>CM039608.1:28446083-28958741 GCA_022457205.1 Saccharum spontaneum | reverse complement strand
AACACTTTCAGTGAAAGTGACCAATGGTGGTTCTCCATGATGTATCCACCGAGTGTATGTGTTTCTCATACCGTACATAAGTAAGTGATCCTCGACATGTCCTTTATATTTATTTAATCGATTCAAACACTTACGACATGGGCATAGTATCTTCTGACTGCCACTGTAATTTTCAGAAACAAAGTCCATGAACTCATTGACCCCATCCCGATGCTCCTTGCTAAACAACCTACAATTCATCCATGTTCTTTCCATCTGTGACACATTGAAATAAGACAAGCAAGGAATCAACGGCTGATCATTCCAGACTGCAATTTGCCTATTTCTATCACTACAAATCTATGGTTTCAATTTGAAATATATATAAAACCAAAACATAATTTAGCCTCATGTGTACCTTTCCTTCCAAATCCAAGGGGATGGGGCAGTCTCTCATCGACCTCACCCGCGGCCGGCAGCGGATCCCAGGCTAGAGCTCCTAGGGCCGTTCCTAGCGGTTGTGCCCGTGAAGTCCGGCAGCCAGGCGTCGAGCTCCTGGGAGCGGGGGTCGGGCTCCTGCTGGCGGCGTCCGGATCCTGACGGTGAGGACGAGAAAACACCGGCGGCCTTGGGGACGGGCGCGGGATCCTAGGGGGCGGCCATGGGATCCTGTAGCGGTGGCGTCAGGCTCCGGCCGGCGGCGTTGGGCAACGGCCAGCAGCGTTGGCCTCCACTACGGAAGGATGAGAGAGGGCATCGGCCTCCAGCCCTCCACAGAAAACGTCGTCGGTCTCTTGCATATGCCACTCAACGCGATGGAGAAAACGTCGTCTGTCTCCTCTGCTAATGCCACTCAGCGCGATGGAAAGTGGAGAAAAGAAAAAGAAACCCGCTACAAATACAACTTATGCCTAGCGCAGTGGTCCATCCATGCTGTTGAGAGCAAGAGGTTTTGTGATCGATCCCGTGGGTGGACATATTTTTTTACACAATTTTACAATTAACTAGATGTATGCCCGAGCCTTGCACGGGTCATGAATTTTTGCTTCCTCCGATACAGACGGATTTGATCATTTTCATAAAGTAATAAAAATTTAATACTTTCTGCATTGAGAATCCCAAATTATTTGAAATCCATTCAGTCCTTATTTATCAAGTGAAACCATATTTTCTTTCTATTTACTCCCCACATGTTTCTTCTCTTTTTTCTGCTCGAGCGATCAGTGATGGACCAATCTGAGTAGCCCTCTTATAAATATATCCTTTTTGCGTCTCGGGATGACAGGAGCATTAGAAGCAGCTTGCGTGTCTCTAGTTTACGTAGCAACTCCGGGGGCTGACAGGTTTGCAACTCCTTGATGCACAATTGCACATCATCTCCTTCGCTGCATGTGCTAACCTCTGATTGGTGATCTGCATTGGGTGTATTTTCCTGTATCAGTAGGCGGTAGTGAAATGCTAATGCACAAGTTATTTTATTAAGGAAATAAACAGTGTGTGCAGGGAATTTGAATCGGAGAGGGGCATAGATCGCGTGAGGGCTGTCTCCAAGACTCCGACTCTCCCAGACTCTGACTCCGTTTTTTTTTCTTCTGCAGCAGCAGCGGGCGCGCGCGAAGTTACGGTGGACGAAACCACTCCGTATATTTTAAGTAGTAATAGATATTAACCTTACACATGGGTCTCACTTGTCCAACTAGGCATGGCGGCATCCACGTGGCTGTGCCAACGTGTTCTTTTTTAAAAAATGATTTTTTATCTATGACAAAGACATTGCATCACTTCTGTCATAAGCCATTGTCATAAAGAGTGGGAAATGCACATGGTGACAATTGTTTATGACTAAATCACATTTTAGTCAAAGACGCTTGTCATCCATTGAAAAATTATCATAGATGCATTGATTTTATGACTATAAAGTGCTTTGTCATATGAAAATTGTCATAGAAAGTCCAATCTCTTGTAGTGGGCAAAATGGAAGCTTCGTTAGTATAGTGTTCTTAGTGAGACATCCTACATCGACACGTTCAGTGATGACAAGAGCATGGGATGCTTCTTATGCAGAACTACAGAGGCATCCAACAGACCTACCTCCCGTAGCTCTTGAATTAAAAAACATTAGGCTATTGGGATGCCAAGACTGAGTGGCATGACGATCATTTTGCCTCCCCTCATGCTGCGGAGTTCTATGTTTCTTGCTATTCTGCAAAATCAAGTCCGTTGCAAGAACTATATTTAAAAGTTACTATGCTAGGAGCTAATCTGGGAGTTGCTTTAGCTTAAAGGGTTAATCTGTTTTATTGGATTGTTGTTCTTTCCTATGCTTATGAATTGACTACTAAATTTAAGAGATTTTTTCATGGTTGATGATGCTGCAGTTGAGGCATGTTCTAGGTTTCTGGTACCCAAATTTCGTATCATGGCTTTTCTTCTTTAGGAAGATCATAACTAATAATTTATTTACAAGAATCACTACTGGACTCAGGTTCTTTGGCAAGGGCCAATTTGCACTCGGCAAAGAACACTAAAAAAAATTGATCGGCAAAGGCAGCTTTGCCGAGTGCCTTTTGTCGGGCACTCGGCGCCCCAGCATTCAGCAAAAAAACGGCCGTCATGGCACCCCGGCCGTTACCAGGTACTTTGCCGAGTGTCCCCTGCCCAGGCACTCGGCAAAGAATCCTTTGCCGAGTGCCCACGGCCCTGGCACTCGGCAAAGTATTAAATTTTTTTAACAATATTCTTTGCCAAGTGCCCCAGCCCTCGCACTCGGCAAAGCTTTATTATTTTTTTAATTATATTCTTTGCCGAGTGCCCCCGCCCTGGCACTCAGCAAGGCCAAAAATTTTTTAAAAATTCTTTGCCGAGTGCCACGCTTTGCCGAGTGCCATGGTCATGGCACTCGGTAAAGCTGGAACACCCTTCTGCAACCAGATGAACCTCACGCCATCCTTGTATATTGGGCATGGGAACTTTCCGTGAACACACCAGGTGCAGAATAGACAATACGCCAGGAAGTCATGCAGGGAGTAGTGGTACCGAACGTGCATTTTGAAGCTTGTCTTTGTAGCTCGGTCATATGTCCATACGCCTTGCTCCCAAGCACGGACCAATTCATCAATCACAGGCTCCATGAACACACCCATATTACTCTCCGGATGTCCAGGAATTATCAACGATAAGAATACGTGTTGTCATTGAAAGGAGACACCGGGGGGAGACTGAGGGGGATAACGAACATGGGCCAACATGTGTATGGGGAAGCCACCATTCTATAAGGATTGAACCCATCTGTTGTCAGCGTAACACATACATTACGAGCCTCATCTGCTTTTCTTAGGATGTTTCTCATCAAAGCGGGTCCATGCTTCACCATCGGATGGATATACCATCTTCTCAGCATTGTATTGTTTGCCCTTTTTGTGCCATGTCATCTGTTTCGCAGATTTCTTGGTCATGAATAGTCATTGGATCCTTGGTACGAACGGAAGGTGCCGTACGATACTCATAGGGATCGTAAGCTGCCTCTTCTGGCCATCACCAGAGTCTACCTCCACGTACCTAGAGGATTTACACTAAGGACAGTACTTTGCATCCTTATGTTCTTTCCTAAATAAGATGCACCCCTTCGGGCAAGCATGTATCTGCTCATACGACATCGTAAGTGCACGAAGGACTTTCCGTGACTCGTACATGCTCTTTGGTAGAATGTGGCCCTCCGGAAGCGGGCTGCCAATAACGGCCAACATCTTATCGAAGCCTTCTTGACTCGGTTTAACTTAGACTTCAACCCCATTAAGCGTCCAATAGCATCCAGTTGAGAAACCTTGGTCCAATCATGAAGGGGTTTTTGTGCCGAGTCCATCAGGTTGAAGAACAGCTGTGCGGTTGCCTCCATCTCCTCCTACTCATGTGCTTCAGCAAACTATGCTTGGTGAACATCATCTAACATGTCTGCTACTCCGGCATCATCATCATAAGCCTCGAGGCGTGGTCTCACCATCTTCTCTCTCATACGATGGGCTTCACCATGGTGGACCCACCGGGTATAGTCCGGTGTAAATCCATGCTTCACAAGATGTTTACCCATGTCCACCTGGTTCACCCTTCTCTTGTTTGCACATTTGGTGCAGGGACACAAAACTAGACAATGTCCTTTAGCAGCCTTGCCAAATGCACGATTCAAGAAATCATTGGTGTTGTTCATCCATTCATTGGTGAAATCAGTCTTACTTCTTCGGCCCGTGTACATCCACTTATGGTCCTCCAGCCTTTAGCATATGTATCAACGAGTAATGTAACCATCAATTGCATCTACATGGTGTTCGTACTGTCTAATAGGTAAGGATAGGTCCTATCCCACCCGCTGATGCGTAGATGAGGTTAGTTTCCATGCTCTGCTCCTATCCGAGACATAATTTCAGCAACACCTCCTCGCTGTTCTCTAGATACACGTCCTACCAGGGAGAGTGTGTATCCGAAGAATAACAGGGAGGTGATGCCGAAACTCTATCTCCGATCGGAGCAGACTATGGAAACTAACACATCTACGCATCCACGGGCTGTCCAAAAAACCGTGGACAATCCAAAACAGATATGGTTATAGATATGCAAAGATCTGCATACCTCCAACCGTATCTCTTTTGAACGGGAGACACCTAACTAGGTTATGTGACCTACAACCATGATACGGCAAGAGGGGTTATACCTAAGGTGGCGGTGGAGTCAGGCTACTAGGGCCGTGGCGAGTTGGTGCAGTGGCGAGGTGATGCAGTGTAGGCAAAACTGCAGTGGCAAAGAAGACGATCGGGGTACTCCCCGCTCCTTTCTCCCCTTCATTCTCTTGAAAAAACAAAAGAAAGGAATACCGTCAATTCAATATTTCGGCAGCACCTCCCCTACACGTTGAGGTTTCTGAAACCTGCAAGAAATCAACGGCACGATGGCCGACAACCACATATATTCAAAGGCATCCATGTAGTTTACTTACCAAAGTTGTACTACTACTACCACCACTGCTACGACGACGAGAACAACAACTACTACTACTAACAATACCACCACCAGCACCACAGCACCACACCATCACCCCACCGCCGCCGCCACCATTGCACAACAAGAGCAGAGGGGAAGGGAAGGGAAGGGAAGGCATACCCAGTGGGCACCGAGCCGGGGCGCTCGTCAGGACGGGGCACCAGAGCAGGGGCACGGCCAGACTGTGACGGGGCGAGCGGCGAGAGCTACGGGGACGGGGACGGCGCCAGGACGGAGACGGCGCTGGGGACAGGGATGGCGACCTCCACCTTCTTCTCCTTCTCTTTCTCCTTCTCCTTCTCCTCCTCTCTCCCTGCAGGTAGCGCGGGAGGCTGCGCGGCACGGGCAGGCGGGCATGGGCGGGCGTGGGCGAGCGTGGCTGCGATGAGCGAGGCGGCTGTGTGCGTGTGTGGGGGGGGGTGGGTGTGTGTGCGCACGCTGGCGGGCCTGACCGAGGGGATAAATCCCCCCATTGCCGAGTCCCCCCGATCCGGCACTCGACAAAGGGGCGGTTTTTTTAATACTTTGCCGTGTGCCCTTAGATCCGACACTTGGCAAAGCTTTTACTCAAAAACCGCAAAGGGGAATTTTTTTAAAAAATTTGAATTACATTGCCGAGTGCTCTCAGATCTACCACTCGGCAAAGCTTTCATTTTTTTCAAAAACCGCAAAGGGGAACATTTTAAAAAATGCATTACCTCTTTGCCGAGTGCAAGCTGTACGACACTCGGCAAAGACACCCTTTACCGAGTGCCGTATAGCTGGCACTCAGCAAAGAGGTAATTCATTTTTTTTATTTTTGCCCCCAAATTTTTTGTGCATGCCTTATACAGTACCAGCTACACCATGTTAAAATTTAGTATATTTTTGTGGTATTTTTCTATATTTCTTTAATTTTTTTATTGAATTGAATTTTTTTGAATAAGTCAAATTTAAAAAGTAAGTCATTTGAATAATGGGAAAAGTTTGAAAAATAATATTCATGTTATTGAGTCCAATGTGAGGCTGTATCCAGGAACATGCCATAAATTTGGAATGCCTTGTTCACGAAACATGACCACGAACTTGTGGGCGAATTGTTTTTAAATTCTATAAAATGCAAATAAAGTCCGAAAATTATAAAACTTGTCGAGATGTCATGATATCGTATGTGGAGACTGTGATCAAAATTTGAGAAGGTTTCATGCTTGTTGTCACGTACGATGTTTACAAACCAGGACTCCACAGGTTTCATCTTATGTCACATTTGGAGATGTCCTGGTTTGTAAGCATCGTACGTGACAACGTTCACGAAACCTTCTCAAATTTTTATCATAGCCTCCATATATGATATCATGACATCTCGACAAGTTTCATGATTTTCGGACTTCATTTGCATTATATAGAATTTAAAAACAATTCACTCGCAATTTCGTGGTCATGTTTCGTGAACAAGACATTCGAAATTTATGGCATGTTCCTTGATACGGCCTCACATTGGACTCAATAACATAAATATTATTTTTCCAAATATTTTTCCATTATTCGAATGACTTACGATTCAAATTTGACTTATTCAAAAAAATTCAATTCAATGAAACAAATTAAAGAAATATAGCAAACAAACCGAGAAATGTATCAAACTTCAACATGGAGTACCAAACACTGTAGGAGCTCTAAAGAAAAGTTTGGAGGTCAAAATTGAAAAAAAAATAAGTTTGCCGCCTCGACACTCGGCAAAGAGCCCTTTTGTCGAGAGCCCAATGGCGGGCACTCGGCAAAGGGTGTCAGCATGGGATGGCCATGCCTGGGTACGCTCTTTGCCGAGTGCTCGACACTCGACAAAGAGGAGCTTTACCGAGTGTCGTTGTTTGCTGAGTGTCTGGCACTCGGCAAAGCTTTCTTTGTCGAGTGTGAGACTTTGTCGAGTGCGGCACTCGGCAAAGAGGTGCTTTGCCAAGTGCTCGACATTTTGCACTCGGCAAAGCATATTGCACTTGACAAAGATGCTGTTTGCGGTAGTGAATGCAATATGATCCTATGGGCCACTGGTATGCATGCGATTAGTGCAAGTTACTGTGAATATTGTACGTTATAGTTCAAATTCCTACATAGCATAGTCAGACACTCAGGCTGTTGTACATTCCTAGTAATAAATATATACTAGTGACTGCATAATGATTGTCTCATATTGATCTTGGTCGCCTATCATGCTCACACACTAATATATACTCCTTTTCTTCATAGAATCATTTCAGTTGTGGTGTGATAGAATCTAGATGGCTAGAGGGGTGAATAGCCTATAAATCTTTTCTAAAAAACACAACACTAGCACAAAGTGATTAGTATAACAAGAGAGCCTAATAGCACCTACTAGCTCTAGCTCTACTAACACCCAGCAAGCCCCTACACAATTCTAGTAGTTTGGTTTCTAAACTAAGAGCACGACACCACACAAGTTATAAGAACACTGGCTACACTAAGGAGCTACAAAACAGATCAATTAAAACTAGTTACTACAATTACAACAACAACTAAGCTACTCTAGCTAGCAAGGCAAACAACTACAGACAAGCAATTAATTTCATGGTAATAAAGAACAAGTGTGTAGAAAGCAAATCAATGAGGGCAACTGATTAACATAAGAATTTAAACCTGAGGTTCGATTGCTTGATGGCAACCTACAACCTCCTTATGGGGCGAGTCACCAAGTGATGATTCGCACGATAACTAGCATGATAAGCTAGGCCCACCACTTGGGCGCTGCAAGAATCAATCAAATGGTACACTCCAACTAGCCATGAGCATTCGAGTAGAGTATCCCTTTACATTCCATGAGGTGGGATCGAAACCTCTCACAACATGACATGTAGGAGGTGAAGAACAATCACCAGCTCTTTCTCAACAACCTCAACTGCTCCAAGCCATCTAAATGGCGACAATCACCAAGAGTAACAAGAAATCCACAGCCCAATCGATGAACTAGTGCTACTTGATGCAAAACTCTAAAGCAAATGCACTAGATCTCTCCCAATCTCAATTTGGATGAATCACAAGTCAAGATATGAGTGGGAAGTGTTCTTGGATGCTCACAAGGTTGTTGGTTTGCTTAGAAAATTGATCTGCGAATTACAAAAAATGAAGAAACTAATTAAACGGCGTTGCCAATGTAATCCTAAATGTGCTCATTCACATGTGCATATCCTTCTTCTCCATGCTCAACCAGCGAAGGACACCTGTTCGTTAGGAGTGTCAGACTAGGCAGAAAGATGATGCAGTTGCTATGTTGAGGTAATTGGGTGTAGCCCCCATTCCCAAGGTGCACCCTTTGGACATCAATTTGGTCATCGGCAAAGACACGCACCAGCAGCATGCCATCATTCTCAGCTGTTCCATTTGTATCATCCAGAGATGGCACCAGGCAGGGGGTCACGTCAGGGGCTCTGCTTCTGCAGCGAGCATATCATTGTGTAGAACAGTTCTAGTTATATATTTTCTCATGGCTTGGAACCACAAGCTCCAAGAGGTTGTTAATCGAATGTTAGCAAGCATTGTCCAAGTGTTGCATCCACATTATTGTAACGTAGGTTGTGTGGTGTACACTTCCATTTTTTAGACGCTTCTAGATGGGGGTCGGTGAATGTGTATCCCCTATGACAACTTAGTGTCATAACCCATGGTGCTTAATTAGCCCGATGTTACATATGCACACCATCCTTGTATGTGCCAAGCCTAGTGAGAATGTTTGGTGTGTCATTGAGATCATCTGCTCTGATAAACTTTGGGGAAAGTTGCCCATGTTCAGGGGTGGCCTCTCTGTTTGGGGCAGCTTTTACATCCATACGTGCAGTGGAGACGTGCTTATGATGGTGCCACTAATGCCTCAGCCACACCTGCATTCGTGGATAGGGAAACTGGAAGCTTCGTTAGTAGTGGTCTTAGTGAGACATCCTACATCATCACGTTCGGTGATGACATGGGCGATGGGATGCTTCTTGTGCAGATCTAGAGAGGCATCCAACAGATCTACCTTACGTAGGTCTTTGAATTTAAAAACATTAGGCTATTAGGATGCCAAGACTGAGTGGCATGACTATCATTCTACCTTCCCTCATGCTGTGGAGTTCTATGTTTCCTGCTATTCTGTAGAATCAAGTCTGTTTCAAGAGCTATATGTAAAAGTTTTTAAGCTAGAAGCTAATCTGGGAGTTGCTAGCTCAAAGGGCTAATGTTAATGAATGTAATTCATTCTTGCATTTGCAAAGAGTAGGATGCATAGTGGACTGCCTTGAACGGGTTTGGGTGGCTTGTCGACGATCTCTACCTCTTGGGTATCCTCCACAACAATTTCTTCAAAGCCTTCATCACCTAATGAATGCAAGATGCTTGATGAGTACAATGCATAAAGTAAATGGCATGGTATGATATGCATTGATGTTGTTTGATTAGGGTTTAATCATATATAACATGTGTAGGTGACATAGTTTAAGTGTGCTGTCGACAAGCATTGACGAACACTCCATCAATACCCTTGGACTGTCCATGGTGACAGCCCATCCCAACACAAGTGTGAATCTTTCCAAGTGTTTGGCTTCATGGATGCTCCACCATTAGCTACAGATGCTCCAAAAATTCAATTGACATAACCCGAAGCTAAATAGTTTGGTTCGTACATTTTATAATTCAGATGGACACTCTGTACTTCCTAGGACTTAGGTGTTTTAAGTGACTAAGTCTGTTTGGTGGTTGTGGAGGCTCCATCAGTGAGCTCGGACTCTCCGCCGGTTAAGTCTATAGCCTCAACATGTTTCTAGCCTCTCGAAATATTGATGGGACGTTCCGTCAAATGTGATGGATGCTCTGTCAGGATAGCTCTATAGCTGACTTAGTTTTTCTAATTGTCAAGAGTTCTCATGGAACGTTTCATTGAAAGTGACAGAGGCTCCGTAGGTAACTGGCTGCTCTCGGGTTGAATTATAACCAAAAATATTCCACCAGACGCTCCATGCAATGTGACAGAGGATCTGTCACTTAAGTCTGTGATCTTCAGCCTCTCTGTGTAAGAAAATGAATTCATGGAACATTCCGTCAGTGATGACAGAGGATCTGTAAACTCACTCAGTGCTCTGGACATATAAAAGCATTGATGGAATCGGAGAATCCACTACCTTCCAGCTGCAGCCACCTTCTATTTTCAGAATTGGGCACGCGCTCCATGCCATCACAGTGGAAAGCAGCTTCGACACTGCACGGCACATATACCCTGGCACGGCACCCCCAGCACAAAATCCCCTCTTCCTGTTCCCTACCCTTCTCCAGCCACACTCATGCTCTCCAAACCCTAGCCACCGAGATCGACCACCCTAGTTCACATTCACAAGCAAACCGCGACGAAGCTACACTGCCGCTGTCGCTGGATCCTCCACCGCCCAGCCGAATGCTATGGAGCCCGTCTGCCCTAGCACTGGCATCGTGTAAGAGCCTCTTGAGTCATTGTCTTCTTTCTCTTGTTGCTGTCATCTTTAGGTCTGATGCCTCTCTCTTGATGCACGGTGTCCTCAGAACGGACTCTGAGGAGCGAGACTTGGCGCAGCTCCACCCGCACCTCGTCAGGAAGATCAGTGATCTAGTTTGTGTGGTGTACACTTATATTTTTCAGGGGCTTCTAGATGGGGCTCAGTGAATGTATACCCCGATAACAACCTAATGTCATAACCCATGGTGCTCAACATGACATCATAGACACGCAACATCAAGCATTCGAATGTTCTTCACGTGTAGTCACAGTGCAAAGTTTTAAATTTACTACTTCACAAAAGAACTGAGGTCATTCAAAGAAGTACCAAAAATTATTACATGTATAGATCATGTGAGCATTGCAAACGCGATACTGTAGTAGGGCATTTAGTGTAGAACAATGCTAGTTATATATATTTTTCATGGCCTGCAACCTCAAGATACAGGACGGTTTTAATTGAATGGTTCATCTAGCAAGCATTGTCCAAGTGTTACATCCACATTGAAACATAGGTTGTGTGGTGTACACTTACATTTTTTTCAGGAGCTTCTAGATGGGGCTCAGTGAATGTGTATGCCCAATGACATCCTAGTGTCATAACCCGTGGTACTCAGCGTGACATCACAGACCAACAATCTCCACGTGTGTGCCAAGCCTAGGGAGAATGTGTGGGGTGTCGTTGACACCAGCTGTTCTGACAAACATTGGGGAATGTTGCCCATCGTCAAGGGGGTGACCTCTCACTACTGGAAACTTGAATACTCCTGTGGGTGATGATTTTTTCTGTGTGTTTTTCTTGGAACACACAGAAAATTTGGAATTATTCTATCAGTTTCAAAAAATAATCCCAATAGGGTAAATGAATTTTTTGTCGGGGTTCTACTAGTAGTCGGACAGGGAAATTTTTTTCTGTGCGTTTATTTATTTTTTTCTGTGTGGATATCCACACAGAAAAATTTGTTTTAATCTAGGTGAATGGAATTTTTTTTGCATGTAAGACCAACAAAAAAACTATTTTGATAATGAACCGACATAAAAATTCGATTTGATTTTTCTGTCATTCTATTTCTGTGTGTTATTTTCTGATGGTACACTGTCAGAAAAACTATAGGTATTTGCTTTTTCCGTTGGTTTTTGCACACACAGGAGTATTCGAGTTTCTAGTAGTGTCTCTACTTGGGGCAGCTTTTACATCCCTACGTGCGGCGGAGACGTGCTCATGACCAATGATGATTATCTTATGTATCATGACATCATTGATAATTATCTGATGTGACTTAATGAGGACTACCTTATGATGTATGTCAACTGACAGGGAAGCCAATGGCCAGACAGTCTAGGCCAGTTTGAGTATTGCTTGACGGCAGCTCATTGCCATCAGGGAAGACAGTGACATACCCTGACGGTTGATAGCCGACAGGGCTAGTTCGAATGTTTCCTAACGGTTTTGGCACCGACGAAAAATGTATTCCTGATGAGGTCGTGGAAACCGACAGGGAAAGTTTTCTCTGACGGTTCCAACCGTCAAAAACTATTCCCTGACAAGGTTGCCTTTCCATGACAGTTGTTCCCGGATGGGAATATCCTTCCCTGACGGTTTGGGGCACTTTCCTTGACGGTTCTGCTCGTCAGGAAGAAAACTGGCTGGGGTGAGACACCTAGCATTTGTGGCTAGGCAAACTGCTAGTTTTGTTCATAGTGTTCTCGGTGAGACCTCTGACATCATCTGGTCAAGTGATGACGGGAACGATGGGATAGAGAGGAATCCAACAGACCTACTTTATGCAGAACATTGATATAAAAAAATTTAGGGCTATTAAGATGCCAAGACTGAGGGCGTGACTATCATTAATTATGCCTTGTGTCACATTGCCGAGTTCTATGTTTCCTGCTGTTCTGCAGAATCGAGTTTGTTTCAAGAACTACATGTAAAAATTACTATACAGGAAACTAATCTTAGAGTCACTTTAGCTTAAAGGGTCAATGTTAATGAATGTAATCGGTTTAATTAGATTATTGTTCTTTCCTATACTTATGAATGCATTATTCAATGTTAGAGATGTTTTCTTCATTGATGATATTGCAGTTGGGGCATGTTCTATGTTTCCGGTACCCAATATTGTATGATGGCTTTTCTTCTTCAGGAAGTCCGTGACTAAGAATATTTTTACAAGAATGCCGTATGATCCTATGGGTCACAGGTATGCACGTGATCAGAGCAAGTTATTGTGAATTTTGTCACATAAATCGAGAGAAACAGAGAGATCTAGCCAGAAACAATATGTATGACGAAGGTGGCTGTTGGATACATGATGTTCCCTTAAAACTCCTTTATAATGATTTGTACATGCTGGTCAGGGATCCTTATTGCTTTGTGAGTGATTGTTGGGAAGATGGTTCCTGGGGTATGGATTTTTAATGATGTCTCTCAATCCAGGATTATGGGAGCTGGCTGGGTTTGCTGCAGATGCTTAATGACTGTGCATTAACTGACAATAGAGCTGACTGTGTTCAGTGGGCGCTTGAAAAGAAGAAACTTTTCACCACCAAATCTTTGTATAGATTTTTGACTGACAGGGGAGTTAGTAGTAGGGTCGCTGGCTTTATTTGGAAAAGCAGGGTTCCACTAAAAATCAAAATTTTCCTTTGGCAATTGTTAAATAACAAGTTGCAAGTGGCAGTCAATTTGGCCAAAAAGAGTTGGAAAGGATCTATTTTATGCTGCCGCTGTGGGTGTCTGGAAGATATTGATCACATCTTTTTTAAATGTCACCTGGCAAAGCTAGTCTGGGAAATTATCTCTGAAGTGTTTCACTTAAATTCTTATCCTACTTCATGGGATGACTTTTGCAGCTCTTGGTTAAGGGGCAAGGGGCCCTTCCCAATCAGGTTGATCATTTTCATTTTCTCAGCTTTCGCTTGGGCACTTTGGACTTCCAAAAATAAGATAGCTACTGAAAAAAAAAGACTCCAAAGGCACCAACTGACGTTATCTACATTGCCTTATCACTGATGCAGAAATGGAGCGCCAATCTTAGGGAGAAGGACCAGGAGCGTGTCTTGAAGATGAAGGACTCCATTACAAGTTGGCTCAAGACCTTCAAGCCTAGCAATGTCTTCCTGTCGGATGTAGTTGAAATTTAATTCTGTAATAGGCTTTAATGTCTGTTGTCTGCATTTTATCTTTCTAGAAACTGGTATCCCCAGTCTTTGTTACTGTTACAGTGCTTTCTAAAAAGCAGAGGTTTATCCTCCTTTTTAAAAAAAATTGGATAGAGAACTTTAGGATATGCTTCAAAATAGTCCATGAAAAATATAATTGGACAGAGCATAAATCTATTAATTTTATATTGCTTTAATTAATTGATGACCCGCTTAAATGCTAATCCAGATTATTACTATAGTAATATAGTATCATTCTATTCTCATTATTTGCCCGTTCAACTCCCGCTTAAATGCGTGTCACAAAAAGAGTACTTGACTATTCTGCTAACTGCACCTGAAATCTGAATCCCTTCGGCTCCAACTCCAGACCTTGGATTTCTTCTTCCCGTCTCACAGCTCCACATCTCCCCTCCATGGCTCCATCTACACTGCTGGGGAGGGCGCCATGACAAAGATCAGGAGAGCGACGCCACATTTGCCCTGCTTTGGAGGCGCCGTAAAAGGAGCAGCAGGGTGATGCCATGGCCGGATTAGCAGGGCGGCGAAGATACCTTTTGCATCAGCCACACATCGTCCTCACATACGTCAAGATCAGTTTTGGATCACTTTTCTGGTATATATATGCCCTGGTAGGATGCATCCTGTATTCTAAATTTCTGAAACTTTTCTGTCTTATATATTTCATGGAAATCAACACTGAAACAAGAAATGGATATAAGAGTAAATATTGTTTTACTTCTCTGTTCAAGATTATTGGTGGGAATGGACGAATTCATCGACTGCCATTCTCAACCCATATATAATTGCCCATCCATTGTCATCCCATAATTGCCCATCCATTTCGAATTACAGAGTTTCTATTTATCTCAGCAGGGCCAGAAAAGCTTGCCCGAGAGCTTAACGGAAAAGTTCGTCTTCATAACTTCAGCTCTAGATCTAGGATGATAGGAGTGGTGGCTCAGGAAAAGGTTTGTACTTCTGGAAAGCTCGCGTCAAGGGGAACACCGGCATGTATCTATAAGTAGGGTTTAGGTCGATCAAAAATTGGGGTTAGGATTCCGTAATTTTGGAATTATTGAATTTTGCAAATAAAAATAATTCCAAAAAATATATAATAATTGCTAAAGTGATGAAAAATAACCCGAAGCTCAAAAAATCATGGAGATAGATGGAAGGATGAGAAACTCAAATATAGAAGTTTTAGCTCATGAAAAGATCAAGGAAAAAGATTAAACTCAAGGAAAAATGAGTTTAATTCTAGAAAAGGATGGAAAAATTCCTGGAGAGAGACAATCGTCGTCCTAATGTATTTTGAAACCATTTGCACAGATAAATACCAAAAGCAACTGAAATGAATGCAACACCCTATCATATTATTAAATTACAAACTTGTTTAAAAATAACATTTTGCATAGTTTAAATTACTAAAAGCCTAATTAAATCTTGAAAATTGTAGAAAACTATAAATCATTATTTTTATTTAGTGTTAACTGTTCATAACCCAAAATGAAAACTTTGGGGTGTGACAACACCCCACCACCGCATCCTCACATTCGCTCTGCACAAATTCACAGCGACTATGCGGCCACCGTGCCACGTCTGCGCCACCACCATGCTGCCTCCCCGTGGCCACCACACCACCGCCTTGCTACCTCTGCATAGCTACACTGGGCAATGACGCCCTAGGCGGTTGATCATCTGGGCGCGGAAACGATAGATCCGCCAACACCAGGTCGGAATTGAGCCTCCTACTACTTCCCCGCCAATGAAGCAGAATAATAATGTCACTGACAGTTTAGGCTTTCTCCCGTGTGACCAACGGTGCTAGCGCCTGATCTGGGCAGCCATGGAGTGGATCCAGCTATGGTCAACCTAGGGAAGCTCAGAGCCATGAGCTTCATGGCCGGAGCATGAGCCAATAAGTATGCCCATCACATGATCCTGCACCATAGAGAGAGGAGAAGAAGAAAGCCTCACCACAGCATGCGCTTCCGCCAACCGGCTCTGGCGGTGGCAAGGCGTGGGGGAGGACCCTTTAGGGAGCGGCGGTAGCAGAGACTGTGTCCGCTCGAGCCACCCGCGGGGGGAGGGACAGCAGTGTCGGCTATCTCGATAGAAGGACACTACGTAGAAAATGATTTTTGGGAACGCTTGGCTTTTTTTAAGGGCGGCTGGGGTTAGAGCCGCCCCTACAGTGGCGTGCTCAGGCCCCAGCCGATCGGCCACCCTTACAAATGCACAATAGGGGCGGCTGGTGTTTGAACCGCCCCTACAAATGGGCACCGTAGGGGCGGCTGGTTATTGAACCGCCCTTACAAATCACCCCATTTGTAAGGGAAGCTCAATCACCAGCCGCCCCTACAAATCGATTTGTAGGTGCGGCTCTATATTGAACCGCCCCTACAAATAGATGTCGAATATTTAAAATGAAATACAAAAATTTGACTTTTCTCAAACGACCTCGGATGGAGAAACACCCAAAATGAAACTTGACAATCTCAAAAAGTTATGAAACTTTGTAGTTGACAACTTTTTCATTTGATATCATATTGTCATTGAAAAACTAAGTTTCAATTTTAAAAACCATGTATGAATTTCTCAAATTTGAAATTCAAATTTTGTAAATGACCTCGGATAGAGAAACTACCAAAATGAAAGTTGCAGTTCTCGAAAAGTTATGAAAGTTTGTAGTTGACAACTTTTTGATTTGAAGTCATCTTGCTCACGAAAACTATGTATGAATTTCTCAAATTAGAAATTCAAATTTTGTAAATGACCTCGGATGAAGAAACTACTAAAATGAAAGTTGTTATTGTGCCAAACAAATAGCAGCATAATCTCCACTCTAGCAGCATAATTTCAAAATTCAGAGTACAGGATACATGTGCATGCAGAGCAATAGGTAGCAGCAACCCTAAGTGCATGGGCCTAAGCCCAACCACGGCTTAAACCTAGCTAGGCCACTAATAGCCTGTCTAATAGAAACAAATCCACAAGTAAAGAGCAGGAATCGGAGTAACACCCCATTTCATATACTTGAGGTAAAGCTCAAATAAAACTGATGGTTTCAGTTTCACTTTTCAAAGTCTGTTCAGTAATAAAACACTATATTGATAAGAGGTGTTAAAATTTCTGTGATCAGCAAGGGCATCAGTATATAAACAGCTGCTTGTAATGGCTCAAAGATATAAAATAATGGAGAAGTTCCAACTTGTAGCCCCTAATCAAACAATGAACCATCTCACAACTTGCATCCTAGTGAATTGGATAATATAATAAAATCACACTATAGGCACAAATACATTTCCTGGGAAATCAAGGAATCATAGGTCTGCTGCAACAAGAGATGCTGTCATGCATCCTCTGTCACCACCAAGATTTCACACAAAGCTAAATTTTCAGATGATTCCATGTGTGGCGAAGGAGGAAGCAGGAAGAGGGAGGTAGCTTTGGAGGAGGAGGAAGGAGAGTGCAGTGCTAGCGGAAGGAGACCACGAGGTCGTGGGCGGGGGGCAGCGGAGCTCCTGGCAAACCGGCGGCTAGGGTTCCCGAGAAGGCGGCGACGTCCGGTCTCACGGACTACCGGCGGAGCTCATTCGCGGGTGGGTAGGAGCGCCCAGGCTCGCGGACGGCGAGGACGGCGAGCGGGGGACAGCGAGGATGGCGAGGACGTATCCCGGTCTCGCGGACGGCGCTAGCGGACAATGGGGACGGCGAGGACGTCACTAGGGTTCCGTCGAGCGCGAGCACGGCTGGGGCCGGGGTGGGGTGAGTGTGCGCATGGCAACGGTGGGGGTGGGGTGGTTCTCTGAGGAAGCGGTGGAGGGGGGAGGCAGCTCATTTGACGGCGGCGGCGGCGGTGGGCGATTTCGGCAGCCTCAGTCCTAGGATCCGTTATATACCAGCCCCATTTCTAGGGGCGGCTTGAAACCCCACCCGCCCCTACAGTGGTCATTTGTAGGGGTGGTTCCTAATCAAGCCGCTCATAAAATATTTTTCACTTTTTTATATTATGTAATTATTTTTTATATAGATATGTTTTTATATATACAGTAATAAAAATTTTATAATGACTATATACAGTTCAAAAATTTATAATTATTTTTTATATAGATATATGATTATATATAAAAATAACTAAAATTTGAAAATTAAACCTTTCAAAATGGAAACCAATTTTTAAAAATTACAAATTTTAAATTAAAAACTAAAACAATATAGGGACACCAAATGACCACAAATGAAAATTTGATAGACATCAAAGTTGTAGAAGTCATAAAGATCTACAACATCGATTTTGGTTATCTTGTCATTTGACTAAATTTGAACATTTTAAATTTTAAATTTTGAACAACGACATGTTTGAAGCAAAATTTGAAACCCAAAATAAACATAAAAAGTGATGAATACCAAAGTTGTTCAACTCATGAATATCTATAACTTTTATTTTGGTCATCTTGTCATTTGACTAAATTTGAACATTTCAAATTTTAAATTTTGAAAAATGACAAGTTCGAACCAAAATTTGAAACCCAAAATGATTTCAACATAAAAAGTGATGAATACCAAAGTTCAACTCACGAAGACCAAAGTCATTTCTTTATTTGACAAATTATTAATGCACATTGTTCATAAAACTTACACATGTCTCATAGTTTATGAAACCTTATGAGAGATATGTATCATTTGTGAACAATGTTATTACCACTTTGTCAAATGAAGAAATGACCAATATAAAAGTTGTAGACTATGATGAGTTGTTTAATTTGGTATTCATCACTTTTTCAGCTGAACTCATTTGGGGTTTCAAAATCAAGTTTGAAGTTGCTATTTTTTTTAATTTCAAAATTTGAATTGCTCATACTTTTCACATGTAAATATTGACAAAACTAACATAATAACTTGATAGAGAATGATTTATAAATTTTTAGGAAAAAGACCATCACATTTTGAGTTAGTATGAAGGAGAAAAACTAGTGATAAAGTTTACCAACAGATTTAAAAAAGAAATCACATTGTTCACTATGATCATGTATTGGTCATCAAGAACAATATCATTTCTCTTTTTAATCTGTGGGTAAACTTTGTAACTAGTTTTTCTCCCTCATACTAACTCTAAATTCGATGATTTTTTTCTAAAAATTTCTAAAATCATGCTCCAGCATTTAAGTTTGGTTGGATGTGAAAATGTTTTACATATTTTAAATTTTAAAATTTTAAAAATGACAAGTTCAAACAAGAATTTGAACACCCAAATTATTTCAACTTAAAAAGTGATGAATACCAAAGTTGTATAACTCATGAAGATCTACAACTTTTAGTTTGGTCATCTTGTCATTTGACTAAATTTTATCAGTTAAAATTTTGAAATTTGAAAAACGACAAGTTCAAACCAAAATTTAAACACCTAAATTATTTCAACTTAAAAAGTGATGAATACCAAAGTTGTATAACTCATGAAGATCTGCAACTTTTAGTTTGGTCATCTTGTCATTTGACTAAATTTTATCAGTTCTAATTTTGAAATTTGAAAAACGATAAGTTCAAACCCGAGTTTGAACCCCCAAATTATTTCAACTTAAAAAGTGTGAATACCAAATTGTATAACTCATGAAGATCTACAACTTTTAGTTTGGTCATCTTGTCATTTGACTAAATTTTATCAGTTTAAATTTTGAAATTTAAAAAACGACAAATTTAAACCAGAATTTGAACACCCAAATTATTTCTTAAAAAGTGATGAAAAACAAAGTTGTATAACTCACGAATGTTAACAACTTTTATGCAGGTCATTTCTTCACTTGACAAATTCTTAGTACACATTGTTCACCAAATTTACACATCTCATATAGTTTATAAAACCTTATGAGAGATGTGTAACATTTATGAATAATGTTATTACCACTTTGTCGTATGAAGAAATGACCAATATAAAAGTTGTAGATCTTGATGAGTTGTTCAACTTTGGTATTCATCAATTTTTTAGCTGAAATCATTTGGGGTTTCAAACTGTTCCACTAACATTGAGAAATGAACTAACGAAACATCCATGTTACAACATTGAAACATAGGATTCCAAATCTGCCTAGAACTTAGAATTTGGGCAAGATAGCATAGGAATCAAGGCTTGACCCAAGATGTTGCACATGATGTTGCACATGTTTCATTGGCAATTTGAGATGTTGCACATGTTTCATTGTCATGTTGCACATGTTTCATCGGGAATTTGAGATGTTGCACATGTTTCATTAGGAATTTGAGATGCTGCACATGTTTTATCGTCATGTTGCAATTTTAAAGTTCTTGTATGGTTCATGTATGATGCACTCATGTGATGCCATGCCAATGCATAAAATGTAGGCCACCTGGGGTGTTACATCTCTCATAGGTTTGCAAGCCACAAAGTGCATAGTAGCATCACATGTGAACAAAGTTTTCAAACAAGTGTACAATGAAACATTGAGAAATAAACTAACGAAACATCCATATTGCAACATTGAAACATAGGGTTCCAAATCTGCTTAAAACTTAGAATTTGAACAAGACAGTATGGCAATCAATGCTTGACCCAAGAATAAAGTTTGAAGAGTATGAAATTTTGCACAAGTTTCATGTATGTGACTATTTTATGCAAGACTTCTAAATAACACTTTAAAACAGTCAAACAAGATAAGTCCTCGGATAGTCAAACTTGGTCAAATTTGAATTTGGTGAAAATATAAACGTAGAACCTAGGTTAAATTGTTCCACTAACATTATAAAAGTCTTTGCAAGCCACAAATTCGAATTATAGTCAAATTATAGTCAAATTGCATCATGTGAAAAAAGTTTTAAAACAATGTGGCTGGGCATTTGTAGAGGCGGCTGGTGTTTGAGCCGCCCCTATAAATGGCCACTGTAGGGGCGGTTGGTGTTTGAGCCGCCCCTACAAATGTCCATTGTAGGGGCGGCTGGTGGTTAAGCCGCCCTTACAAATGGGGTGATTTGTAGGGGCGGCTCAATCACCAGCCGCCCCTACAATGGCCATTTGTAGGGGTGGCTCAAACACTAGCCGCTCCTACTGTGCATTCGTGGAGCAGCTGGCCTGCTGGGCCCTAGCACGCCATTGTAGGGGCGGCTCTAGCTCCAGCCACCCTTAAAAAAAGGAAAGCGCTACGAGAAATAAATTTTGACGTAGTGGGAAGACATGATGGTGTTGCTAGGTGGACGTGGAATAGAGTTGGATTAATGCTCGAGATGCTAATTTGTTGGTCTGATTTTAAACACCGAATTGCTACTTTTGCTAGCAATATTTTAGTGCATTCTCATGAAAAAAATTAACTATAGAACATGCTCCTACTCTGCCACACGTAACCTTAACCTGCCCCCCGCTTCTTCTTCTGTGAATAGACTAGGCTACGTTTACAGGTTAGGGGTAGAGAATTACATATTTTGGTGTTTACTTAGTGGGATATGGGATCAAGTAGCGACAGGCTTCTTAGTCACGCAACGAAATTCATAAATCTCATTGTGTGGTAATATGGTATCTGATTTTAAAAAAGTGTTAAGTGTAACTCGCGAAGAGGAACACCTCCAGATCTCTTATGTCCTATAAGTTGTTCTAGTTACGAGAGCATCCTAAAACAATTTTTGCATATACTCCCTCCGTCCCAAAAAAGTGATGTTCTAGGATTTTTCAGACAGACTAGTGAAGAAGAAAAATGTCCCTAATACCCTTAGTATGTCACACATGATTCCCTTAAAAGAAGGGATGTCACGGTTTACTTCCTAATTAAGACGCACTGCATGTAAGCATGCAGAGATCTGAGGCAGGCAACAAACAGTAGTGCATCTTAATTAGTAAATGGTGTCAGATCTATGGAACAACAGCGTGTCTTAAACTCAGAATTTCTGGGTCAAATTTTAAATCACAAAAGATCACTTTTTTGGGGACAGAGGGAGTAGAAGATTACTGTAGCAGCACATTACCTAAAATTTGTCACCAATAATTCTTTAGAAATAATTGAGTAGATGTGGTTACGTTCTTTCCTTCTTTTTGGAGAGAGGGTAGCCTTTTGGGATGTGAGGGTCCCGAGCATCAGCTCAGCTAATCCGGGTGTCATCTGCTTGACCGACCCGTTTTAGCCTATTAATCCCTTTGCATAAAAGAAAACACACATAGCCTATTGACCGACCTGTTTTAGCCTGTTAATGAACCACCTGTTTTAGCCTATTAATCCGGGTGTAATCTCTGATTTCAACTATTCACATCTACATCATTGACCATAAAAGAAAACAGAAATGAAATGTAATCTTCGTCATAATATCCGAGTGGTTCATTAATTAACCCATACTCTTGACTAAGTTTACTGTCAGTCCCTTTCCTACTGTCAGTCCCATACTCTTGACTAATTAACCCATAATCTTCGTCATAATATCCGAGTGGTTCATTAATTAACTGCCGTTTACTAGGGACACCCGTCTAAAAGTCTGCTACACTTCGGCATCATTCAGCTTGGCTCAATGGTCATCAAGTCAAAAGTACCTGCAAAACTAGTTATCTATAGCACCGTGAGTACATTGAGTGTCGCAGGGCTTATACAAACACACATATATTTGGTGTATGTGGGGATTAATAGGCATTTGTAACATTGCATAAAAGCTTGGCATTTATTAAAAGGTGACATGCCCATGATTCATATTTCAATTTTTAACAAGTATATAATTATATTGACAAGTAACATTGAGAACATAGTTAAGTGATCAACATCATAATTCCTCTCATCATCAAGTTCCATCATTATCGCTACACATAATCTAGAAGAAAGAATAACCAAGCAAGTTCATCTGAAGACTTTAGGCTTTTGAAAAGATCTATGCAGAGACGTACAAATGTACCCACATGGACACCAAGGACGAACCACCATACCCGTGCTGGATAAGGGTTGCCTTATGGTTCCGAACTTTCCTCAATGTGGTTCTCAAATCAATGAATGCTTTGATAGGGTACGTATGTAACGACATCTTGTGTCCACACCGCGTCAACCCTCGCACTGGTAGGCAAGTCACCACTGAGTACTTGGATTACCACCCCCATTTGCGACATGTGGCATCCTTCTCCTTCATTTTCCTCGAAGGTCCATCATTCGCACCACAGCATCTGCCGTATCAGTGGCTGGGTAAGGCCAATCCCGATACTCAACCTTCAATAGATCAAAGATCTGATTCAACCTTCGCCACCCCAGAAGAGCAGACTTGATTTTACAGATCTCAATGGTACCCAAGCCAACAACAATATCCTCTGCAGCAACCTGCAGCCCTATCGACACCTCTGCCAAGCCCCCCTCGTGGCTCCCAGCTCCCGTCAACTCCTCTTCCCACTAGGCTCCAACATCTATCTCTGGACATTTCAAGCCATTGTACTTTACATCTGTTATAGAAAATAAACCTTTCTCACCAATAAACCCTTCAAAAAGATATCATGTGCATTGGTGCCGCGCTAGTAGTCTCAGAGAATCCACAACCGCAAAAGAAACATCGGTGACCGCACACTTGGCAGTCATGTTTCTGAGCAAGGGCAACTCACTGCATAGCTCAGAACCCTCGCCATCTGCAGAATGCCACTTGTAGTAGAACCAATGTGTAGGGACCCGCCACATTAATTTACCTAAATCAAGTGTCATCCGCTTGACCAACTCAATTTAAGCAAACCAACTAGGTGATCCCCAGGGGACACCATACACATCTCCCGGTACCAGGATCCCAGTTGCATATCATACCACGATAGCCTCCACAACTTAAGACCCAAGAGGTTGTTAATTGAATATTCATTTAGCAAGCATTGTCCAAGTGTAACATCCATATTGTAACGCATCAAGTTATGTGGCGTACACTTCCATTGGTCAGATGCTTCTTGATGGGGCTCAATGAATGTGTATCCCCTATGACAACATACTGTCATAACCCATGGTTCTTAGCCTGATGTTACATATATATGCACACCATCCTTGTATATATGTTCCAAGCCTAGGGAGAATGTTTGGTGTGTCATTGAGATCAGCTGCTCTGACAAACTTGGGGGAAAGTTGGCCACGTTCAGGGGTGGCCTCTCCGTTCGGGGCAGCTTTTACATCCATAGGTGCAGCAGAGACCTGCTTACAACGGTGCCACTAATGCCTCAGCCACACCTGCATTCGTGGCTAGGCAAACTAGTAGCTTCGTTCGTAGTGGTCACCATCCTTGTATATATGTGCCAAGCCTAGGAAGAATGTTTGGTGTGTCATTGAGATCAGCTGCTCTTACAAACTTGGGGGAAAGTTGCCCACGTTCAGGGAATAAAGATTCGATAGGATTTTATCTTTCCCTCGTTAGTTAACTTGAGATACAAGTCCATTTGGGACTATAAATATAGGGGCATTGTAACATTCTAATCCACGAAAGAAATAGCTTCGGCTTTCTCTATCTCTCCTCTCTCCCTATGCCTCCCTCTCCCTACCGCCGCCCTCATCCCCTCCCCCTGCGCCACTGATCATGCCCCTGCCGTTGCCACCAGCCCCCTCCCCGGGTTGGATTGTCACAAGGTAATTTTATAGTAATAAATATCAAGTGTGTAGAAGGCAAACCAATGCGGGAAGTGACTAAACAGAAGAATTTACCCCCGAGGTTTGATTGCTTGATAGAAACCTACAACCTCCTTGGGCGAGCCATCAAGTGATGATTCACATGCTAACTAGCATGATAATCTAGACCCATGACTTGGGTGCTGCAAGAATCAATCAAATGGTACACTCTTGCCAGCCTTGAGCATTCCACTAGAGTATCCCTTTACACTCAACTAGGTGGGATCAAAACCTCTCACAAGATGATAGGTCGGAGGTGAAGAACAATTACAACTCTTCCTCAACAACCTCACCTGGTCGAAGCCATCTAAATTGTGGCAACCACTAAGAGTAACAAGAAATCCACAACCCAATCAATGAACTAGTGCTACTTGATGCAAAACTCTAAAGCAAATCACTAGATCTCTCCCAATCTCAATTTGGATGAAGCACAAGCCAAGAGATGAGTGTTCTTGCATGCTCACAAGGGTGTTGGCTTGCTTAGAAAGCTGATCCACAAATTACAGAAAATGATGAAACCATTTAAATGGCGTTGCCAATGTAATCCTCAATGAGCTCATTCACGTGCACATATCCTTCTTCTCCAAGCTCAAACAGCAAAGGAAACCTATCCATTAGGAGTGTCAGCTCGGGCAGAAAGATGGTGCGGTTGCTATGTTGAGGTAATTGGGTGTAGCTCCCATTGCCAGATGCTATTTGGTCATCGGCAAAGACACGCACTAGCAGCCTGCCATCGTTCTCACCTGTTCCATTTGGATCATCAAGAGATGGCACCAGGCAGGAGGTCACGTCAGGGGCTCCGCATCTATAGGGAGCAGATCATAGTATAGAACAATTCTAGTTATATATTTCTCATGGATTGGAACCATAAGACCCAAGAGGTTGTTAATTGAATGTTGATTTAGCAAGCATTGTCCAAGTGTAACATCCATATTGTAACGCATCAAGTTATGTGGCGTACACTTCCATTTGTCAGATGCTTCTAGATGGGGCTCAGTGAATGTGTATCCCCTATGACAACATACTGTCATAACCCATGGTGCTTAGCCTGATGTTACATATATATGCACACCATCCTTGTGTATATGTGCCAAGCCTAGGGAGAATGTTTGGTGTGTCATTGAGATCCTGCTCTGACAAACTTGGGGGAAAGTTGCCCACGTTCAGGGGTGGCCTCTCCGCTCGGGGCAGCTTTTACATCCATAGGTGCAGCAGAGACATGCTTACAACGGTGCCACTAATGCCTCAGCCACACCTGCATTCGTGGCTAAGCAAACTAGTAGCTACGTTCATAGTGGTCACCATCCTTGTATATATGTGCCAAGCCTAGGGAGAATGTTTGGTGTGTCATTGAGATCAGCTGCTCTTACAAACTTGGGGGAAAGTTGCCCACGTTCAGGGGTGGCCTCTCTGCTCGGGGCAGCTTTTACATCCATAGGTGCAGCAGAGACGTGCTTACAATGGTGCCACTAATGCCTCAGCCACACCTGCATTCGTGGCTAGGCAAACTAGAAGCTTCGTTCGTAGTGGTCTCAGTGAGACATCCTATATCACTAGGTTGCACTGTCTGGTATTTGAGTTTTTTACATAGTGATAGAAACTCTATACAATTAATGAAAATGACTATAGAATATTTCACTATTCCCAACCCAAAACATGAGACAACAGCCATATAAAATTGTACAAACTTTGCTCATGCATGCTCGAGAAGAAAAAGACCAGCCACATAGATAAATGACCAAAAAGATTTGGCCATAGAGAATCCGTTACCATGCAGCTGCAGCCACCTTCCGTTTTTAGAATTGGGCACGCGCTCCATGCCATCACAGTGGAAAGCACCTTCCACACCGTGCAGCACATATACCCCGGCATGGCGCCCCCTGCCCAAAATCCCCGTCTTCCTATTCCCTACCCTTCTCCAGGCGCACTAATTCTCTCCAAACCCTAGCCATCGAGATTGATTACCATGGTTCGCGTCCACAAGCAACCGTGACAAAGCTACACCACCGCCGTCACTGGATTCTCCATCACCTAGCTAAATGCTTTGGAGCCCATCTTGCCTGGCACTAGCATCGAGTAAGAGCCTCTTGAGTTGTTGTCTTCTCTTGATCTGATGCCTCCCTCTTGATGACATAGGTTGTGTGGTGTACACTCATTTTTTTAGGAGCTTCTAGATGGGGCTGAGTGGATGTTTACCCCATGACAACCTCGTGTCATAACCCATGGTATGACTATTACATTTTTTCAGGAGCTTCTAGATGGGGCTGAGTGGATGTTTACCCCCATGACAACCTAGTGTCATAACCCATGGTATGACTATCGTTCTGCCTTATGTCACATAGCGAATCAGAGTTCTATGTTTCAAGTAATTCTGCAGAGTCGAGTCTGTTTCAAGAACTTCTCGAATTCACTGCTACCCACAAATCTGGCCACATAGATAAATGACCTAAGAGATTTGGCCATAGAGAATCCATTACCCTACAGCAGCAGCCACCTTATGTTTTTAGTTCTAGGCACGCACTCCTTGCATTGCCATCGCGGTGGCAAAGTAGCCTCCATACCGTGCTGCACATACACACCCTGGCATGGCATCCTCAAACCAAAATCCCCTCTTCCCGTTCCCCACCCATTGCCAGCCGTACTCATGCTCTCAAAACCATAACCACTGAGATCGAACAAAAAGGCTCGTGTCCGCAAGCAACCCTGACAAAGCTGCGCTGCCACTGTTGTTGGATCCTCGACCACCCAGTTGATTGCTTCAGAGTGCATCTTACCTAGTGTTGGCATCAAGCAATAGCCTCTTGAGTCGTTGCCTTCTTTCTCTTGTTCCTCTCTTCTCTGGATCTGACGCCTCTCTCTTGATGCATGGTGTCCTCAGCTCATGAGCCTTGGAGGAGCGAGATTGGGCGCAACTCCTCTCAGACCTCATCAGGGAGATTGGCAATGACCTCCTATTCGATGACGAGGCAGAGGACATCCATCTGAGGGCCGTGTGCCAGCCTTGGTGACACGCCACCGATGACCTAAGCATTCTTGAGCCTCGGTTCTTCCCGATAAATTGGCTGATGCTCACCCTAGGGTATAAGCTCTGAAGGAATGACGTGGTGGAGCGCTTCATCAATGTCCACACCAGTGCCTCCTTGTGGATACTCCTTTCGACGCTCAAGGAGTACACCCACCATGGAAACACCGAGGGCATGCGGATCATGTGAGTATTGCATTAGCTTCGAGGGGTTTGTGTTAGCTCATATTATTTCTTTCAGCATTGGAATGTACTTTCTGAATTCGTGATATTGCATTAGGGAATTTAGTGAAGAACAATGCTCTTTATATAATTCTCATGGCTTCCAACCTCAAGACATAGTAGATTTTTAATTGAATGGTTCATCAAGCAAGTGTTGTCCAAGTGTTCTGTCCACATTGTAACGTAGGTTGTGTGGTACACATCCATTTTTCAATAGCCTCTAGATATGGCTTAGTTAGTGTGTATCCCAAATGATAACCCTAGTGTTATAACCCTGGTGCTCAGCCAGATGTCAGAAACGCACATCCTCTATGCGTGTGCCAAGCCTAATGAGAATGTTTGGTGTGTCGCTAACACCAATTGCACTAACGAACTTGAGGGAAAGTGTCCCATGGTGAAGGGTGGCCTCTCCATTTGGGGAAGCTGTTACATTCCTACGCGTGGAGGAGACATGCTCATGGTGGTGCCACTCATGCCTCGGCCACACTCGGCATTCGTGGCTGGGCAAACTTGCAGCTTCATTTGTAGTGGTCTCAGCGAGACCTCCTACATCGTCCCATCCAGTGATGACAAGAATGACAGGATGCTTCTTGTTCAGAAATATAGGCATCCAATAGACCTACTTTACACAGGACGTTGATTTAAAAAAACATAAGGCTATTAGGATGGCAAGATTGAGTGGCGCGACCACCATTCTGCCTTCTATCACATATCAGATCAGACTTCTATGTTTCCGGTAGTTCTGCAGAGTTGAGTCTATTACCTTACAGCTGCAGCCACATAGATAAATGACCTAAAAGATTTGGCCATAGAGAATCCATTACCTTACAGCTGCAGCCACCTTTCATTTTCAGTACTGGGCACACGCTCCTTGCCATTACAGTGGCAAAGCAGCCCCCACACTGTGCTGCACATACACACCCCGGCATGGTGTCCTTAGCCCAAAATCCCCTCTTCTTGTTCCCCACCCTTCACTAGCCGTACTCATTCTCTCAAAACCCTAGCCCCCAAGATCGAAAAACAAGGTTTGCGTCCGCAAGCAATTGTGACAAAGCTGCGATGCCTCTATCGTTAGGTCCTCGAACACCTTGTTGAATGCTTCAGAGCTCATCTTACTCAGCGCTGGCATCGAGTAACAGCCTCTGATAGCACCAAGGGATCCCCTGCCAAATCTCTCTTTCTAATTCATTGTAAGTCCCCGAATTTGGTGCTCTTGAATACAAAGGACATCCCACAGCTGGGCGTAGGGCCTCGATAGCTTGAACCAGGATACATTGTTGTGTCTTCTCTCATGTTCTTGAGTACCTAAGCCACCAGAGACCCATACTCCTACGACGAACATCGATGCTTGCCACGGTTAAGGACCCACGACAGCCGGCTCGCTTGCCTATGCAGTAGGCCCACTCGCCGGTGGTTGTTCAGTCCCTGGGTCACCAGTTTCTCCTGTCTATGGAGTACTTGTTGCCTGGGAAGAAGTGTCCTCCTGCACGGGACCCTTTACCACCTCAGTCTCGGCTGTAAACAAGAATAAGAATATATATGAAAGATACAATGCTGGTGGAACCATTGCCAAGTGGAGGTATTGGGGTGTAGCTCCCATTGCCAAGATAGTGTGGTTGCTAAGTGGAGTTATTGGGGTGTAGCTCCCATTGCCAAGCTGCACACTTAGGACATCAGTTTGGTCATCGGCAAAGACACGCACCAGCAGCATGCCATCATTCTCACCTGTTCCATTTGCATCATCCAGAGATGGCACTAGGTAGAAAGTCATGCCATGGGCTCCGCATTTGCAGTGAGCATATCTTAGTGTAGAACAATTCTAGTTATATATTTCACATTGCTTAGAACCTCAAGACACAGGAGGTTGTTAATTGAATTGTTCATCTAGCCAGCATTGTCCAAGTGTTACATTCACATTGTAATGCATGTTGTGTGGTGTATACTTCCATTTTCAGACGCTTCTAGATGGGGTTCAGTGAATGTGTATCCCCATTGACAACATAGTGTCATAACCCATGGTGCTTAGCTTGATGTTACATATGCACACCATCCTTTTATGTGCCAAGCCTAGGGAGAATGTTCTGTGGGTCATTGAGATCAGTTGCTCTACCAAACTTGGGGGAAAGTTGCCCAGATTCAGGGGTGGCCCCTCTACATGCGGCAGCTTTTACGTTGCAGCAGAGACGTGCTTACAATGGTGCCGCTAATGCCTCAACCACACCTGGCATTCGTGGCTAGGCAAACTAGAAGCTTCGTTAGTATAGTGTTCTTAGTGAGACATCCTACATCGTCACGTTCCGTGATGACAGGAGCATGGGATGCATCTTATGCAGAACTACAGAGGCATCCAACAGACCTACCTCCCGTAGCTCTTGAATTAAAAAACTTTAGGCTATTGGGATGCCAAGACTGAGTGGCATGACGATCATTTTGCCTCCCCTCACGCTGCGGAGTTCTATGTTTCTTGCTATTCTGCAAAATCAAGTCCGTTGCAAGAACTATATTTAAAAGTTACTATGCTAGGAGCTAATCTGGGAGTTGCTTTAGCTTAAAGGGTTAATCTGTTTTATTGGATTGTTGTTCTTTCCTATGCTTATGAATTGACTACCAAATTTAAGAGATTTTTTCATGGTTGATGATGCTGCAGTTGAGGCATGTTCTAGGTTTTTGGTACCCAAATTTCGTATCATGGCTTTTCTTCTTTAGGAAGATCATAACTAATAATTTATTTACAAGAATCACTACTGGACTCAGGTTCTTTGGCAAGGGCCTATTTGCACTCGGCAAAGAACACTAAAAAAAATTGATCGGCAAAGGCGACTTTGCCGAGTGCCTTTTGTCGGGCACTTGGCGCCCCAGCATTCAGCAAAAAAAACGGTCGTCATGGCACCCCGGCCGTTACCAGGTACTTTGCCGAGTGTCCCCTGCCCAGGCACTCGGCAAAGAATCCTTTGCCGAGTGCCCACGGCCCTGGCACTCGGCAAAGTATTAAATTTTTTTAACAATATTCTTTGCCAAGTGCCCCAGCCCTCGCACTCGGCAAAGCTTTATTATTATTTTAATTATATTCTTTGCCGAGTGCCCACGCCCGGGCACTCAGCAAGGCTGAATTTTTTAAAAAAATTCTTTGCCGAGTGCCACGCTTTGCCGAGTGCCAAGTGCCACGCTTTGCCGAGTGCCATGGTCATGGCACTCGGTAAAGCTGGAACACCCTTCTGCAACCAGATGAACCTCACACCATCCTTATATATTGGGCATGGGAACTTCCCGTGAATACACCAGGTGCAGAATAGACAATACGCCAGGAAGTCATGCAGGGAGTAGTGGTACCGAACGTGCATTTTGAAGCTTGTCTTTGTAGCTCAGTCATATGTCCATACGCCTTGCTCCCAAGCACGGACCAATTCATCAATCATAAGCTCCATGAACACACCCATATTACTCTCTAGATGTCCAGGAATTATCAACGACAAGAATACGTGTTGTCATTGAAGGAGACACCGGGGGGAGACTGAGGGGGATAACGAACATGGGCCAACATGTGTATGGGGAAGCCATCATTCTATAAGGATTGAACCCATCTGTTGTCAGCGTAACACATACATTACGAGCCTCATCTGCTTTTCTTAGGATGTTTCTCATCAAAGCGGGTCCATGCTTCACCATCGGATGGATATACCATCTTCTCAGCATTGTATCATTTGCCCTTTTTGTGCCATGTCATCTGTTTCGCGGATTTCTTGGTCATGAATAGTCATTGGATCCTTGGTACGAACGGAAGGTGTCGTACGATACTCATAGGGATCGTAAGCTGCCTCTTCTGGCAATCACCAGAGTCTACCTCCACGTACCTAGAGGATTTACACTATGGACAGTACTTTGCATCCTTATGTTCTTTCCTAAATAAGATGCACCCCTTCGGGCAAGCATGTATCTGCTCATACGACATCTTAAGTGCACGAAGGACTTTCTGTGACTCGTACATGCTCTTTGGCAGAATGTGGCCCTCCGGAAGCAGGCTGCCAATAACGGCCAACATCTTATCGAAGCCTTCTTGACTCAGGTTTAACTCAGACTTCAACCCCATTAAGCGTCCAATAGCATCCAGTTGAGAAACCTTGGTCCGATCATGAAGGGGTTTTTGTGCCGAGTCCATCATGTTGAAGAACAGCTGTGTGGTTGCCTCCATCTCCTCCGACTCACGTGCTTCAGCGAACTATGCTTGGTGAACATCATCTAGCATGTCTGCTACTCCGGCATCATCATCATAAGCCTCGAGGCGTGGTCTCACCATCTTCTCTCTCATACGATGGGCTTCACCATGGTGGACCCATCGGGTATAGTCCGGTGTAAATCCATGCTTCACAAGATGTTTACCCATGTCCACCTGGTTCACCCTTCTCCTGTTTTCACATTTGGTGCAGGGACACAAAACTAGACAATGTCCTTTAGCAGCCTTGCCAAATGCACGATTCAAGAAATCATTGGTGTTGTTCATCCATTCATTGGTGAAATCAGTCTTACTTCTTCGGCCCGTTTACATCCACTTATGGTCCTCCATCCTTTAGCATATGTATCAACGAGTAATGTAACCATCAATTGCATCTACATGGTGTTCGTACTGTCTAATAGGTAAGGATAGGTCCTAATCCCACCCGCGGATGTGTAGATGAGGTTAGTTTCCATGCTCTGCTCCTATCCGAGACATAATTTCAACAACACCTCCTCGCTGTTCTCTAGATACACGTCCTGCCAGAGAGAGTGTGTATCCGAAGAATAACAGGGAGGTGACGCCGAAACTCTATCTCCGATCGGAGCAGACTATGGAAACTAACACATCTACGCATCCACAGGCTGTCCAAAAAACCGTGGACAATCCGAAACAGATATGGTTATAGATATGCAAAGATCTGCATACCTCCATCCGTATCTCTTTTGAACGGGAGACACCTAACTAGGTTACGTGACCTACAACCATGATACGGCAAGAGGGGTTATACCTAAGGTGGCGGTGGAGTCAGGCTACTGGGGCCGTGGCGAGTTGGTGCAGTGGTGAGGTGATGCGGTGTAGGCAAAACTGCAGTGGCAAAGAAGACGATCGGGGTACTCCCCGCTCCTTTCTCCCCTTCCTTCTCTTGAAAAAACAAAAGAAAGGAATACCGTCAATTCAATATTTCGGTAGCACCTCCCCTACACGTTGAGGTTTCTAAAACCTGCAAGAAATCAATGGCACGATGGCCGACAACCACATATATTCGAAGGCATCCATGTAGTCTACTTACCAAAGTTGTACTACTACTACCACCACTGCTACGACGACGAGAACAACAACTACTACTAACAATACCACCACCAGCACCACAGCACCACACCATCACCCCACCGCCACCGCCACCATTGCACAACAAGAGCAGAGGGGAAGGGAAGGGAAGGGAAGGCATACCCAGTGGGCACCGAGCCGGGCGCTCGTCAGGACGGGGCACCAGAGCAGGGGCACGGCCAGACTGTGACGGGGCGAGCGGCGAGAGCTACGGGGACGGGGACGGCGCCGGGACGGAGACGGCGGCGGGGACAAGGATGGCGACCTCCTCCTTCTTCTCCTTCTCTTCCTCCTTCTTCTCCTCCTCTCTCCCTGCAGGTAGCGCGGGAGGCTGCGGCGGCGCGGGCAGGCGGGCATGGGCGGGCGTGGGCGAGCGTGGCTGCGACGAGCGAGGCGGCTGTGTGCGTGTGTGGGGGGGTGGGTGTGTGTGCGCACGCTGGCGGGCCTGACTGAGGGGATAAATCCCCCCTTTGCCGAGTCCCCCCGATCCGGCACTCGACAAAGGGGGGTTTTTTTAATACTTTGCCGTATGCCCTTAGATCCGACACTCGGCAAAGCTTTTTTTCAAAACCGCAAAGGGGAATTTTTTTAAAAAAATTTGAATTACATTGCCGAGTGCTCTCAGATCTAGCACTCGGCAAAGCTTTTATTTTTTTTCAAAAACCGCAAAGGGGAACTTTTTAAAAAATGCATTACCTCTTTGCCGAGTGCCAGCTGTATGGCACTCGGCAAAGACACCCTTTACCGAGTGCCGTATAGCTGGCACTCAGCAAAGAGGTAATGCATTTTTTATTTTTGCCCCCAAATTTTTTGTGCATGCCTTATACAGTACCAGCTACACCATGTTAAAATTTGGTATATTTTTGTGGTATTTTGCTATATTTCTTTAATTTTTTTCATTGAATTGAATTTTTTCGAATAACTCAAATTTAAAAAGTAAGTCATTCGAATAATGGGAAAAAAGTTTGGAAAAATAATATTCATGTTATTGAGTCCAATGTGAGGCTGTATCTAGGAACATGCCATAAATTTGGAATGCCTTGTTCTTGAAACATGACCACGAACTTGCGGGCGAATTGTTTTTAAATTCTATAAAATGCAAATAAAGTCCGAAAATTATGAAACTTGTCGAGATGTCATGATATCGTATGTGGAGACTGTGATCAAAATTTCAGAAGGTTTCATGCTTGTTGTCACGTACGATGTTTACAAACCAGGACTCCACAGGTTTCATCTTATGTCACATTTGGAGATGTCCTAGTTTGTAAGCATCGTACGTGACAACGTTCACGAAACCTTCTCAAATTTTTATCATAGCCTCCATATACGATATCATGACATCCCGACAAGTTTCATGATTTTCGGACTTCATTTGCATTTTATAGAATTTAAAAACAATTCGCTCGCAATTTCGTGGTCATGTTTCGTGAACAAGACATTCGAAATTTATGGCATGTTCCTTGATACGGCCTCACATTGGACTCAATAACATAAATATTATTTTTCCAAACATTTTTCCATTATTCGAATGACTTACGATTCAAATTTGACTTATTCTAAAAAATTCAATTCAATGAAACAAATTAAAGAAATATAGCAAACAAACCGAGAAATGTATCAAACTTCAACATGGAGTACCAAACATTGTAGGAGCTCTAAAGAAAAGTTTGGAGGTCAAAATTGAAAAAAAATAAGTTCGCTGCCTCGACACTCGGCAAAGAGCCCTTTTGCCGAGAGCCTAATGGCGGGCACTCGGCAATGGGTGTCAGCATGGGATGGCCATGCCTGGGTACGCTCTTTGCCGAGTGTTCTTGTTTGCCGAGTCTCGACACTCGACAAAGAGGAGCTTTACCGAGTGTCGTTGTTTGCTGAGTGTCTGGCACTCGGCAAAGCTTTCTTTGTCGAGTGCGAGACTTTGCCGAGTGCGGCACTCGGCAAAGAGGTGCTTTGCCAAGTGCTCGACATTTTGCACTCGGCAAAGCATATTGCCCTTGACAAAGATGCTGTTTGCAGTAGTGAATGCAATATGATCATATGGGCCACTGGTATGCATGCGATTAGTGCAAGTTATTGTGAATATTGTACGTTATAGTTCAAATTCCTACATAGCATAGTCAGACACTCAAGCTGTTGTACATTCCTAGTAATAAATATATACTAGTGACTGCATAATGATTGTCTCATATTGATCTTGGTCACCTATCATGCTCACACACTAATATATACTCCTTTTCTTCATAGAATCATTTCAGTTGTGGTGTGATGGAATCTAGATGGCTAGAGGGGTGAATAGCCTATAAATCTTTTCTAAAAAACACAACACTAGCACAAAGTGATTAGTATAACAAGAGAGCCTAATAGCACCTACAAGCTCTAGCTCTACTAACACCCAGCAAGCCCCTACACAATTCTAGTAGTTTGGTTTCTAAACTAAGAGCACGACACCACACAAGTTATAAGAACACTGGCTACACTAAGGAGCTACAAAACAGATCAATTAAAACTAGTTGCTACAATTACAACAACAACTAAGCTACTCTAGCTAGCAAGGCAAACAACTACAGACAAGCAATTAATTTCATGGTAATAAAGAACAAGTGTGTAGAAAGCAAATCAATGAGGGCAACTGATTAACACAAGAATTTAAACCCGAGGTTCGATTGCTTGATGGCAACCTACAACCTCCTTATGGGGCGAGTCACCAAGTGATGATTCGCACGATAACTAGCATGATAAGCTAGGCCCACCACTTGGGCGCTGCAAGAATCAATCAAATGGTACACTCCAACTAGCCATGAGCATTCGAGTAGAGTATCCCTTTACATTCCATGAGTTGGGATCGAAACCTCTCACAACATGACATGTAGGAGGTGAAGAACAATCACCAGCTCTTTCTCAACAACCTCAACTGCTCCAAGCCATCTAAATGGCGACAATCACCAAAAGTAACAAGAAATCCACAGCCCAATCGATGAACTAGTGCTACTTGATGCAAAACTCTAAAGCATATGCACTAGATCTCTCCCAATCTCAATTTGGATGAATCACAAGTCAAGATATGAGTGGGAAGTGTTCTTGGATGCTCACAAGGTTGTTGGTTTGCTTAGAAAATTGATATGTGAATTACAAAAAATGAAGAAACTAATTAAACGGCGTTGCCAATGTAATCCTAAATGTGCTCATTCACATGTGCATATCCTTCTTCTCCATGCTCAACCAGCGAAGGACACCTGTTCGTTAGGAGTGTCAGACCAGGCAGAAAGATGATGCGGTTGCTATGTTGAGGTAATTGGGTGTATCCCCCATTCCCAAGGTGCACCCTTAGGACATCAATTTGGTCATCGGCAAAGACACGCACCAGCAGCATGCCATCATTCTCAGCTGTTCCATTTGTATCATCTAGAGATGGCACCAGGTAGGGGGTCAAGTCATGGGCTCTGCTTCTGCAGCGAGCATATCATAGTGTAGAACGGTTCTAGTTATATATTTCTCATGGCTTGGAACCACAACATCCAAGAGGTTGTTAATCGAATGTTAGCAAGCATTGTCCAAGTGTTGCATCCACATTATTGTAACGTAGGTTGTGTGGTGTACACTTCCATTTTTTAGACGCTTCTAGATGGGGGTCGGTGAATGTGTATCCCCTATGACAACTTAGTGTCATAACCCGTGGTGCTTAATTAGCCCGATGTTACATATGCACACCATCCTTGTATGTGCCAAGCCTAGTGAGAATGTTTGGTGTGTCATTGAGATCATCTGCTCTGACAAACTTTGGGGAAAGTTGCCCATGTTCAGGGGTGGCCTCTCTGTTCGAGGCAGCTTTTACATCCATACGTGCAGTGGAGGCGTGCTTATGATGGTGCCACTAATGCCTCAGCCACACCTGCATTCGTGGATAGGGAAACTGGAAGCTTTGTTAGTAGTGGTCTTAGTGGGACTTCCTACATCATCACGTTCGGTGATGACATGGGCGATGGGATGCTTCTTGTGCAGATCTAGAGAGGCATCCAACAGATCTACCTTACGTAGGTCTTTGAATTAAAAAACATTTGGCTATTAGGATGCCAAGACTGATTGGCATGACTATCATTCTACCTTCCCTCATGCTGTGGAGTTCTATGTTTCCTGCTATTCTGTAGAATCAAGTCTGTTTCAAGAGCTATATGTAAAAGTTTTTAAGCTAGAAGCTAATCTGGGAGTTGCTAGCTCAAAGGGCTAATGTTAATGAATGTAATTCATTCTTGCATTTGCAAAGAGTAGGATGCGTAGTGGACTGCCTTGAACGGGTTTGGGTGGCTTGTCGACGATCTCTACCTCTTGGGTATCCTCCACAACAATTTCTTCGGAGCCTTCATCTCCTAATGAATGCAAGATGCTTGATGAGTACAATGCATAAAGTAAATGGCATGGTATGATATGCATTGATGTTGTTTGATTAGGGTTTAATCATATATAACATGTGTAGGTGACATAGTTTAAGTGTGCTGTCGACAAGCATTGACGAACACTCCATCAATACCCTTGGACGGTCCATGGTGACAGCCCATCCCAACACAAGTGTGAATCTTTCCAAGTGTTTGGCTTCATGGATGCTCCACCATTAGCTACAGATGCTCCAAAAATTCAATTGACATAACCCGAAGCTAAATAGTTTGGTTCGTACATTTTATAATTCTGATGGACACTCTGTACTTCCTAGGACATAGGTGTTTTAAGTGACTAAGTCTGTTTGGTGGTTGTGGAGGCTCCATCAGTGAGCTTGGACTCTCCGCCGGTTAAGTCTATAGCCTCAACATGTTTCTAGCCTCTCGAAATATTGATGGGACGTTCCGTCAAATGTGATGGATGCTCTGTCAGGATAGCTCTGTAGCTGACTTAGTTTTTCTAATTGTCAAGAGTTCTCATGGAACGTTTCATTGAAAGTGACAGAGGCTCCGTAGGTAACTGGCTGCTCTCGGGTTGAATTATAACCAAAAATATTCCACCAGACGCTCCATGCAATGTGACAGAGGATCTGTCACTTAAGTCTGTGATCTTCAGCCTCTCTGTGTAAGAAAATGAATTCACGGAACATTCCGTCAGTGATGACAGAGGATCTGTAAACTCACTCAGTGCTCTGGACATATAAAAGCATTGATGGAATCGGAGAATCCACTACCTTCCAGCTGCAGCCACCTTCTGTTTTCAGAATTGGGCACGCGCTCCATGCCATCACAGTGGAAAGCAGCTTCGACACTGCACGGCACATATACCCTGGCACGGCACCCCCAGCACAAAATCCCCTCTTCCTGTTCCCCACCCTTCTCCAGCCACACTCATGCTCTCCAAACCCTAGCCACCGAGATCGATCACCCTAGTTCACATTCACAAGCAAACCGCGACGAAGCTACACTGCCGCTGTCGCTGGATCCTCCACCGCCCAGCCGAATGCTATGGAGCCCGTCTGCCCTAGCACTGGCATCGTGTAAGAGCCTCTTGAGTCATTGTCTTCTTTCTCTTGTTGCTGTCATCTTTAGGTCTGATGCCTCTCTCTTGATGCATGGTGTCCTCAGAACGGACTCTGATCACGAAAAACGGAGCTAAAACGACGAAGTTATGAATTTACGAAGATTTCCTATAGAAAAATAAATACTTTAATAAAAACTCGAAAATAAATTAATCCAAACCTACTGTATAGTTCTATCATCATGTAGAGCTCACAAATATGAATCTAACGCAATTTGAATGGATCAAATCGGAGTTAAAACGGAGATTCTACGACTAAAACAAGTTGAGTGGCAAAACTGTAAATATCAGAAAACGTATTTTTTCATTTACCGAGACGAAATACGCTTTCAACAGATCAAAGCGGATTCGGGACTTTACGTTTTGGACCGTGGGTTCGATATAATAAAAGTTTAGGGTCTCTTTAACAAAAAGTTCAAGTGAACCGGTATCTACAAATTTCGTCCGTCCGATTCGAAACGAACGATCCAGATTGGATCGGGGAGGGAGAGAGAAGACGCCGGCGGTGCTCCGGCCGATTTCCAGCCCGTCGGTGGGCTCCCGCGGTGGCGCCATGGCCGGGATACGCCAAAACTCGGCTCTGGGCACCAATCGACGAAGGGGAAACACCGGGAGAACGAGCAGCTCACGGCAAACTCACCAAGGAAAAGAATTAGGGCGCGGGATGGACGGAGACGACGGCGAGCTCGGGAGGACGGACGGTGGGGGTGAAGGAGCTTGCGGTGGCGGTATTTGACGGCTACGGCAGCCCCAAAGAGGTGGAATGAGGGCGGAAGGGTGCGGGGGCTCCGTTTTATAGCCCGTAGGCATCGCTAAGTAAGGAAGGGGGAGGGATTCGAGAGGGATTCGGATCTCCGTATCCGGTGGAGAGAGGAAGGCGGCGGTGTCTATTTTTGGAAAGTTCCGGAGGAAGGAGAAGGAAAGGAGAAGGTGTCGCTGACCGGTGGGACCGGCTCGTCAACGGCTCGGTGCGGATGAAGGCCGCGCGCGCGCGAAGCTGGGCCGATGGCCGTGGCTTGGGCTCGGCCAATAGAGATCGGAGGCGGGCGCGGGGAAAGGGAAAGAAGAAACGGGTCGCCGCAGTAGGCCGGAGGGTTGGGCTGTGGGAGAGAAAACGGCCCGAGAAGAAAAGAAATTCCCTTCCTTTTTCTTTTTCTAATTTTTCAAAGCCATTTTTCAAAAGATTTTCAAATCCAATTTGAATTTTGATTTAAACCACTCATTACAAAATTCCAAATGCAGTAGCATTAATGCTCAATCATGTTTCTACCCTTATATTTGATTTTAAATTTATAAAAATTATTATCATCCTAAATTTGCATGCTCACAAAAATATACAAAAATCATATTTTTCCTATTTTTCTTCTTTTCAAAATTTTAGGGTGTTACAATTCTAACCCCCTTAAGATAAATCTCGTCCTGAGATTCGACCGATGCTTACTCAAACAATTGCGGGTAGGTTTTCCTCAGACCCTCTTCTCGTTCCCAAGTAGCCTCTTCTGCAGTGTACCGATTCCACTGTACCTTACACATTTTGATTGTTCGACTTCTTGTGACTCTGTCAGCAGTCTCTTAAATTTTAACCGGAAACTTTTCGTATGTAAGATCCTCCTTAACAGTGAGCTCCTCTAATGGAATCTGTTCCTCTGGTACTCGTAAACATTTCTTCAATTGAGATACATGGAACACAACATGTACACCTGCCAAACTCTCGGGTAATTCCAACTGATATGCCACTTCACCACTCTCTCTATGATCTTGAAAAGTCCAATATATCTTGGTGCCAATTTACCTTGCATGTTGAACCTCTTCACACTCCTCATGGGTGACACTTTCAAGTAAACATAATCCCCTACCTCAAAAGTCAACTCTCTTCTACGAGTATCAGCATAGCTTTTCTGTCGGGACTGTGCTATTTTCAGATTATCTCTAATCATTCTCACTTTCTTTTCAGCATCCTTAAGTACATCAGGCCCAAACACTTGACTCTCCCCTGTCTGATTCTAGAACAACGGTGTTCTACACTTCCGTCCATACAGAGCTTCAAACGGTGCCATCTGAAGACTCTTCTGATAACTATTGTTATAAGAGAACTCTGCATAAGGCAAGTTCTTATCCCAGCTAGTACCATATTATAAAGCACAAGCTCTCAACATATCTTCCAATATTTGATTAATTCTCTCCGTTTGACCATCTGTCTGGGGATGATAAGCTGTACTAAAATTCAGTTTGGTTCCCAATGATTCATGTATCTTTTGCCAATAATGAGATGTAAACTGAATACCTCGATCAGACACAATCTTCTTAGGAACTCCATGTAGACTCACTATTCTTTCCATATACAACTCTGCCAACTTCGCACTGCTATATGTAGTCCTCACTGGCAGAAAATGAGCAACCTTAGTCAGACGATCCACTATCACCCAAATTGAATCATATCCTCTCTGAGTCCGTGGCAACCCAACTATAAAATCCATACCGACCTCTTCCCATTTCCACTCGGGTATCTGCATAGGCTGTAACAATCCTGCAGGTATCTGATGATCAGCTTTCACCATTTGACAAGTGTCACACAAAGCAACATATTCAGCAACATCTCTCTTTAAACCATACCACCAATATTTCTCTTTCAGATCCAAATACATCTTAGTACTCCTCGGATGTATGGAATAAGCTGACTCATGAGCTTCACGCAGAATTGCCCTTCTGATATCCATATCCTCAGGCACACACAGCCTTTTTCCAAACCATAGCGTACCATTATCATCCTTATGGAATCCTGGAGATTTATCTTTCGCTATGTTTTCAGCTATCTCTCTCAACTTTTCATCTTTCAGCTGACCCTTGCGGATTTCTTGCTCCAAAGTAGGCTCTAGAACTAATTCCACTGCATTGGTAGTAAACCCTAAGTTCAGATGCATATATTCAGCACACAATTCTTTTGGTATAGGCATTACTTGTATTTCATTAGCGTAGCTTTTCCTACTAAGAGCATCAGCAACAACGTTGGCCTTTCCCGGATGATAATGCACCTCTAGATCATAATCCTTTATCAACTCCAACCATCTACGCTGCCTCAAGTTCAGATCTGTTTGAGTGAAGATATACTTTAGACTCTTGTGATCAGTGTATATATCACTCTTGTGTCCAATCAAATAATGTCTCCATATCTTTAATGCATGAACCACTGCAGCTAATTCCAAATCATGAGTAGGGTAATTCAACTCATGCTTCCTCAACTGTCTCGATGCATATGCCACAACTCTACCCTCTTGCATAAGAACACATCCCAAACCCAATCGAGATGCATCACAGTAGATAGAGAAGGGTTTATTCAGATCTGGCAAAACTAAGACTGGCGCAGTAGTCAATCTTTTCTTTAATTCCTCAAAATTAGCCTGGCACTTTTCAGACCACACAAACTTGGCATTCTTCTCCAATAATGCAGTCATTGGTTTTGCAAGCTTAGAAAATCCCTCTATAAATCTCCCATAATAGCCAGCCAATCCCAAGAAGCTACGGATCTCACTTACATTGATGGGTGGCTTCCAGTTCAATACATCTTTCACCTTGCTAGGATCTACTGATATTCCTCCATTTGAGACAATATGACCCAAAAAAGAAACTTCCTTCAACCAAAACTCACACTTACTCCTCTTGGCATATAGTTGGTGTTCTCTGAGCTTTTGCAAGACCAACCTCAAATGTTCAGCATGTTCTTCCTCAGTCTTGGAAAATACTAGAATATCATCAATGAATACCACTACAAACTTGTCCAGATATTCCATGAACACCTTATTCATTAAGTACATGAAGTATGCAGGGGCATTAGTCAAACCAAAGGACATCACTGTATACTCATATAACCCATACCGTGTGGTAAAAGCTGTCTTTGGTATATCCCTGGCACGAATCTTCAATTGATGATATCCAGAGCGAAGATCAATCTTGGAGAATACACAAGCTCCTCTCAACTGATCAAACAGGTCATCAATTCTAGGTAATGGGTACTTATTCTTGATAGTAACCTCATTGAGAGACCGATAATCTACACACATCCTCTGAGTTCCATCTTTCTTATGCACAAAAATCACTACTGCTCACCACGCTGAAGAACTAGGACGAATAAAACCCTTATCCTGCAACTCCTTAATTTGTTTCTTAAGTTCTTCTAATTCATTTACTCCCATTCTATATGGACGCTTAGCTATGGCTGCAGTTCCAGGTAATAATTCAATAATAAATTCAATGTCACGGTCTGATGGCATACCTGGCAATTCCTTAGGAAACACATCAGAAACTCCTCCACAACTGGATCTTCCTGGTTGGCACCGTCATTGAGCTGGTTCACTGTAGCGGCCTCCTGTTTCTGCACTTTTACCTCAACCTTGATTCTATCACCCTTTGGCGTTGTCAGTACAACTGATTTACCCTTGCATTGTATCTCTGCTTGTTGTTGCATCATCCAATCCATTCCCAATATAAGATCAATCCCAGCTGTTCTCAATACTATAGGACTCACTGTAAACTCTACCCCCCTTAAATTGAGAATAATCGGAAGACAGCGATAAGATGCTGGCATGCTTCCACCAGGTGAGTTTACTAATATAGGGTTCTTCATGGCACACAAATGAATTCTATGTATTCTAACAAATGATTGTGATATGAAAGAATGTGATGCTCCAGAATCAAAAAGAACAGTGGCGGGAGTGGAGTGGACATCGAACGTACCAAGCATAACTTCTGGCTCCTCCACTGCGGTTTCCTGGGACAAGTGATTTAGCCTTCCAGAGTTATGTGCTGGCTTCTGGTGGCTGCTCTATCTCTGGGAAGTCTGCTGGTTGGGCTTCTCAGGGCAATTGTAGGACAAGTGACCTTCTTTCCCACATCGGAAACACCTGTTGGGGGTACTGGGAGCACTAGTCTTCGTGGGAGTGTTATTGGAAGGACCCTGACGCTGTGCTTGATTCCCATTCTGCTGCGGAGGATGTTGGTTGCTATTCTGCGGCTGGAATGGGGGACGTTGCGGGAAATGACCACGGAAAGGGACCTGACCACGATTCCACTGACCAGAAGGAGGCCTCTGTTGATTATTCTGCTGAAAGCCAGTACGTGGACGAGTGTTGCTACCTGAGGCTTGTCCCTGTAACCTTTTCCTCTTAGCATCCATCTCCTTGCGCTTGTTATCCACCACAATAGCGCGGTTCACAAGCGTCTGAAAGTTAGGATAGGTATTGGACATCAACTGCAACTGTAGTCCATCATATAATCCCTTCAAGAAGCGACACTGCTTATCATTGTCATTGGCTACTTCATATGGAGCATATCGTGACAATTGTGCAAACTTGTCACGGTACTCGGCTACAGACATTGACCCTTGGGTCAGGTTCCTGAATTCCTCCGTCTTCAACTCTATCATCCCTTCAGGTATATGATAAGCCCTGAAGTTCTCTCTAAACTCCTGCCAGGTGACTGCGGGAGCATTGGTGGGATGACCATACTCATATGACTCCCACCAATCCTGAGTTTCTCCCTGAAGTTGTCCAGAAGCAAACAACACCTTCTGTCGGTAATCACATTGTGCAATATTGAGTTGCTTCTCCACAGCACGAAGCCAATCATCAGCTTCCAAAGGATCAGCAGCATGTGTGAACATTAGGGGACGACCCTTCAAAAATTCACCATGCTTATCACGTGGTTGAGCCCTAGCAACTGGCTGATTTTGCTGATTCAGCAATAGTTGTTGCATCAACTGCGTCTGCACTGCCAACAGTTGCTCAATAGTTGGTGGCGGTGGTGGTGGTGGATTTGGGGGAATATTTCCATGACCCCTGCCTCTTCCTCTTCTGGCCATCTGCCATCCATAAACATGCAAACTTTAAGAATTCTATGTTATCAACCACTTATAAGATAAAGAATGAGATTTGAAGGTTTTCTGGACGTGTAGCAATATTGACAGTTCAGTATTTTAATCATATCTCGAGCTATAGAAGTCCAAAAGAGGCGTGCTTTATATGGTTGGAAAGATTATGAAATTATTCACAACTTTTATTCAGACCTTAAGATCAGATTCTGTCGTTAAGTTTATGAAAAATAAGGCGTAACAGAAACTGTTCCAGATTCCAGACTGTGCAGAAACCTTATCTTGTGAAAATTATATCTCTCGAACAAGATCAGATAAAAAGGTGATTCCAATGGTATTTGATAGATGCTTAAGTCTAGTTTCTCTCATAAAAATTTCATAAATATTGCACGAACCGTTTTTGAACTATAGTAGAAACATTGCAGACTGCTCCAGAAAACAGCAAGGACAGAAACGTGATAATACCAAACCCAACTATTATTCCCTTGACTATTAAACTTATTATTCTTAAAAATGGAACTTGTAGACATGCCTACAAGCCCCAACACTCATAACAAAGATCCAACTCACACATAAGCATAATAATAAAGCAACTAGCACACCAAAGTTCAAACCACACGACAGACTCGACTGACTCAACTGACGTTACTAAGAACGTTTTTATTAGATAAAGGACTCCTACTTCCTAAGGAAGTGGCTCATGCTCTAATGTCTCATAAATCTTGGACATGCCTTGGTTTGCTCGGAGTTCATCAATGGTTGCCTGGCACCTCTTAATGGTCTTCCCCTGTGCCTTCACCATCTCCTCTAACTGCAGCTTCCTATCCATCATATCATAAACAAGGTTCACCATCACCCGAGGTAGTGGCTCTAGCTGCACGGGATCCGTCATAGCCCATCCAAGGTCAGAGTGTGCACGAGGGAAGTAGCGATGTATGTCATGCTTCATAAGGTTATAGCGAAGATAGCAGAGGCCCATACATGCTTCAAAAGCAGCATCTTCAATGCTGTCCTCTATAGTAGCTCATGACCCACGTGAGAAAACATCCTGTCCAGCTGATACGCTCCCTTGTCTTGTTTATATACAGAAATGCTCGCCCTTGCCTTCCAGTATGTGTCCTTCAGTGGATGAGTGTACTCCACAGCTGGATGCCAATCAGCGAAGTAGGCAGTGAGCATCCCCACAAGACGAAGATGAGAGACAGCATTCCCTCCATTCCTATGGTAGATCCTCACAGTCCACCCCATTGGAGGAGGTGGCATATCTCCAACAGCTTCATGATGTGGTGGAGACGGGGGTTATCCTCCTCCATTAGCTTCCTCTTCGTCATCTTCATTCTCGATGATCTCTGGATCTTCTTCAGGCTCGGGCTCTTCCTGGGGAGGTGCTGGTGCTTGGATTGGTGCTTCAGGGGCCTGCTCCTGTTCCTGGGGTTCTGGCTCTTGTGGCTCTTCAGTTGCAAGCAGGGCACGAGGTGGGTAGTATCCTCCAGAGCTGATGCGGGCAGTCTTACGGTCACGGGCCATCTACAGAATTTTTAGATGTAGTTAGAATAGAGGCAAAATTTCATAATAGAATGAGACATAAGAAGCATAAAAATTTATCAAGTAATAAGAGCAAGATAGTGAGCATAAAAATAGTGTAAGGATGATACTAAATCGACCATTTCTAGCTAGGCTTGCGTCCTACAGTTAACAAGAGCTCTGATACAAATTTGTCACACCCATTTAACAACCAAATGGAATGCATACTCTTATGTGTGCCCAGAGATCAATCACACATAAGTTAACAAATTATAACGGAAGTATCGTCACAAATGTTCTTACATCACGATATTTAACATATAGTCTTAACACAAATGTAGAGGAAGTAAAAAATAATAAACTCTCGTGGTAGCTCCAATCACAGGTACATTGACTGGTTGACTACAAGTATAGTAATCTTCAGGGAAGTAGGCGTAGTAGTCACTATTACCACCATCTGTTACCCATCCGGGATTTTTATCCAAGTAAGAAAAATAAACAAGCGTAAGTACATCTCGTACTCAACAAGTGTAACATGGGGTTCATGAGGCTCAAAGGCATATCATAGGTTTATCAGCATGTAGCTTTTAATTAGCATAATTTTAGCATATCAATAGCATCAAAATGTCTTAATGTAAACAATAAACATATGATCCATGTGAAATGATTGATGAATAGCAAAAATATAACCATTAATAATTATCAACTATTTCATAAGGGTCCAAGGCCACTCGTAACCGTGAGCACGACTGTTATAATAGTTTTACACTCTGCAGAGGTTATACACTTTCACTGTGAGTCATGTTACCCATATGCCCGGGTTAATTACTCCTAAAACACTACCAAGGTGAGCAGGCAGGGTAAACACTATGAAGTCTTTCGAAGGTTCGTCTAACAAGTTAGGGCCATTAGATTCACTCGGCAAACATAGTAGAACCCCCCTTCCAAATGGCACAATAATCCGCAGCCTATACACATAAGGACAGAGGCCGCACTATACCCGATTCGTCAAGCCATTCTTACGCCAAAAAGGTTACCTCTAACAAGCTAGAAAAAGGTCCTTCTATATGACTAAAGCCAGAGCCATATAGCCCCCACAGTTGTACTGTAAATCCCGGATGTTCGCTTATAGATGAGTCCTTATGGAGAGTAATTAGAGCATCAAAAGTAACCCCCATGCTCTAATCCCCTTTAAACATTAATCAAAATCATCTTTTAATGTTTCTTGCATATTCCTCTAATCAATTTACATGATCATAGTCCATGTTTAAGCACTAGGCATACTACTCAATGCAATATAATAGGTATCAAGGTGTAGGATCAATCACTAAGTCATCCTTAACAAGGAATAGATGCATAATGATATTATTTGCATAATGTGAGTAGGACAATAAGGATAATCCCATGCTATACTTGCCTTGCTCAAACTGGTCCTGAAGATCTTGCTCGTAGAAAGGCTCTTGAACCCTAACGAATTGCTCACCGTCTATACTCGATCAACAACAGCAACAACACACATGCAGAGGCAATCATGCATAAACAAACAAGACTATAATTAGAACAGTACACCATCAGTAAGAAAATAAGATAAAAAGTCTTTAAAACGAATCTACAACTCGCTAGGATCACACAGACGCGAAGATCACGAAAAACGGAGCTAAAACGACAAGTTATGAATTTACGAAGATTTCCTATAGAAAAATAAATACTTTAATAAAAACTCGAAAATAAATTAATCCAAACCAACTGTACAGTTCTATCATTATGTAGAGCTCGCAAATATGAATCTAACGCAATTTGAATGGATCAAATCGGAGTTAAAACGGAGATTCTACGACTAAAACAAGTTGAGTGGCAAAACTGTAAATATCAGAAAACGTATTTTTCATTTACCGAGACGAAATACGCTTTCAACAGATCAAAGCGGATTCGGGACTTTACGTTTTGGACCGCGGGTTCGATATAATAAAAGTTCAGGGTCTCTTTAACAAAAAGTTCAAGCGAACCGGTATCTACAAATTTCGTCCGTCCGATTCGAAACGAACGATCCAGATTGGATCGGGGAGGGAGAGAGAAGACGCCGGCGGTGCTCCGGCCGATTTCCGGCCCGTCGGTGGGCTCCCGCGGCGGCGCCATGGCCGGGATACGCCAAAACTCGGCTCTGGGCACCAATCGACGAAGGGGAAACAACGGGAGAACGAGCAGCTCACGGCGAACTCACCAAAGACAAGAATTAGGGCGCGGGATGGACGGAGACGACGGCGAGCTTTGGAGGGCGGACGGTGGGGGTGAAGGAGCTTGCGGTGGCGGTATTTGACGGCTACGGCAGCCCCAAAGAGGTGGAATGAGGGCGGAAGGGTGCGGGGGCTCCGTTTTATAGCCCGCAGGCATCGCTAAGTAAGGAAGGGGAGGGATTCGAGAGGGATTCGGATCTCCGTATCCGGTGGAGAGAGGAAGGCGGCGGTGTCCATTTTTGGAAAGTGCCGGAGGAAGGAGGAGGAAAGGAGAAGGTGTCGCTGACCGGTGGGACCGGCTCGTCAGCGGCTCGGTGCAGATGAAGGCCGCGCGCGCGCAAAGCTGGGCCGATGGCCGCGGCTTGGGCTCGGCCTAGAGAGATCGGAGGCGGGCGCGGGGAAAGGGAAAGAAGAAACGGGCCACCGCAGCAGGCCGGAGGGTTGAGCTGCAGGAGAGAAAACGGCCCGAGAAGAAAAGAAATTCCCTTCCTTTTTCTTTTTCTTATTTTTCAAAGCTATTTTTCAAAAGATTTTCAAATCCAATTTGAATTTTGATTTAAACCACTCGTTACAAAATTTCAAATGCAGCAGTATGAATGCTCAATCATGTTTCTACCCTTATATTTGATTTTAAATTTATAAAAATTATTATCATCCTAAATTTGCATGCTCACAAAAATATACAAAAATCATATTTTTCCTATTTTTCTTCTTTTCAAAATTTTAGGGTGTTACAGTGTAGTAGTAGGGGAGGCTACGCGCGACAGTGAGATTGTGGGTTCGAATCCCCACAACCGTGAAGCGCGCGAAATCACGAAAAATGCCGAGACTTGCCATTTTTGGTCCGAAATCGCATTTTTGAAAATCCAAGTCACCAGCCGCCCCTGCGGATCGATTTGTAGGGGCGGTTGGCCAGCCGTCCCTACAAATGCTCCATTTGTAAGAGCGAGGTGGCACGGGTGGCTGAGCCAACCGCCCTTACAGAGCATCTGCAGCCGCCCCTATAGTGCCCTGCTGCAGTAGTGAGAGTCTGGTAAAAAAATGAAATAATGATTCACCAAAATGTTATTTGCACCATTAGATTAATTAAAAAATTTTTGTAGGATTACTGTCATGATAAACTAGTGGGAAAATAAAACCTCTATGTACTGTGAAATAATGATTCATCAAAATCTTACTTGCAGCATCCCATTAATTAAAAATCCTTGGTAACAAAATCTTGTGGATTTGATCGCTGTTATCCAGCCACATATAGCTACTCTCTAAAGAGGCTCAGAAAATCCAGCATCTTCCAGCTAGCTGCAGCCGCCTTCCGTTTTCATAATTTGTCACGAGCTTGCTGCTGCCGTCGCACAGCTGCTTCAGCGGCGTTTTTTTTTTTTACAACTGCTTCAGCGGCGGTTGCCCATTTATACACCCGCGCCCTCAACCCAAAATCCCCTCCACCGCGCTCTCCAAACCCTAGACGAGAAATCGCGCCGCCGCCGTCCATGCTGGATCCTTCACCGGGGTGCCTTACCAGTACATCGTGGGGGAAGAAACATCTCCCAGGCTCCCAGCTTGGATAAGCGGTGGAGCAGCAGCTTATCGACGAGGTTCGCCGGCTCCCTCTTCCGACCTGATGGCATCGCTCAGCTGACTGGTTCGCAACCTGTCTTTCCCGGCAACGGCGTCAGTAAGAGCGTCTTTGTCGAATCCTTGGATATACATGTGTCTGTATTTCTGAATCTGACCCACCTTTCTGTTGACGCTCAGCTCAGCTCATCAGGCTCAGACGAGAGAGACCCACCTTTCTGTTGACTAGAGTGACCTCGTGCTGGATCCTCGTTTCTTCCTGAGGAGCGCTTCGTGAACGCATACACCGTCTCTGACATCCAAGCAGTTGCAGTTGCAGTACACACGCACAATGGAAATGCTGAGTCTCCGGCTAAGGTAATCCCAAGTAATCGTTGTCTTCTAACTCTGCATCTGAATTCTGAATACCGTACCGCTCTCTTGACAAACAGTACGGTGTCTTCAGCTCAGGCTCTGGCTCGGATTGGAGGAGAGAGAGTGGGCAGACGACCTCCCGTCCCGTGCTGCTCGCCTGCTCCACGCCCATGGATCTGGCTGCTCCTCGCTCGTGCTGGATGCTTGTTTCGTAACGAGGAACTGGATCGGATGTTCCTCGCCCATGGATCTCAGCTCGGCAACTACGGTGAGGCGGAGCACTTCGGCAACTACTGTGAGGCTGCTTGAGGGCCTGCAGGTGCTCCACCACTACCGCGCCCACGGACATGGTATACCTTCTCAACCCGCTCACAATGGCATTGGCCGACATCCCGCTCATCGCCACGGTCAACATATGTGGCGAACTCGCCAAACTCGGTGAACTTCGATATGGAAACCCTAGCTCCATGATTGGAAGCTTGTCGCCTCAAAATAAATAGCTAAAATAGAGATAAATTCTCTCCTATTGCAATTTTTTAGAGTGAGGGAACCTGTTCAGTTTTTACATTTAATGTAATTTCCAATCGATTTTGTTTTTGGCAATGCAACTCTAGAACTGGAAATATTTTTTGTCACGGAAACTCTCAAAAATAGACAAATTTTGCAATCTACCTGGTTTTCAAAGGTGGTTCCACATTTTTCTAAAAATAATTAAAATTGGATTATTTTCTAAAAAAATCATGACTAGCCAACCTTATTTTAAATATTTAAATTAAGAGTAAAATAAAACTGATACAAATTTTATTCTAAATTATATTGTATCAATTGCCATTAGTTGTTTCTAGTTTTTTGTTGGTCTTAGTTGTCCATGATATTTATTTAAAATATCATTTGTGCTTTTTCAAAACCTACTAGAGATCCGTCAAGAGAATCAATACCCAAATATGGAGTACCAAAACATGTTGGTTTCATTCACCAAATTATGTTTTGAGGGCTAGTGATGCCATACTAGTTGTGATAAGATTTAAAATTGTGAGCTATAGCAAATAGCGGCATTATTTTTCGAGAAGCTCTAAATCTATAGCGCAGCTATAGTGGAACTATGAAAGATAGCGGTTTTAGAAAAAACATGAAACAAAACAAGTAATCCATTCATAAAAACATAAGAATCATGAAATTTGGTGACCACAAAAATGTTTCCATTGCTTTAGGAGACTAGGGAAGAATATTTAATATGGTATTATAACATGATTTGTGAATCTCAAGTGTTTATATCCAGAAGACCAACTTAATTAGCAGCAAAATATAAGTAGATAATAACTAAAATGTTACTCTAAAAAATTAAACTGAAATAGCAGTGCTATTTTAATGCTATAGCCAAGCAGTTTAGCGGCGCCAAAGTACAATACAGTGGTCAAAGCTGACATAGAGGAAAAAATAGGGAATAGCTAAGCATAGACTCTCTCCAAAAATTATAGCGGTACTATAGCGCCGCTACTTAAATCTGGCTAAGTATAACACTGTGTGTGGTGGAGCATGAGGTTAGTGTGGTCTTCTAGGATTTCTATTTACTCTATGAATTTATGTATCAACTTTCAACACATACCTGATTATGTCTCTTATTTTGGATCATGGATGTTCCTTACTGAATGGGTGGGGTATGTAGAGATGCAGCTAGCCTTGGATCCCAAATACACCGGGTTGATTGCTTTGAAACATGGTCGGCGGTGACAGGAGCCATGCCGTTGTACGGTGCCGATCCAGAGACGGATTAATTAAATGGGTACCATGACATGCTGTTGCAATATAGTTAATTGAAGGTCCAATCATACCAGCAACATCTCGGGATGTCTTGCCTCTCCATCACTCTGGACTTCTGCTTCTAGATCTAGTGACATCTCCGTAAGCGCATACACTTAAAATTAGTTATGCTATATTTATTTTGGATCACTGTTAATGCTTTCAAGATCTATTAGACAAATATCCAACAAAAAAATATTTCTTAAAATAATAGACTCCATAGTATACACATAAAAACATAATCAAGGATGTAATTTATTACTCTCTTGTATCATTATTCATGTATACCTGAATATAGTGAACATTGGTCGCGCCTTGTTTTAGGGTCAGTTTGGTTAGTGACCAAAACCTGCCACGCCAAAGGTTCATCGTGCTACAATTTCTTTGGCAGCTGTCTGGTTCACTGTCACACCTATGGCATGTCGAACTTTCTTAGCACCCTACCCCACATGTCATTGACTCATTTTCGTGCCAAACCTTGCCACAATTGTGGCTTTGATTTTTGGTCGCCACACTTTCTTTGGCAGCCACAGTTTGTATTAAGTACACTGCTTGCTTTACAAGCACAGACTACTCTAATTCACTATATTCATGGCGTGCATGAATTATGATACAATCGTGTAATAAATTACATCCTTGATTAAGTTGTTATGTGTGTACTATGGAGAGCATATTATTTTAAAAAAATTTTGTATCACAGATATCTGTCTAACAGATCTTCAAGGCTTGTAGAGTGATCCAAAATAAATATAGCATAATTAATTTTAAAGTGTTTGTGCTTACTGGGATGTTTCTCGATCAAGAAATAGAAGTCCTGAGAGATGGAGAGGCACGACATCCAGAGATGTTGCTGATATGATTGGACCTTCAATTAACCATAATGCAACAGCATGTCACTGTACCCATTTAATTAATTAATCTCTGGATCAAAACCATACAATGGCATGGCTCCTGTCACCGCCGACCGTGTTTCAAAGCTATCGACCCGTTGTAGTTGGGATCCGAGGCTTGCTGCATCTCTAGATACCCCACCCATTTTTCAAGAAACATCCATGATCCAACCGTGCACGGGCACCGGTTGCTTTGACTACTTTTGTATATTGTAACATACCATATATGAAATGAGCAATATGATGAATGTTATTTCAACCCAATGATTGTATTCTTTGTTACACATCGATTTTTTTATTTTCCATGGTATTTATAAACAATAGTATGGATGAAATGGGTAAGTCAAGTGAAAAATATCTTAAAAATATTATTTTCTTTTCTTGTCCAAGAAAGAATTTTTGCAATAATTCTCCGCTCCTAATTAATTAAACTTTAGGATATAGGAGACCATGTTGTTAACAACATCTAAACTTGTAGGATCACATGTTGGTTATGAACGAATGATAATATCTAGCGACCAAATTATACTTAGAGACCACCAAACACAGGTTATCCATAGCATCAAATACATGTTATCCTCAATTCATATAGTTCCTGCTTCATCACCAATAAGTTCACAGCCCACATCAATCAACACAGTAAGGCGATCGAAGTGCTGATCACCCTAAGCAAATCCAACCACACAAGATTGATGCAAGGTGCAGCATGTGAAAAATAAAAAATGCGCACATATCAGAGATGATAACCATTGGACCTAGCATTGTTGTTCAAGCACCATGCTGTACTCGCGCCATCGAACCCAACAAAGCCCAACCCTCAACCAGAATTAGTGTAGAAAGGTTGCAACAAAGTAACTTAATACACTGCACCTTGTAGGGCACATTACATCAGTGATTTGGCAACACAATGAAAAATCACATTAAATTTCTGCATAAAAGAAAGAATAAAAATAAAATATTCGGTTTGAATATCTCAAGTACCAAATTTTTGAGATCCTAAAGTTCACCAGGAAGGTATATAAGGTTCTTAAATCCTTTTGACTCAGAATTTCACTCAAGAGAATTCACATTGTACTTGTGATTGTAGTCCTGCATAAAACACATCCTAGCAAGAACACACCAATGGTGTAATATTAAGCTCAATGAAATTTCAATGACATTAGAAAAGAGACATCATTGGGTACATATGACATTGAGCATGCAAGCTCTACATGTTTGTTGATTTTTTTTCTCTCCAGAAGCTCAAGTATTTTCCATTAATACTCTGCCCTGTGCGGGAAATGTTTTTTTTTTGTCAGGGCATAATACTGGTCTTTCGCAGAGTGACATTATAGAGCTATTTTGTTCTATAACCCTGGTCCCTTGATTCCTCCATTTGTTCTCTCACGACTTTTCATTTCCAGTTTTTAAATATCCCTTGCACGAAAGTATGATTATTTTATGTGAAGGCTGCTTAAACTCATGAGAAAAACCAGACTGAGGCCTGGGAATGTCTAAAACGGCACTAGAAAAGTTTATGAGGAAATATATCAAGGATTCAAGGGACACAGGTCACTCGACAAAAGCAAAGTTTGAGTTAATTTTGCATAAGACTGTTGCTAATATGTTGATCTCGGAAAAAGAACATTTCACCATAGAACATTGGACTGTGAAATACTTGAGCTTCTGCATTGAAAAAAAAACCAAACATATATAGGGAGAGTATACTCTATAGCTACCTACAAAATAAATTATTTTGTAGCCACATTTATTTACGATAATGTCAATATATATTTACGATAGTTGAATTACTATAACACATGGAGATATTTACCATAATGTTATAATAAATCACATAGTAAGGAGTTACTATAATCTCGTAAATTAGCATAGCAATTATCGTAACTCAAAGTGGCTACAGAATAAGTAATTCTGTAGCCAGCTGTAACCGTGACCTCTTTTCTGTTTTTTTGCCATTTATGTCCCTTTTTGTGTCTCCCTGTTTGCCGTCTCTTTTGGGTTTCATCTCTAGCCTACCCCAACTTGTTTGAAACAATATATATATATATATATATATATATATATATATATATATATATATATATATTCTGCTACCCCATAACTCTTTCCTGTTGTCATTGAGAAATGACTAAAATGTACGTTACATGATTTCTCTGTTCACAATGGGCTGTGTTGCACGTAGGACTTCATTTGCATGTACAATGTGAAATCTCTTCACAAAAATTGCTTGAGTCAAATAGTCAAGTAACTTATGTACCATGCCATTGAAGTTTAGGATTTTATAACAATGAGATAGATTTGAACCGAACATTTTATTTTTATCCTCACAGTCGTAGAGATTTGCTGTGCTTGATCATTAGAATGTTGCCAGACCACTGGTGTAATCTGCCGTACTATAATGGCATATTAAGTTACATTATTATAACCTATGTACACAGTATTCCTTGTTGAACATTCGGCTTTGCTTGGTTAGATGGAACATGTATCAGATGCTCTTTATGAAGTGCAACAATGTTAGGTCCAATAGTTATCATATTTGATGTTTGTATGTTTTCATATTTCACCTGCTCCACTTTGCATCTTAGATTCAATAATTTCAGCGTAATCTTGTGTTGTTGGATTTGTTTAGGGGTGATCAAATTGCAACATATACTTGATGCTTGTGCTGTTGCTCCTAGTATAATTTTGTCTCAAGATATTATCCTTCAATATTAACTGACGTGCAAGCCTATATATAAGTATGTTAACATGATGGGCTTGTATATCATAGGCTTTTATATATGGGGAGGTGAAATAACTAAAAGTCCTCCATTGGACCAGAGAAGATAATAATATTTTTGAAGAGTTTTTCACTTGAATTGCCCCTCTGAAATTTCAGTTCTTTTCAAACAAACTATGTTCCGAGTTTGTTTTTGGCAATGCAACTCTAAAACCAGAAAACTTTGACCACTAAAACTATAAATATATATTAAATTTAGCCACGTAGCTCATTTTCAAAAGTGGTTTTGCATTTTCTAAATATAATTTAAATGGTTTTATGTTATGACCGGGATCCAGTACCACCGCACGAACCACACAAGTGGCTAGGCGATCTGCTCAGTCAAGGCACCAGGATTAGCTGAAGGATGAATGCGTTTGCTTCTTTGAATAATTCCAGTGCATAGCCTCAAGTTTAGGGGTGCATGCATCAGGAACTTTGTTTGGTCTTTTGCTTTGTGGTGTTAGCGTGGTCAGAATAGCAGTCAGTGTTTTCCTATTCTTTAGCAGTTTTGTTTATGGTGTTAGCATGGTCTGGACCTCCTTGTGTTCAGGAAAGAGTCTGTAAGCAATTAGTATAAATATTGAACTACGGCTAATAAAAAGGACAGCTTGGGATTGAGACGCATCATCTCCCTTGGGCACCCAGCCCTCTTCACCGTAATCCTATTGCCGTGCCAACTGTTCCTCGCGGCGACGAACATGGCGCCGCCAATTCGCTGCCGCAACAGCAACCCTCGTCCTCCTCCTTCCCATCCCTACTTCCTACGTCCCGTCCGCGATAGGAACCGGAATCCTATCATTTTATTTTTAAAATTTCATGACTAACTCAATGTAAATAATGTGTCAATTGCAGCTAGGTCTGCAGTTATTAAGATCTTGTAGTTGTTTCTATATAGTTGTCACTAGTGTAGGAGTGGGTTTCAGTCCCGGTTGGGAAACCCCCTCTAATCCCGGTTTCCCAACCAGGACTGCCAATCTGGGACTAAAGGTCCGCCCTTTAGTCCCAGTCCCCTCAACCGGGATTGATTTGGGACTTAGTCCCAGTTGGTAATACCAACCAGGAGTAAAGGTGCCTCCAGCCCGGGCCCCAGGCGCTGCCACGTATTACACCTCCAGTCCCGGTTAGGATTGAATGCCTCTTTTTTTCTTTTCTTTTACAGTTTCTTTGCATTGAATATTGTACGCACGTATTAAGAGTGAAACTAATTAAAGTATGATGTTGTATATTACAATGATCATCCATCCCAAAATCAAATTTCATACAAACCATAATAAATTCAAACCAAGTCATTACACACTACATGTCCAAGTACTCCCTAAAGTTCATGCAAATATATATAGTATGTCACCACTACTACCTAATGAAGTTGACTTTCTCATATTATTAGTTCGGTCACCGATATGGTATCCAAAAACATCATTGATGAAGACCAACGCATTAACTATTGCACTCTCCCTTGCTTCACAACTACGAGCACAGGGTCTACTAACGACGTTTAACGATGCTCGAGAAGTCGGTGGGTCTCCCCTCTTAGTCGCAAGCAGCTTTCCTTGAAATTCTTCCGTAGTGAGTGTTGGCCATTCATGAGCATATTTCCTATCATAACCCAATTGAAACATTGTCTGGTTTAGAATAGCTTCAAAACTACACCCTTTGTAGGTTAATGCTTATCATCTCATGCTTGTGGCTTTTTATTTTTCATCTGTTGCAACTAGCACTTTTGTCCTTATATAACATCAAATCTTGTGTGGCTGGATTTGTTTCGGTGTGATCAAAACTTCTATCAACTTACGCTATTCACTGATGCAGACTGTCATCTAGTGATGAAGCAGGAACCATTTGATTTGAGCTACCTACAGTAGACACAACATTGTTGCCATTCAAAATAAGGACCATCTCTGTGACTAAGAGACAAAAAAAATAAAATATCTCTTTCGAATATCTTAAGCGCCAACGTTATTAAATCTTAAACTTCACTGTGAAGGTAGATAAGGTGCCTTAATATTTTTGACTCATGGAACATCACTAAAGAGATTTTACATTCTACATGTGATTGTAGTTTTGCATGCAACATAACCTTGTGAGAACAAAAAAACTCTGTAATGTTTAGTTCGGTGATTTTTCAATGACATTAGAAAAAAGAGTTATTGCATAGGAAATTGTGCGTGCAACCTATTTAGTTTGTTGATTTTTCCCTGCTGAAAGGTCAAGTCTTTCCAACTATGTTGTGTCCTGTGCTGGCAATTTTTCTTTGAGCGCATAATATTGTCAATTGTCTTCTGTACAATGACAACTTTGAGCACTTTTGTCAACTGACCTACGTCCCCTGATTACTAGACAAACCCCCAATTAGCAACGGATACCTGGCAACATTTGATTTATTCATTGTATGCAGGCTGTGTTCACTTCCGAAATATTTGAGGGAAATATTCCTGTAGCACTTTCGTTGTTATTTGGCAAAATTTATCCAACCATGAATTAATTAGGCTCAAAAGATTCGTCTCGAACTTTACAGACAAACTGTACAATTAGTTATTTTTTTACCTACATTTAATGCTCCATGCATGCGTCCAAATATTCGATGTGACGAGTGAATGAGGAAATATTTTGGAAAGTGAACACAGCCGCAATTGAGTAGCAACATATGCCAAGCCTTGGGATGTGGATCCATATCTTTTCTCCCCTTTTTCCCATGAGCTTGTACCTTAAATTTTTTTTATATCTTTTTTCTCTAGTACTGCTCCAGATCCGTACCCAGCAGCCACCAATTGCTAAATATCTGGCTGTAATAACCGAGGATGCATGGTAAATACAATTTTTTTTAATATGGATCAAGTGTCTTATCTAGCAAAGGTTGAATGACTTTTAATGAGAGACTGAAAATTTGACTTTTTAATCCATTCCTCGGATGGACAAATCAAGACAACCATTGAGTAGAGCTCGTCGAATGCTTTCCGACTGTCTACCTTTTGGTACTAATCACACTTTAGATGATTGACTTATGTTAATTGCTAGTTTTAAGAAGGAAAAATTTTAAAAACTACTGTACATGACACTTACATGGTCGGTGTTGCAAGGTCGGAACCGCGGCAAGCATTATTGTTTAAGTCAGTGTCAGAGTACGTGTCTCCGGTGGCTCGGGTGGACTCAAGAACACAAGAATCACATAGAGGATGCAACGGTTTATCCTAGTTCGGGCCAATCGGTGCCCTACGTCCAGCAGCTGATGATGATCTTTATACTCAAAAATACCCAAAATCGGGGGATACAACAGAGTTGTAGAGAGATTTGGTAGGGGTTTAGCTCGGTGCTAATCGTAATGTTGCCTCGCCGCCGGGTGATCGTTCTCCTCATTAGAGAGGAGGAAGACGACGGGATGAGGTGGAGGAGTTCTCGGTGCCCCTATTTGGGTTGCCTTGCTCACGGTGCTGAGCAGAGGCCAAGGAATGGTATGGGGTGGAATGATCTATCTTCTAATGATCATCCCCCCCACCCTGTGCATGACCTTGTTAGGAAAATGGCCGGCAATGCCATGCCCAAGGGGCAGCGCCGGGGAGCCCCCGAGCCTCGGTAGCTCAGGACGTGTCTTCTTGTGCCCAGGCCTTGGCTGGCATCGTTGGTCGTGCAGGAGCCAAGGGCGGGGCCAGAGTGCTGTCGGGAGCCTTAGGGCTCGAGCAAGCCCACGAGCCCCAAGCGGAGACCGCGTCGTAGTCAGGCTTGGCAGGGTTTCTTCTCCGGAGGGTGCGCGCGAGCGTACCCAATGGGTATAACCCCCGGGCAATCCTAGAGAGGTCCATCGCGGGTTCTTCATTGTTCGGGAACCATTGGACCCGAGGCTTAACATAGCCATATGTTGGGATCTCATCAGGCTCCTAAGTGGAGATGAAGTCATATGCCCTACGCTCGTGAGCTTTTTGTCTCTTGGCCAAACTCCTTCGTGGCCGCTCGTTGTTACTGCCATGCTGGAAAACAGATAAGGGGAAAGAGGGAGAAGGGAGAAGAAGAGAGGGTTAGACCCTGCCGCCGCCGCCGTCGTTCGTCGTCGTCGTCCATGGTGTCATTCCTTCTCTGAATTTGGGTTAGGCATCATCTTCTCTCCTTGTTTTTGCCCTCAAATTTCTTGTTCCCCATCTCTATTCATGGAGGCCACATCACGTTCGCACGTAGATCGAAAATAATGATCCGATGGTAGCGACAAGGGTTGTCGTAAGATGGAGAAGACAGAGGAAGGAGGCAGTGGAACGTTGTGGGCTTGTTTCGTGCTCACTATGATTACCCTAGGTGAGATGCCAAACCCTAATATTTTATCTTTGGTCAAGTTTTGTGGATCGAATCATGTAACTAGAAGGGGATTAGTCAGCGTAATTCACGAAATTCATGAAATTGATCTGGTCCATGTTCTGAAATCCCATCAGTCTATGCAGTTCCAGTTAGTCATTGTCTTAGGACATCTTAACAGCCGTAGTAAATTTTCTTTCTGTGGACAAAGTTGTAGCAGACTTCAATATTTTCTTTGGATGCCATGATTATCTTCATAGGGCATGTAATTTGGGAGACATGAACGTTTTAAGAAGGCTGTTTTTGCAGGGATGAGAACCTGGACAGTTTCATAACTATCCAATGTTTGGCCCTCCTATGGATGAATTTTGTAGGAGTTTTCTTAGGCTTTTACAGATTGTTAAAGAACACATTTGTTGGATAAGTATAGCTCCAGATGCGGATTTTATAAGTTGACTGTTCTGTTTTGATCGTCAAAAGAGTTCAGTTCAGTTCAGAGGTTGTTTATTCCATCTTAGAGATCTCTTATGCTGAATCTTATTATAGAAAATATGTAAATAATGGAGATTTCTATCATCTGGTATATTTTAGGAATTTTTTAATGTATGGTTAAAAATCTGAAAATGAGAAGGGGCAGAGCTGTTGTTATGAATGGCAGCGCAATGGTAGAAGTTTGAACAGCATGTTTCGGGGGTTCTAGTGCGTTATTTAGTGTTTATACTTGGTGGTATGATGATGTTGATACTAAAAATTGCTTGTAATCAGGTGGTTTTCATTCGAAGAGTGCCGCCGTGGTCCACATGGTATAGCTTTGTTGTTCGAATTGCTCCACTAAATTTCAGTTTCTCACACCAATCAGATAATTTGAAAATTAAAGTTATTTACTTACTTTGAACTATGCTATTTTTCATATATTGTGGTATTACTTTTGAATTATGAGGTATATGAAGTGCATACATTGCAATATTTGCATTTGCATTTTTTTCCATTGATATGCATTTGAAGAAACTATAGCTGAATTGGTGCAGTCAGTACTGGTACTACAACGCACTTTGACGAGCAATGTGGTTGCAGCCCTCACTCCCTCTTCTTGGGACGTGTGGGTAGAAGTGAAGTCATGCATTGCATTGCATCATTTGAATTGCACTTGAAAGTATATTTATATTCTACGAAGCAAGGTCTCTATTAGTATGCGATTTAAATTTAATGCTTAATCAAACTGTGATTTGAAGCAGTTTGCTTGCTGAGGTTTTCGATAAACCTCGTGTGCTTGTTTCCCCCATCTCAGGTATTTGAGCTTCGAGGATGCTTGGCGAGATGGGAGTAGCATGCACACATATTGTACACTTGAAATAATCACATTTTTTTTGTATCATGCTACATGGTTGTAGAGTTAGTTAATTTTTATGTTGTAATAAACATCTGAGGTTTGTTGGTTAGGTTTAAGGATGTCTCTTTTTCTGTTATCATAGGAGACTTAATTTAATGCTTAATCTAGATGATGTATTTTTGCTTCCGCGTACTTGTTACTGTAGTGTATTGTGGTAATTCTCCACAAGATTGTTGTTTTTTCTTCTGGGATGTTACCCTGGCGCAAAAAAAATACATTCCAAGGTTCGCGCCTAAGACCTCCAAAGTTTCCACCATCCACACTGACTAACTGTTAAGATGCTTTTTGGTTTTATTGTAAACAGGATGTGAGTAGGACAAAATCCTTCGCGGTTTCCCCAGGTTCTGATATTAGACCGCTGTATGTCAGTAGCATTAGACAGGTGGCCATGTTTAGATTCCAAAATTTGGATCCAAATTTTGCATAGTAAGTGTCGCGTCATACTATAGCAAATTTGTTTTTATTTGGTAATAATTGTCTAAACATTAATTAATTAGGCTTAAAATGTTCGTCTCGTAAAGTACAACAAAACTGTGCCATTAGTTTTTTATTTTATCTATATTTAGTACTCCATATATGTGCTGGTATTTTGATGTGACGAAGAATAAGAATTCTACATAGTGAATTTGGTGGCCAAATTCTGAAATCTAAACGAGGCCAGGAGTCCACGACATCCGTCGCGGTGCCACCACTCGGCTGTGTTGTCCCTATCATCTCTTCCAGCAAGTTCACTCCCTGTCTTCTCCTCCCTATTCCTGCTGCGTCCAAGCAAGGAATCCTTGCTGCTCAACCCTTGTCCCTAGTAAGGCGATTAGGAATTGGTTTTCCTTATGCGCAGTAGATGTTTGTGCTTTTGTCCCTGTAAGAATCTGTACAGGAATTTGATTGCTTGTTCAGCATAATTCCAGCATCCTTCACTTTTGTCTGCTCCAACCGTTCTTTGTCGACCTTACATATACTCGTCGAACGGCATGAACCTGTTGCCATCTCTGTGATTTGAGCAAACAAAAAGCTTTGGAGAAAACTAAGGAACTCCATTGTACGTCCTGCGTATTAGTATATATTTTAGCTTGCTAGAATCACAATGGTGGACAGGCCCATATACACTTGAATAGTCACACTGTTATCTCTAATATACCATGTCCTATCTCGACTATAACGTGCTAGAATATCTTCTTTTGTGACGACAAATTTTGGATCCTACAACATCTTACTTACTTTATGGGACAGAGTAACTTTATCTTTTAGTCTAAAACAAAGGATACAGAACTCAAGGATATGCTTTGAAATAGTCCACAAAAAATATAATCGGACAGACAAATTAAATCCATTAATTATTTATTACTTCAATTAATTGATGGCCCACTTAAATGCTAATACAAGTTATTATAGTAATATAATATCAACTCATAATTTATGCACTGCCGCCACCGCCGCGCTAGGGCCCCTCTCCTTCTTCCCCTCCAGTGCATCTGCCGGTAATAAGAAGGGGAGGGAACCAATCCTTTTTCCCGTAGTTTTATATCTAGCTGTCTAGGGTTTAGTCCAAATAATTTTTCAGATGAAATCAGATGATTTTTGGTCAGGTTCATGTTTCCTGCGATGAGTTCGATGATTGCCATGACAAGATCGCAGTTGCAGGCATCGATTTCATCAGCAGGTGACAAATTTATGGCCTTTATCTGCAACGGGAGGGGTGCTTCTTGGAGCCTCCTACGAGGACAGCGACTTCGGGTGATCGATCCCATTGTCAATGGTCGCAACGACATATTCAAAGTATCGCAGTGATGAATTTGCATCCTACCTAACGATGCAACTGCCAATATTTTTTCGGTGATTTAGATGCGTTTTGGACTGCTTCCAAAGTCTTGATTTCGTGGCATGTCCAATGTTTTGGGGTTGGTCATTGGATTCGGCATAAGGACTGCACTTTGACTCTGGCGTTTGGGGAAGCGTGCCATTGGGGAAGAAGACGGTGGAAGAATCTAGATAAAATATTGTGTTTTTTTATTTCAGATATTTTTATGTTTTATTTTATTTCAGATTTTTTATGTATAATTTTGGGATATACTGTGCCAAGATTTAATATAACTCTCTCTTCCCTTCGCAAAAAAAAATTCTATTCTTATTATTTGCCCTTTGAACTCCTGCCTTTCTTTCGCTCAATTTTTTCCCCTCACGCAAATCTGTTTGCCTCCATTTTTTGGCTGCCGCAAATTGCAAGCCGCAGTACTAACAGTGATCCCACCTTCCATTGAGATTAGGGAGAAGCGATGTAACAAAAAGAGTATTTGACTATTCTGCTAACTGCACCTAAAACCTGAATCCCTTCGGCTCCATCTGCAAACCGTGGATTTCTTCTTCCCCATCTCACAGCTCCACATCTCCCCTCGATGGCTCCATCGTCTACACTGCTGGCGACGGCGCCATAACAGGATCAGCAGAGCGACGCCACATCTCCCCTGTATTTGCCCTGCTTTCGGGGCGCCGTAACAGGAGCAGCAGGGTGATGCCAAGGCCAGATTAGCAGGACGGGGCGACCGCAGATAGCGAGATACCTTCTGCATCAGCCACACCCTCGTCCTCACATATGTGTGTGTGTGTGTGTGTATATATATATATATATATATATATATATATATATATATATATATATATATATATATATATATATATATATATATATGTCACACCCCAAAATTTTTGATTTTGGGTTGTGCATAGAAAACACTAATTAAAATAAATGTTTTAATATTCGGATAAAATTTCCTAAGTTTAGTTTATGATAGCATCAATTAGTTATAAAAAAAATAATATCTTTCTTCTCCAGCACGTCTTTATCTTTTTCCGCAATTAATATTCCTTGTTTCTCATCTTAAGTTCTCGTTGGAAGTTTTCTAAAATCTTTTCTTTACAACGTAAATTATTCCTTTCAGTTTCTCGTCCATCAATCAATCTCTACAAACTTCTCGAGAATTTTTCCGACTTTTTCTGTAGCTTGTTTCCACTTGTCTGCGAGTATTATCTAATTTTTAGATGCTCCAAAATATCTTTTCAGTGAGCTCCAAATATTTTATTTGGATTCCTCATGTTCCATAATGTCTCTGGAAAATTTCCATGAATTTTCGGAGCTTTCGGAGTATTTTTCATGGCTTAAATAATAATTCTGGACTTTTCTGGAATTATTTTATCCATGAAATTAATTAATTCCGAAAATAAGAAATACCTCATTTTCCACCAAAGCCTGTGTGCAATAATCCTAAATGCCCATTCATTTATTTACTAATGGGCTTTAATAATTAATTAGGCCTATTAGTAAAGATGGAGGGTGCAACGTCAATTAGCACCATATTGCTAGTTGGCATGAAGGTGGAGAGTTTTCCTCCCTTTATATACGTACCTACCCCATGGGCAAAGCACACCAAAAACTACCGTGGAGGAGCCCCTAGTTTGGGAAATCTCTCGGGTAGTAAATTAGAATTTTCTCCCTTCTTATCGTGTCGCCGCCACCGCTGTTTCCGCCGCCGCCGCTGTCGCCGCCGCTGTTGCCGCCCGCCGCCGCTGTTGCCGTTCGCCGCCGCCCGAGCTGCCTCCCTTGGCCGGTGGACTGCGTCACTGCTCCGTAGACACCCACTAGTCCGTCCGTCCCGTGACGTGCCTCCGCCGCAAACCCGCTCGATCAGCCTGAGGGCTTTAGGCTGGGGTGGAGCAGAGATCTACCCGGACTTGGACAGATTCCTTTCAACTCAACGCTGGGCAGATGGCGCAGATCCCCAATCTCGACAACGCACCGCTCAACCTTGCGGCCCTCAGGGAGCAGTCGCAGAAGGACCTGCTAGGCATCCTAAAAAAAATATAAGGGGGAAGAAGTGCTTGGTCATTGATCCCAAGCTCGCTGGGACTCTGTCACTGATGGTTCAGACATCGCTGCTAAAGGAGTATGGCGCGGAATTGCGGATTCTCTCCTCCGAACCCCTGCAGACGGAATGCCCAAAAATCATATATCTTGTGCGTTCTCAGCTGAGCTTCATGAAGTTCATTGCAAGTCAAATCAAGAACGATGAACCTAAAGGGCTCCAGAGGGAATACTTCCTTTACTTTGTACCTCGCCACACTGTTGCTTGTGAGAAGATCCTGGAGGAAGAGAAAGTTCATCAGAAACTGACATTCGGAGAATATCCCTTATATCTAGTTCCATTGGATGATGATGTCCTGTCTTTTGAACTTGACCATTCTTTGCAGGAATGCCTTATTGAAGGAGATACAAGTTCTATCTGGCATGTTGCTAAAGCGATCCATAAATTAGAGTTTGCCTTTGGAGTTATCCCGAATGTTAGGGCTAAGGGTGTGGCGTCAACCAAAGCTGCAGAGTTGTTGAATAATATGCAACTAGAGGATCCAGTCAACATGGATGATGTGGACATGGTGACACCAATGTGCTCTCAGTTGACGTATGAAGGCTTGTTGGATGAGATGCTACAAATTAATAACGGTTCAGTGGAAGTTGATGCAAGCATCATTGGAGCTCAACAAGATGGGAAAAAGGTTAAGGTTCCACTGAATTCAAGGGTCATGGGCGATACATGGTGGAAAAAAAAACAGTATTGTACTGTAGACCGTAATGAGACAGTCCTTGGCCCGGCCGAGCGCTGCTCTTCTTTCCCTACGCAAGTACAGCAGCAGCCTCCCTTGGCCACCAGAGCCACGTTCACGTTCGTGAAGATGAAAGGTATAAGACGAGTCAATTACGAATTTGCCATCTACTGTATTATTTCCATCGTTTAGTCATTTTAGCTCCGTTTTAGTTCATCCAAGTTGCATTATTTTTGTATTGTTGCCCTCTACACAGTAGTATCAATGCTTTTCGTGTCACATGTTTTGGAATATATAGTTGAATAATTAATTAATTAATATATGCACATAATTTTATTGTTAAAAACAACATAGAGTTATAATTTTGTTATCAACGCGATGCGACCGTGTCGATGTAACCTACATGCTAGCGGCAATATTTACCATGTCACTTGTTAATTAAATTAATTCTACTAATTCGGTTAATGATTACACAAATTTGTTTCTAAATAAAAGCAACATAGGACAATATCAATCTTTTATTATTATCTTTTAACTTAAATATGTATTTATTTACTATAAGTTGTATAGTTAAACATGATTCATATAAATTCAATTTAGATGCACTTATATTAATATGTATTCAATGCCTTTTTGAATTAAAGTTAATTTAGGTTTATCTCCGGTCTTTTATAAATAATAAAATGATAACTTGATAAATAACAACTTGAATATTTCTTTGTTAATTATAATCTGTTTAGTTAAATATGAAATCTATAAATAATTTGATTAATGTTTATCTAATGATTATTTATTTATTTATTAAAAACAACTTAGGTTTATAACTCCGGTATCTTATAAATAGATGATAATATGATCGATATCAACTTAAACGACTCTTTCAATTATGACTTCTTAGTTTAAACATGAATCGTAAATGCTTACACTCAGCTTGTCACATGTTCTACCTTTCTAAAGTATAAATGTTTAAATGACTTAAATACTATGATATATTTATAAATAGAATATGGCTAAGGTATAACGTTAGCTTTTATAATTCAACATAATTTGGTTAGTTCCACTTTAGTGTATTTCCCTAAAATATATAACGCTTTATTTTGATAACTAAAATGAATCAAGTTTATATTCGGTCTTCACAGTTATGTTGCAATCGTCTCGATAGTCGCGTGTCCTCTTTAATGGTAGCTCCGTTATCCGTCGTTCTTGTGTTTTCGTGACTGTAGCAACGTACCGTGTCCTTTAGTGCGCTCTCTTTTAAAGCATTTCTTTTGTTTGATGCATGTTCTTAGATGTGTGTATTGTTTGTCTGTTTGTGTTGTCTGGTTGCTACGAGTAGATGAAGCATGGTTTCATTAGCATTGGAGGCCGAAAGCTACAAAAGAGAAGACCGAAGAATTTCTATACCTTGAGTGGAAGTAAGCATAAAGGCAAGTATAACATGGGACCATTCTTGTTGTCCTATTCACTAAAATTATCATACATATGCATGTGTCCTCCTTGACAACCATAGAGATTATAACTTAGCTATTGATATCTTGTTTCCTTGTCACCTATGGGACTTTGTATTGGGTAGCTTTTGCTAGCGCTGAACATAACCTATGATCTTGTAATATGATTAATGGATTATGCAACAACACTAAAAGATGACTTTTTGATTATTGTTTAAAGAGGGCTAGAGCATGGGGTTATTTTTGGTGCTCTAGTTTCTCTCCATAAGGACTCATCTGTAAGCGAACATCCGGGACTTACAGTACAACTGTGAGGGCTATATGGCTCTGGCTTTAGTCAAGTATGAGGACCTTTTCTAGCTTGTTAGTGGTAACCTTCATGGCGTAAGAATGGCTTGACGAATCGGGTATAGTGCGGCCTCTGTCCTCATGTGTATAGGCTGCGCGTCATTGTGCCATTTGGAAGGGGGGCTCTACATCTGTTTGCCGAGTGAATCTAATGGCCCTAACTTGTTAGACGAACCTTTGAAAGACTTCATAGTGAACCCTGCCGACTTTCCTTGGTAGTGGGTCAAGAGGCTGATCACCTCGGGCGAAAGGGTAAATCACGACTCACAGTGAAAGTGTACAACCTCTGCAGAGTGTAAAACTGGTATATCAGCCGTGCTCACGGTCACAAGTGGCCTTGGACCCTTACGGAATAGAGGATCACTAATGACTATAAATGTGTTTTTGCTATTCGTTATTCATATTTACATTGATCATATGTTTATTGTGGGATTAATGCAAACCTGATGCTACTCATATGATAAAACTGTGATAATTAAAAGCTAAATGCAGTAAACCAGTGTCTATCCTTTTTGAGCCTCATGAACCCTATGTTATATTTGTTGAGTTCGACATGGACTCACTCTTGCTATTTCCACCACACTCCAGTATGTAGTAAGGTGCTACTTAGAAGAAGGATGAAGGTGTAGTGGAGTTTTCAGAAGTGCTTGGCATATGGAGCCACCAGTCAGCCGTCCCTGAGAAGAATGGAGCCTGCAGTTTAGTCACCATTCCACGATACTCTGATGTAAGTGTTAATATAGCTATGTATACATTATATCATAACATTGTTTCTGATACTTTTTCATTCTGGCATATGTGTGGACTTCCTGGGCACACATATGATTAGCCTAGTTTTGTTCTTTAGAAAACCGGGTGTGACAATATATATATAGGGAGAGTATATTCAGTAGCCAGCTACCACTACCGGACACAGCCCATTTGCCGAGTGCCACCCTCGGCATAGGTCACTCGGCCTAGTTCTAGATGCAAACAGCTGTTTGCCGAGTGCTTCTTCTCGGCAAAGGTTTTGCCGAGTGCTAAAAACACTCGGCAAAATCTGAACTAAAAAAACCCGAAAAAATAGCAATTTTTTAACCAGGGAGGCCCCCACTGGCCAGCGCAAGTCGCGGCATTTTTCGCACAAAATTCGTGCGCTAAGTGGCCAGCCGGATTCGAACTCGTGACCTCCCTCTGCGCGTACCGTCCTCTAACATTGCACCACACTGTCACTTGTGTTTAGATTCCGTTTTGGTTCCCCACATATTATACTAAACCGAGTATAAATTGCTTGTTGAGGCCGTAAACGAATTCAAATCAAAACATTGTCAACTACAAAGTTTCGTAACTTTTCGAGATCTACAACTTTCATTTTGGTAGTTACTCCAACCGAGGTCGTTTACAAAATTTGAATTTTAAATTTGAGAAATTCAAACGTAGTTTTCATTGACAAGATGATTTCAAATAAAAAAATTGTCAATTACAAAGTTTTATAACTTTTCGAGATCTACAACTTTCATTTTGGCTATTTCCCCATCTGAGGTACTTTAAAAAGAATCAAATTTTAAATTTTTGCAAATTCAAACTTAGTTTTCGTTGACAGGATGATTTCAGATAAAAAAGTTGTCAACTACAAAATTTCATAGCTTATTGTGATCTACAACACTCATTTTGGCTGTTTCTCCATCCGAGGTTATTTGAAAATTTTAAATTTCAAATTTGAGAAATTCAAACGTACTTTTCGTCGGCAAAATTAATTCAAATTAAAAAGTGTTCAACTACAAAGTTGTATAGCTTCTCAAGATCTATAACTTTTATTCTGATCATTTGTTCATCCGACATAGTGGTAGCAACATTGTTCATAAATCTTATATCTCTCTTATAGTTTTATGAAACTATACGAGAGAGATGTAGATTTTGTGAACAACGTTACTATCGCTTTGTCGAATGAAGAAATGATCAAAAATAAAAGTTGTAGATCTTGAGAAGTTATATAACTTTGTAGTTGAAAACTTTTTTATTTGAATTAATTTACTACTTTAAAATCTTGTTTGAAGGGTAGGAGAGGAAAAAAATATTTCTTTGTCGAGTGTAAAAAAAAGCACTCGGCAAAAACCTTGTTTGCTGAGTGCCAAAAAAAACTCGGCAAACAAGCAAGTTTGCTGAGTGTTTTACACGCAGCACTCGCCAAAGAGCTTATTTACCGAGTGCCCAAAGGATTGTACTTGGCAAACCACCTGGCACTCAGCAAAGAGCCGGTTTCGGTAGTGTACAAAATAAGTTGTTCTATAGCCACCTCCATTTACAATAATTTTGTATACTAATTTACGATAAATTGAATATATTTACGATAGTTGTGTTACTATAACACATGGGGATATTTACCGTTATGGTAAACCACTTAGTAAGGAATTACTATAATTTAGTAAATTAGCATTGTAATTATCGTAACTCAAAGAGGTTATAGAATATATATATATATATATATATATATGTATATATATATATATATATATATATATATATATATATATATATATATATATACTCCCTCTATCCCAAATTATAAGACGTTTGACTTTTTTGACACCAAGTTTGACCACTCGTCTTATTCAAAAAAATTATGCAAAATATCAATTTTTTATCGTAGCTTGGTATATTAATAAAAGTTCTTCAAGAATGACTTAAATTTGACTATATTTGTACAAATTTTTTGAATAAGACGAGTGGTCAAACTTGGGGTAAAAAAAGTCAAACGTCTTATAATTTGGGATGGAGGGAGTATATATATATATATATATATATATATATATATATATATATATATATATATATATATATGTTTGATTTTTTTTCACTTTGCGAGTGACGTGTGTCCCTTGAATCCTTGATATGTTTCCTCGTAAACTTTTCTTGTGCGGTTTAGACATTCCGAGGCCTCAGTCTGGTTTTTTATCATGAGTTTGAGTAGACTTCACATAAAAATAATCATACTTTTGGTCCGAGGAATATTTAGAAACTGGAAATGAAAAGTTGTGAGAGAATAACATGGGGGAGAATCAAGGGACCAAGGTCGCAGAAAAGAGCTCTAGTATGTCACTCTGCAAAAGACCATTAGCAATATTATGCCCTTAGAAAAAAAGCATTTCCCGCACAGGACAGAGTATTAGTGGAAAATACTTGAGCTTCTGGAGGGAAAAAAATTTAACAAACATGTACAGCTTGCATGCTCAATGTCATATGTACCCAATGATGACATTACACCATTGGTGTGCTCTCGGTGGACTGTGTTTTATGCAGGACTACAATCACAACTACAATATGAAATCTCTTGAGTGAAATTCCCTGTCAAAAAGATTTAAGAATCTTATATACCTTCCTAGTGAACATTAGGATCTCAAAACGTTGGTACATGACATTTAAACCGAATATTTAATTTTTATTACCTTGGTGTAACCTTTTACACTAATTCTTGTTGAGAGTTGGGCTTTGTTTGGTTAGATGGCACAAGTACTGCGTGGTGCTTATGGAGAACAACAATGCTACCTAGGTCCAATGGTTATCATGTCTGATATGTGCGCATTTTTTATTTTTCACATGCTGGACCTTGCTTCACTCTTGTGTGGTTGGATTTGCTTAGGGTGATCAGCACTTCGATCACCTTACCGTGTTGATTGATGTGGGCTGTGAACTTACTGGCGATGAAGCAGGAACTATATGGATTGAGGATAACATGTATTTGGTGCTACGGATAACCTATATTAGGTGCTGGTTCTCTAAGTAGAATTTGGTCTCTAGATTTTTTTTTTGAGAGCATGTCGTTGTGACACGTTTTTCATTAAGCAGAAGCATAGTGTCAAAGGTTACAATGGATTCACAAGTAATCCATAGATTACCAGTGAATCCCACAAACACAAACAAACAACAAGAAAATGAGAGGAGGGACCTCCACCTAACAATCCCAACCAACTTAACCTAATAAAGATGAGCCGATACTATGGCAGGCAGTAGGGTATTGTAACCATGAAAGCGACGACCACGGCGGCCAAGCAACCGTCGGAACCATGGCGGCAAAGCATCCGCCAGAACTACGACCATCGATGCGGCAAAGCATCCGCGGATGGGGCCATCACGCTTGCAGCAGTAAAGCATCTGCATAGGAGGGGGCCTTAGCGACTACATGGCGGCAAAGCATCCACCAGAAATGACGGCCATCGACGCGGCAAAACATCCTCGGATGGGGCCGACATGCTCTCAGCAGCAAAGCATCTGCATGAAAGGGGGCCTAAGCGACATCGGCGGCAAAGCGTCCGCCCGAGCAACGACTATAGCTACACCAATCACCAGCATGACGAACCAAAGTGAAGATCAACATGAAGCACGATCAGGCACAACACAGCGAACAAACGGTGACTTGATGACGAGCCGTAGGAGATTCTTCAACGACGCCTTTAGGAAGGGGATGACAACCAATGAAACCACCCTGGACACCATCATCGCCGGCCTTAGAAGCTTCTAAGATAGGGCAAGTGCCCAGAATTTGGCGATACCTGTGTACCTACATGTGGTTGAACGACGACACCACTAAGGAGGTGCGTGGCGCTCAAAGCGTCACCGTCGTCTGCCTGGCCGAAGTCAGGCTGAGCTTTCGCCCATACCACCATGAGGCACGCAGGCACCACCACGCCTGGGCCCCCAGGGCCAGCCAGCCGCACCGTAGGCACCGGCAGCCGGGGAAGCCCAAACATGGCCAGCAGGCACCCTGCCCACCAGCGCCCAGGACATCGCGGCCGGCCGCCCGGACAGGCCGTGGACGGGCCACGCCAGCCGCCGCCGCAGAGGGGGGTGGGGGGATGGTTAGGCTGCTGCCGGATCTGGGGCCCGAGGGCCCGAACCAACCCTGGAGCATGCCAGACCGCCGGAGGAGCACGGCATCCGGAAGCCGCCGAAGAAAGGCACCAACCTCGGCCGCCGGAGCAAGGGGGAGGCCAGGTGCCACTAGGCGCAAGATCCAGGCCACAAGGGTCCGGATCCGACCGGCCACCGCCATACACTGCCGGAGACGCCGGAGGGGGTGGGGTAGAGGGGGCATGAGGAACGGCGGGGTGGAGGGAGGGGGAGGAGCGGACGGAGCCCCTTTTGGGGCCACCGCCGCTGGAGGCTGCCACCACCACGGGCCGAAGGGCGGGGACGGCGGCCGGATGGAGGCTGGGAAGGGGGGGAGCCGGCGACATGTGAGCCTGCAAGTTTAGATGTTGTTAACATGATGGTTTCCTATATCCTAAAGTTTAATTAATTAGGAGAGGAGGTTTATTGGAAAAATCCTTTCTTGGACAATACAAGGAAATAATATTTTTAAAGATATCTTTCACCTGAGTTACGTACCCATTTCATCCATACTATTGTTTATAAATTCCATAGAAAATCTAAAGATCGATTTCTAATACAATCATTGGGTTGAAATAACATTCATCATATTGCCCATTATATATATGGTATGTTACAATATAGAAAAGTAGTCAAAGAAACCGGTGCTCGTGCATGGTTGGATCATGGATGTTTCTTGCTGAATGGGTGGCGTATGTAGAGATGCAGCTAGCCTTGGATCCCAACTACGCCGGGTTGATTGCTTTGATAAACTGTTGGCAGTGAAGGAGGCTTGCCACTGTATGGCTGCAGAGACGGATTAATTAAATTGGTCCAATCATATCAGCAACATCTGTGGATGTCTTGCCTCATCTCCATCTCTCAGGACTTCTGCTTTTAATTTTAAGTGTTTGGGTTTAAAGAGATGTCAGTCGAACTAGAAGTAAAGGTACAGAGTGATGGAGAGGCAAGACATCCAGAGATGCCGATATATATGATTGGACCATCAATTAACCATAATGCAACAACATGTCATGGTACCCATTTACTTAATTTGTCTCTAGAACCATAAAATCTTAAGGCTCCTGTCACTGCCGACCATGTTTCAATTCAATGAACCCGGCATATATAGTCGGGATCCAAGGCTAGCTGCATCACTACATACCCCACCCATTCAGCAAGGAATATCCATGATCTAAATAAGAGACACAATCATGTATGTATTGAGAGTTGGTGCATAAATTCATAGAGTAAATAGAAAACCTAGAAGACCACACTAACGCCATGGTCCACCACACAGAGATTTTTTTTTGCTATCTCAGCTATGACCGCTATATTGCACTTTAGCGCTGCTAAATTACTTAGGTATATATAGCATTAAAATAGAGCCAATATTTCAGTTTTAGCTTTTAGAGTTTCATTTTAGTTATTATCTGCTTATCTTTTGCTGCTAAGTTGGTCTTTTGGATAATTGAACACTTGAGTTTCACAAATCAAGCAGGCGAAGGATGAAGGAAGGAAAGGGGAGGGGAAACAAACGGAAAGAGATCTCCTATCCATCTATCGTCCGACATAAGCCTTGGTGTTATATATATTATAGCTACATGAGTAGTAACACATTTGACAAATACAGCCAAGTACCAGAGAAGCGCAAGGTCTAGGTTTGATTCATTTTCCCTTTTATATTAAATTTAATTTCTTTTTCCTAGTCCTTGTTATTTTTAATTCAACAATTGTTCAGACATATATGAAAATAGTAAAATAAGGTAGTGCATTAAAAATTACAAGGACTAGGAAAACGAATTTAAAATCTAATATAAAAGAAAGGGAAAATGAATCAATCATACCTTGTGCTTCTCTGGGCCTTGGATGTATTGGTGAAATGCTTTACTACTCCTATAACTATAATATATATAAAACGAAGGCTTATATCGGATGATAGATGAATAGGAGCTCCCTTTTTGTGTCTTTCCCCTCCCCATTTTTCTCCCACCATCCTTTGCCCGCTACTTGATTCGCACAAAGAATTCTCGGTGTTTCTAGGAAAGTCAGATGTCCCCATTCTCCTACCCAACCTCCCTCCCTCCTTTGCCCACTACTTGTTTCTATCAAAGAGTTCCATATTTCTAATATAATTTTTTTTCTCACTATAATTTCTTTTTCTCACTTTAATCAACGTGCCTGAACCGTGACCTATTTTTGTCTTGTGCCCTTTATATCCTTTTATGTGTCTCCCTGTTTCTCCTCTCTTTTGGGTTTCATCTCTAGCCTACCCCAACTTGCTTGGGACAAAAGGCTATGTTGTTGTTGTTGTTGTTGTTATTGGAGTAGAGTTGTATTGAATGATTAGTTTTGTCTCTAGATCTACTTGTGTGGTTGCTAGATTCGCAAGTAAAAGATTCTTTTAATACTTTTTGTTTTGTAGACACAATGCCACAGAACCATGGGAAGGGATTGGAGTTAGTGAGAAAAGGTGGCAGCTGAAAGCCTTGGAAACATATTTGAGTGCACCAAATTTCAAGTTTCTTATGTTTTTATGAATGAATTATTTGTTTCATGTTTTTTCTTAAAAACCACTATCTTTCATAGCTGCTTATGGATTAAGAGGTTCCAGAAAAATGATGCCGCTATTTGCTATAGATCGCAATTTTATAACTTATCACAACTAGTATGACATCACTAGCCCTCCAAAAAATAATTTGGAGAATGAAACCAACATATTTGGTACTAGAGATCTGTCATGAGAATCAAATTTGGCGAATAATTTGGTACACTATATATTTTTAGAATAAAATTTGTATTGATTTTAGATTACTCTTATTTTAAAACAAAGTTAAACAGTTATGATTTTTTTGAAAATAATCCAGTTTTAATTATTTTTAGAAAAATGTGGAACCACCCTTGAAAACCAACTCGATGGCAAAATTTGTCCATTTTTGACAGTTCGGTGACAAAAAAATATTGCCCGTTCTAGAGTTGTGTATTGCCCCCCAAAAAATCAGAAGGTAGTTACCACATGTAAAAAATGAACAAGTGGCCTCCCTCTAAAAAAATGCAATAGGAGAGAGAAGCCGCTCTTCATCGAGCTAGGGCACCTGCTCATGGCCCCTAGTGGCACTGGCCCCAACCACCCTTCATCAAAGTTCACGGATTGGTCACATATAAAGTTGACGCTGACATGGTGAGCGGGTTGAGAGAAGGTATACCGTGTCTGTGGGCGCGGTAGTGGTGTGGTGGAGCACCTTCTTGCCCTCGATAAGCCTCACCGTAGTTACTGAAGCGCTCCGCCTCACCGTAGTTGCCCAGCTGAGATCCATGGGCGAGGAACATCCGATCCAGTTCCTCGTTACGAAACGAGCACGAGCGAGCAGCGGCCAGATCCATGGGCAAGGAGCAGCACGGGACGACGGGAGGAGCTCTGCCCACACCGTACCATTTGTCAGGAGAAAGGTACAGTATTCAGATCCAGAGATAGAAGACATCAACGATTACTTGGGCTTACCTGAGCCAAAGCCTCTGCGTTTCCGTTGGGATTACCGTTTGTCAGAGCTGGTGTATACGTTCATGAAGCGCTACTCAGGAAGAAACGGGGATCCAGGCATCCAGCACGAGGTCGTCGTCCGAGCTGAGCGCCTGATGAGCCCGACGTGGATCAGATCCAGAAATCGAAGACATGCAAGGATTCATGAAAGAGGCTCTTACTCGACGCCGTTGCCGGGAAAGACATGCTCCGAACCAGACAGCTGAGCGGTGCCGTCAGGTCAGAAGAGGGACCCGGCGATCCTTGTTGAGAAGCTGCTACTCCCCATCGATGCAACGGATCGGACAACATCCGCCTGAGAGCGGCCTGCAAGACTTGGGGAAGCTCCACCGCTCATCCAAGCTGTCGAAGTACTGGTGAGGCAGCGCGGTGGAGGAGCCAGGGACGCTGGGACGGGACGGCGGCGGCATGACTGCTCGTCTAGGGTTTGGAGCGCGGTGGAGGGGATTTTGGGTTCAGGGCGCGGGTGTATAAATGGGCAACGCGACGCGGATGCAGCTGTGCGACGGCAGCAGCGAGCTCGTGACAAATTATGAAAACGGAAGGCGGCTGCAGCCAGCTGGAAGATGCTGGATTTTCTGTGGCATATAATCTTTTAAAGAGTAGCTATATGTGGCTGGATAGCAGCGATCAAATCCACAAGATTTTGTTACCAACGATTTTTAATTAATGTGATTCTGCAAATAAGATTTTGATGAATCATTATTTCACAGTACATAGAGGTTTTATTTTCCCACTAGTTTATCATGACATAAATCCTACAATCATTTTTTAATTAATCTACTGGTGCAAATATCATTTTGTTCAATCATTATTTCATTTTTTTATCAGTCGTTCTATCGAGATAGCCGACGCTGACGTTGCTCCCAACGGGCGGCTCGCCAAAGGGTCCTCCTCCACGCCTTGCTGCCGCCGGAGCTTGTTCCCAGAAGCACACGCAGCGGCGAGGCTTTCTTCTTCTCCTCTGTGGTGCAGGATCTTGCGATGGGCGATCTCGTTGGCTCATGCTCCAGCCATGAAGCTCGTGGCGCTGAGCTTCCCTAGGTTGGCCACACTGGATCTACTCCATGGCTGGCCGGATCAGGCGCTAGCTCCATTAGTCGCACGGGAGATACCCTGAACTGTGAACAACATTCCGCTTCATTGGTGGGGTGTGGTAGCAGGCGGCTTGATTCCAGCCTGGTGCTGGTGGATCTATCATTTCCACGTCCAGAAGATGCACCGCCTAGGACGCCATTGCTCCAATGTGGCTGTGCAGCGGTAGCGAGGTGGTGGTGTGGTGGCCACGAGGCAGCACGGCGGTGGCACAGAAGCGGCACAGTGGCCGCATGGTGACTGCAAGTTGGCACGGAGCGAAAGTGGTGTGGTTGTGGTGGTGGCCACGTGGAGGTGTGCTTTCACACCCAAAAATTTCATTTTGGGTTGTGAATAGTTTAGACTAAATAAAAATAATGATTTATAGGTTTTCTACAATTTTCAAGATTTAATTAGGCTTTTAGTAATTCAAACCGTGCAGGATGTGATTTTTAAATAAATTTATAATTTAATAATACGATAGGGGGTTGCATTCTTGCTGGTTGCATTTGGTATTCATGAGTGCAAATGGTTTAAAAATACTTTAGGACGATGATTCTCTCTCGTAATTTTTCATTCTTTTCTGGAGTTAATAAACTCCTTTTATCCTTGACCTTAATCTTTCTCCTTGATGTTTCCAATAAACTTTTCATGAGCTAAAATTGCTCTATTTGAGTTTCTCATCCTTCAATCTCTCTCCATTATTTTTCTAGGGATTTTTTTAGTTTCGAGCTATTTTTCTGACTTTAACAATAATTCTGGATTTTTGGAATTATTTTTATTTGCAAAATTCAATAATTCCGAAATTAGGGAATCCTAACCCTAATTTTCGAACGACCGAAACCCTATGTATAGATACATGCCGGTGTTCACCTCGACACGAGCTTTCCAGAAGTACAACCCTTTCACGAGCCGCCACTCCTATCGTCCTAGATCTAAAGCTGAAGTTATGACGACGAACTTTTCTGTTGAACTCTCTAGCAAGTTTTTCTGGCCCTGTTGAGATGAATAGAAACTCCTTAATTCAGAATGGATGGGCAATGATGAATTTGTCTATTCCCAGCAAAAATCTTGAACTGAGAAGTAAAACAATATTTACCAGGTTGACGCTTAATTAGGTCACCATACTCGATAAGGAGTTAGATCGCTCGATGTAGGGCCTAGTCGACTTTTAGGTCGGCCGGCGCCTAGGGGATGTCCGCACTCGAACCTTTATGCCTCCAGTGATGAGCGTGATAAGCAAGACACGTCGCTGGAGGACCTTGTGGCTCTAAATGCGATGATCCAAGTATCCTTCCTAACCATCTTGACGATAGAAACATGATGGAGGAGTCCATTATGCACTGTGGACACTTTTGAATGTCAATATACCCTTATCCATTTCTTGTTTTAGTTTTGATTTCCACGAAATATATGCCACAAGTTTTAGAAATTTAGAAACAGGTCGCATCCTACCTGGTTCTTAAAATACGCTTGTGGAATAGGGCTGATGCAGTCATGCAGGGCATATATATATTTAGAAATTTAGAAACAGGTCGCATCCTGGTTGGTTTGCGGGATAACAAGGTTGGTCGCTGATGATTTCATTTTGAAGCTTACTGGCCGAAATTAGACGGTTTCCAGGAGACAGTTTCAGTGGCTTGGAACTCTATTGCGGCAGGGCCTTGTCCTTTCATTTCCCTGGACCTCAAGCTTAAGGCTGTCTCTAAGGGGTTGCAAAGTTGGAGTGACAAAAAGATTGGACATATAAACTCCCAACTCGTCCTAGCTAGGGAAATTCTTCATCAGTTTGAGATTGCACAGGATAGTCGGACCCTTACTTCTGGAGAAATTTGGCTAAAGAGCAATCTGAAGAAACATAGCCTTGCACTGGCTTCCATTAAATGCACAATCGCCCGGTTGCGTTCAAGGATTAATTGGCTCAAGGATGGCAACGCCAATACAAAGCACTTTCAGCTTCATGCCCGTCATCGAAAGAGGAAAATTTCATTGGGAAGCTAGTTTCAGAAGATCAGATTTTCACCAATCATGCTGACAAAGCATCTATTATTGATGGTTTCTATGACAGCTTGCTGGGCACAAGTGTTGACAGAGAAAATACTATCAACCTCACTGAAGTGGGACTGGATACTCATGATATGGCAGCTCTGGACCTCCCTTTCACTGCAGAGGAAGTCTGGAGAACTATTTAGCAGTTGCCTCCAGATAAAGCACCCGGACCCGATGGTTTCACAGGTCGTTTTTACAAGTCGTGTTGGCCAATCATCAAGGATGACATAATGGCTGCATTTTCAGCAATTTGGATCAGGAAATTTGCCAATTTCGGGTTCTCAACACAGCCACCTTACACCCTAAGGTGGAGTCAGCGGAGCAGCCAAAAGACTTCCGGCCTATAAGCTTAGTCCGTAGTTTTGCTAAGCTAGTCACAAAATTGCTGGCCAATCGCCTTGCATGTCAGCTACAACACTTGGTGTCACCCAACTAGAGTGCCTTCATAAAAGGTCGTTTTATTCAAGATAATTTCATGTCGGTTCAGCCAACAGCAACATTCCTTCACCAGCAAAAACAGCCACGAATTCTCCTCAAATTGGATATATCTAAAGCCTTTGACTAAGTTCCTCGGCCTTTTCTCCTCGAGGTGCTGCAACATTTGGGTTTTGTTCCAATTTGGAGAGATATGATCAGTGGCCTGCTAGCTTCTTCCTCCACATAGGTACTGCTCAATGGGATTCCTGGTAACTCTATATTTCACCAGCGTGGTTTGTGACAGGGGGATACCCTATCTCCTATGATGTTCATCCTGGTTATGGACATGCTAGGACTCATGATCTCTAAGGCAGCCAGTGAGGGACTCTTACAACCCTTGTCAAGGTGGGTACTGCAGCATAGAATTTCTCTCTATGCTGACGATGTGGTGTTGTTTCTTAGACCAGAAGCTGGTGACGTTAATTTGGTTTTGGGAATTCTCAACCTTTTCGGTGATGCTTCAGGGCTTAAAACCAACCTACAAAAGAGCAACGTCTTACCCATCAGGTGCGGACACATGGAGCTGCTCACCATTCAAAACCTGCTGCCTTGTGCGTTTTAGAATTCCCATGCAAATATTTGGGTTTACCCCTCTCCCTTAAGAATCTCACCAAGGGACAGATTCAGCTTATTATTGATAGGATTGCAGATCAGCTGCCAAGTTGGAAAGCAGACCTCAAGACAAGGGCAGGAAGGAGACTGCAGGTACAATTTGTGCTCATGCTATGTTGGTATATCTTGTAATTGCCATTGACTTCCCTCCCTGGGCCATTAAAGCTGTGGATAAATTCACGCGTGGATTCCTTTGGAGGGGAAGAAAAGAAGCAAAAGGGGGGCATTGTCTTGTGGCTTGGGGCAAGGCGTGCCGTCCACCTGAGCTGGGAGGCTTGGGAATTTCAGAACTGAAAAGCCTCAGTTGGGCACTACAGATGCACTGGATTTGGCTTAAGAAGACTGAACCTAACAGACCCTGGGCGAACTTACCAGTCCAAGTGCCCAGACAGGTTCAAACTTTCTTTAAATTAGCCATCATCTCGGTAGTTGGCAGCTGGGCAAACACCCTTTTCTGGATGGACTGGTGGCTGAATGGCCAGTCCATTGCGGACCTTGCCCCTCGTCTTCTTGCTGTTGTTCCTAAGAGAATAGCAAATACACGCACGATTGAGGAAGCTACAGCTGACCATTCTTGGGTTATGGATATTCGTGGTGACCTACCAGTGGAAGTAATATTGGATTTTCTCTGTCTATGGGATCTCATCTATGATTTTCAGCTACAGCCAGATATTGAGGATTCCACATTTTGCGTTTTTCTTCTAGTGGACAGTACTCAGCCAAGTCTACTTATGAAAGTTTTTTCATTGGGTCTACTCAGTTTGGCCATTATGAGAGGATTTGGAAATCTTGGGCTCCACCTTAAGTGCCGTTTCTTCATGTGGCTGGTTGCACATGATAGGTGCTCGACGGCAGATCGACTGGCAAGGCGGGGGCTGTCACACCTGGAACAATGTCCTCTCTGTGATCAAGAGGAGGAAATCATCAGTCATCTCCTTGTATCTTGTGTCTTCATTCGGCAATTCTGGTTCTCTCTATTACAGCATTTTGGTATCCATCAGTTTTCCCCACAGCCTACGGATTCATCCTTTGATTTGTGGTGGGATAGATCAAGCAATGCTACTGCTGGGTTAACAAAGAAAGGTTTTAACTCTCTTATGATCCTAGGGGCCTGGACGTTATGGAATCATCGTAATAGTTGTGGTTTTAATCGGGTGCTCCAAATTTAGCTGGTGCTTTGGTTTCTGCTTTGGAGGAGTGTCTGCTGTGGGCTTTGGCTGGGGCTCAGGGGCTATCTTTCTTGGTACCCCCTCCCCCCCTAAGGCTGTTTTTCTAGTTTTGGTCTTCTCTATATTCTCACAGGCGCGTGTGTAAGTCCTTGTAATTGGGAATGGTGTGGTGTGTGTTGTATGGGGTTTCCTCCCCTTTTTCTTTTTAATATAATGAAGCACAGTTCTCTGTGTTTTCGAGAAAAAAAAAAGACCACTGGTATAATTCCCTGTACTGGGAGCATAGTAAGTTTGGTCTGGGTATCCTTTGTACACTTTTCCTTGTTTAACGATGGGCTTTGTTTGGTTAGATGATGAAAGTATTGAGTTGTATTTAGGAACAACAACTAAGTTAGGCCCAATGGTTATCATCTCTAATGCTTGTGGTTATTATTTTTCTTCTATTGCAACTAGCACTTTTGTCCTTATATATCACATCAATCTTGTGTGGTTTGGATTTGTTTTGGTGTGATCAGAACTTCTATCAACTTACTCTATTCACTGATGGGTACTGTGAACTAGTGATGAAGCAGGAACCATATGATTTGAGCTGCTTAGAGTAGACATAACATCGTAGCCATTCAAAATAAGGACCACAAAATTTCCGTGCCTGAGATGAAAAGAAAATATCTCGTTTGTATATTTTAAGTGCCAATTTTATTAAATCTTAAAGCTGTGAAGGTAGATAAGATGCCTAAATATTTTTCACTCATGGAACGTCACTAAAGAGATTTTACATTCCAAATGTGATTGTAGTCTTGCATGCAAACACGGCCACAAGTGAGAACACAAAAACTATGTAATGTTTAGTTCGGTGATTTTTTAATGACATTAGAAAAAGAGTTATTGCATAGGAAATTGCGCATGCAACCTATTTAAGTTTGTTGATTTTTCCCTGCTCAAGGTCACGCAAATCTGTTTCCCTCCATTTTTTGGCTGCCGCAAATTGCAAGACGCAATAATAATAGCTCAAGTGCCTAACAATCATCCCGCCTTCCATTGAGATTAGGGAGAAGCGTGTAACAAAAAGAGTATTTATTGACTATTCTACTAACTGCACCTTAAATCTGAATCCCTTCGGCTCCAACTCCAGACCGTGGATTTCTTCTTCCCCATCTCACTGCTCCACATCTCCCCTCCATGGCTCCATCTACACTGCTGGGGAGGGCGCCATAACAGGATCAGCAGAGCGATGCCACATCTCCCCTCCATTTGCCATGCTTTGGGAGCACCGTATAATAGGACCAGCATGGTGATCCATGGCCCGATTAGCTGGGCAGCTCCACAGCAGATACCTTTAGGATCAGCCACACATCGTCCTCACGTAAATTGATCAGGTTTGGATCACTTTTGTGGTATATATATGCCCTGCAAGGCTGCATCTGCCCTATTTCAGAAGCATATTTTAAGAACCTGGTAAGATGCACTATGTAAAAAAAGCACATCACAGACGCACGTTCAGGCATATCCACTACCGGAGAACGGAACTTTGCCGAGTGCTAAATGGTTTGCCGAGTGTTCTTTTTCGGGCACTCGGCAAAGAAGTACTTTGCCGAGTACCAAAAAAACACTCGGCAAAGCCCTCTTTGCCGAGTGTTTTTTTTTGGCACTCGGCAAAGAGCTTCTTTGCCGAGTGTTTTTTCTTGACACTCGGCAAAGAAGGTCTTTACCGAGTGTTTTTTTTACACACTCGGCAAAGAAGGTCTTTGCCAAGTGTTTTTTTAAAGCACTCGGCAAAGACAAATTTCAAATTAAAATTTGAAGCAGTAAATTAATTCAAATGAAAAAGTTTTCAACTACAAAGTTGTAGAACTCATCAAGATGAACATTTTTTGTTTAGGTCATTTCTTCATACGAGAAAGTGAAAGTAAATTTGTACATAAATTTTAGATCTCTCTTGTAGTTTATAAAAATAAAACAACCAAAATAAACTTTGTAGATCTCGAGAAAGTGAAAGTAAATTTGTACATAAATCAAATAACCAAAATAAACTTTGTAGATCTCGAGAAGTTAAGAAACTTTGTAGTTGAAAACTTTTTAATTTGAAATTATCCTGTAATGCAAAACTGTATCTCAATTTCAAAATTTTGAAATTCGAATTTTTCAAAAGACCTCGGATGGAAAAACAACCTAAACAAAAGTTGTAGATTTCAAAAAGTTATGAAAGTTTGTAGTTGACAACCTTTTCATTTGAGTTCATTTTGTCATGCAAAACTACCTTCTCGTGAGTTCATTTTGAATTTCAAAATTTTAAAATTCAAATTTTTCAAACGACATCGGATGGGAAAACACCCTTAATGAAAGTTGTAGATCTCGAGAAGTTATGAAACTTTGTTGTTGACAACTTTTTAATTTAAAATTATTTTGTCATGCAAAAGTATGTCTGAATTTCTGAAATTTGAAATTCAAAATTTTCAAACGACCTTGGATGGAAAAACACCCTAATGGAAAGTTGTAGATCTCAAAAAGTTTATGAAACTTTGTAGTTGACAACCTTTTGATTTGAGGTCATTTAGTGTATCAAATAATCACTTTGGTATCAGAGATAGATAACATAACAAGAGCAAATATCATATTTATACATGAAAATGAAATGGGTCAAGTGGTCAGCAGAGGCGGTGGCAAGTCTCAGGGGCGCGGTCGCAGGATCGAATCTTGTTGGCCGCACGTTTTGTGATTTTCAAGCAAAAACATATGTGATGTTGGTGGGTGCACATCTGCCTAGCAAACTGGGTCCTCCCGTAAAATTTTTTTTTTTTGCTTTTTTCGGTTCAAACTTTACCGAGTGTCAGGCACTCGGCAAAGCCTTTGCCGAGTGCCCGATAAAAGACACTCGGCAAAGAAGGTTTTGCCGACAGTTTTTTTACCGTGTGTCCTTTACCGAGTGCAACACTCGGCAAAGCCTTTGCCGAGTGCAAATAGGGCTTTGCCGAGTGTTTTAAACACTCGGCAAAGAACGCGTATCCAGTAGTGATCACTGTAAGTTGAAATGCTCTTTCCTAAAACCATAGTACACTCTGGTACCCTCTTCTTTCCAAATTTTTTTGAAATCATTAATAAGCAGCCTCAGAAACACGTCGAGGTTAACAACTGGTTGATGCAGACTAGAGATCAAAACTGACATCATCATGTACCTCCTCTTGTTACATAGGCAGAGTGGAAGGTTGTAGATAGTTAACAGCACAGGCCATACACTATGTGTACTACTCTTGTTACCAAATGGGTTCATGCCATCTGTGCTCAGTGCAAACCGAAGATTCCTTGGCTCACCACCAAAAGTTTTATGCTTGAAATCAATGACCCGCCACTAAATACCATCTGCTAGGTGCCGTATATAATCATCACCCGTCCGACAATCCGAGTGCCAGTTGAACAGTTGTGCGTCCTTGGAGGTTGCGAACAAATGTTTCAGTCGAGGAATTATAGGGAAGTACCATGCAACCTCCCTAGGAACACTATGGTGCATCTCCTCGTCATCATTACCCTCATCAGTTGTTCGTTTATAACGAGAGGTTCCACACTTGGGGCATTCAATTAGAGCTTCATTGTCACCACGGAACAGATGCAGTGATTCTTGGAAGCATGAATTTTCTCGACCTTCAATCCCATTGGAGAAACAATCTTCTTGGCCTCATATGTAGTCCTGGTTGTGTCATTCCCCTGGGGAAGCATATCCATAAGTAGTTCTTGCAATTCTCTGAAGCTCTTGTCAGTCCAATGATGTGCTGCCTTCAACTAGAGAAGCTTTAGTGAAGCGGACAACTTCGTATACCTCTCCTTGCAACTCGGATAGAGTGGGGTCTTCATATCTTTCAATAGCTATTTTAGCTTCTTGAACTTTGAACTAGTTTACTCCTCAAAGCCCAAGGCATCACATACCATCTCCTTCAGATTCTCAGCCAGATTGACTGCATCATAGTTGGCAGCAATATCTGCTACATCATCATCGGAGAGATCCTGATTGCCAAAGGGTGCTTCCTCACCTCCAGCAAAAAGTTTCATGGAGGCCTTCCACGCCATCTTGCTGACCAACAGCTTGTGCCTAATCTTGGTCATTGACACCTTCTTCTCCATGTTTGTTCCAACATCTATTGTCATCCATGAATCCTTGATTGATTATGTGGGCATGGACTGTTAACGAATTCGAGTATTACTTTCATTCTCACAGTAAACGCATGGAGACCACATAGATGACTTTTTTCCATTCAACAAATCTCCTCTGCAGCATTTAGGAAAAATTTAAGACCATCTAAGAAGTCATCACAAGTACAGTTCCGAAGATACATCTAGCTGCTTCGATCGACCATAGTCTACAAAAGAGAATTGAAACTGAAAGAAAAAGTCAATCAATTCAAGAAGTCGGCACATCACAACAATTTTGGCACAATTCAGTAGATGTTTCATGATAGTTTCACACAAGCTCATCAAAGTTAGAATGCAAGTTAATTATTTACAAGTTCTTGTCGAGCTCACCTCTGGTCATTGCTGGGTGGCAAAGCACTAGTAAGCACGAGCGCACATGAGTGCGCCCTGCTGCAGAGATCGAGATAGAATTAAGCACATGGATTCCATCCAACAGTTGAGTTTCATGCTCACACAAGAATTACAATGCTATTTCAGAATGAATTTGGTCACCTACCTGAGCTGAGATGAGCATGCCGGGGACAAAGGAGGAGATGGTCGTCGGTGGATGGGTGGATGGATGGATCGAGCAGAGTCCAAGGGGAATGGCGATCCCCTATAGAGATGGCAAATTGAAGCACGGCCGGAGCATGCCTGGCCATGCCCCCCTATCTGCCCCTAGCTACTGGTGCTGGTGCCGCTTCCTGCGTTGCGCTCTCCCTCGGTCATCGCACGCGCACCTGGCAGCTGTCTGCCACCTGACCAGATCCTAACATATGGGTATGTTAAGCCTTGTGATCAAAGGTTCCCGACTGAGAGACTCCCCCGAGCGACCCTTCCAGGATCACCCAGGGGCTATAACCATTGGGTACGCTGACGCGCACCCTGAGGCCAAGGAATTCAGCCAAGCCCGAGCGGGACCGCCAGTTTTGCTCGGGGCTTGGGGGCTTGACCGATCCTTAGGCTCCCGATTGGCGGAAGCCTGGACCTGATACTTGGCATCCTCCTGGCCTCCGGCATCAGCCAAGGCCGCCCGACGAGAAGGTATGCCCTGAGCCACCAAGGCTTGGGGGCTCCCTGGCGCTGCCCCACAGGCGCGGTTCTATCAACCACTCCTCCGACAAGGTCACGCACAGAGCGTGACGTAAGAAGACAAACTCCTCCACGGCCTCTAGAGGCTCGGGGGCTCCCGGACCCACACGTCAACCCCTCGAGCTGGCCTCCTCGCCACCAAGAAGCCTCCAGAAGGCACACCCAGGAGAGGCTGGTCCAAGCCGACATAGCCTTACACTCAGTGTGTCAGAATAGAGCAGCCGGATGACACCCAGAACTTCTTTGGCTCCATGACATCGCCACGGTCCACAGAACACCGCTACAAGACCCTCCTGGACTCCAGCGCATGTAGACCATAAGCTCAACTCCCTCAAACCGCCATATACCTGCCTATCTCGGAATATGAGGGATAAGTCAAATCCTAAGAGGGGAAGGCCGATCCCAGATAGATCATTTGCTTCCCCACCATTACAATCGAGCTCTACACCGAGAGCAGAGCAACCCAGAGAGGGGCAAGCTCCTCTATCGCTTTCGTCGTCTTCCTCCACTCCGACAAGGGGGAAGGCTCCACCAGTGGTGAGGTGTCCCTTGGATCAGCACCGAGTGATACCCTACCAAATCTCTTTCTTTCTCCTATACACTCTGTTGTAACTCTCTAGATTTTGGGTGCTCTTGAGTATAAGAATGGCAATCCCCTACAAAGATAGCGAATTGAAGCACGGCCGGAGCATGCCGGCCATGCCCCCGTTTGTCCCTAGCTACCGGTGCCGGTGCCGTTGCCTGCATCGCGCCCGCCCCCGGTTGTCGCTTGCCTGTGCCCCGCACGCACCCAACAACCGCCCTTCGCCCACTTGAGAGTTGCGCACTCCCCCAGCCACTGCCCACCACCAGCTACCCACCGAGAGCCGCACGTGTCCATGGCTGGCGTCACCCACCTGAGCCGCAGACGCGTCCAATGACTTGTGGTTAGTTCCACAGACCCTGTTCCAATGTCTACTCCAGTTAGTACAGACGTGTCTTCATAACATGCTTCTATCATATTACACAGATGCATTTTGTGAAGCATGTGTTTGCTCCATTTACGCATACCATGGACGTGTCTTTACAACACGTGTCTATGAGCAAACACGCATCTATAATATTGAACCTTACTAGAGACGTGTCTTCACTACACGTGTTTGTAACGTAACACGCGTATGTAATATGGCATCTAACTATAGACACGTCTTTACTACAAGTGTCTGTAAATATTCAACCTGTTATCTAAGACACGGAAAACACAACATCCGTCTGTGATTATTCATCCTATGACAGACATGTCCTATGAACACACGTCCATAGCCTTATTGCAGACGCTTGTTACCAACACGCGTCTGTAATAAGGGCTTATTACAGACTCGTCTTTAATATGGCATATACAGACGTGTCTTTACCACACATGTCTGTAAATATTCAACCTATTATCCGAGACACAGAAAACACAACATGCTTCTGTGATTATTCATCCTATTACAGTTGTGTCTGGTCAACACACGCCTGTAGTCTTATTGCAGATGCTTGGTAAGCGCTTTATTATAGATGTGTGTTGACCCCGTCGGACCGGTGACCCCGGTTGATGACTTACTACAAACGTGCGTTGGGAACGCGCGTTTGTGAACTCATATCACATACGAACATTCCTCTGGCGCCTGTAGGGGGCGCTGGCAGATATTTGAGTTTTTTACATAGTGTGGCGTCCTATTTTAAGATTTCTAAAACTTGTGGCATATGTTTCGTGGAAATTCAAACTGAAACAAGAAATGGATAAAGGTAAATATTGTTTTACTTCTCCGTTCAAGTATTTCGCTGGGAATAGACAAATCCATCATTGCCCATCCATTGTCATCCCATAATTGCCCATCCATATTCGGAATTACATAGTTTTATTTATCTCAACAAGGCCAAAAAAGCTTGCCGAAGAGTTCAACGCAAAAGTTCACTGTCGTAACTTCAGCTTCAGGGCAATAAGAGTGGCGGCTCACGAAAGGGGTTGTACATGTGGAAAGCTGGAGTCAAGGAGAACACTGGCATGTATCTATACGTAGCATTTGGATTGGTCAAAAATTAGGGTTAGGATTCCCTAATTTCAGAATTATTGAATTTTGCAAATAAAAATAATTCCAAAAAATCTAGAATTATTGTTAAAGTCATGAATAATAGCCCAAAGCTCAAAAAAATCATGAAGATAGATTCAAAGATGAGAAACTCAAATAGAGCAGTTTTAGCTTATGAAAAGACTATTGAAAAGATAAAGGAAAAAGATTAAGCTCAAAGAAAAAGGAGTTTAATTCCAGAAAAAGATTGAAAAATTACTGGAGAGAGAGAATCGTCATCCTAACGTATTTTGAAACCATTTACACTCATAAATACCAAATGCAACTAGCATGAATGCAACCCCCTATCATAATATTAAATTATAAATTTATTAAAAAATCACATTTTGCACAGTTTAATATTAAATCTTGGAAAATGTAGAAAACCTATAAATTATTATTTTTATTCAGAGCAGACTAGTCACTATCAAAATGAAAATTTTGAGGTGTGACAGCATACTTCCACGCGGCCACCACAGCAACCACACCACTTGCGCTCCACGCCAACTCGCAGCCACCATCCCGTGCGACCAATGGCGCTAGCGCCTGATCTGGTCAACCATGGAGTAGATCCGGCAATGGTCAACCTAGGCCTTGTTTAGATCGGTGAATTGGGGAGAAAAACACTATATCAGAATTCCTGTAGCATTTCGTTTGTATTTGGTAAAAATTATCCAAATTTTGATTAACTAGGCTTAAAATGTTCGTCTCGCAAAGTACAACAAAACTATGCAATTAGTTTTTGATTTCATCAACATTTAGTATTCCATGCATTTGCCGACATTTTGATGTGACGGGGAATCTTCTTTTTGCATAGTGGAATTTGGGGAGAGAATTGGGGAACTGAACAAGGCCCTAGCAAAGCTCAGCAGCACAAGCTTAATGGCCGGATCGAGCACGAGCCCAGCAGCACGCCCATCAGAAGATCCTGCAGCACAGAGAGAGAAGAAGAAAGTCTCGCCGATGCGCGCGCTTCTGGCAACCGGCTCCAGCGGTGACAAGGCGTGGAGGAGGACCCATTGGGGGAGTGGCGGCGGCAGAGACCGGGTCCACTCGAGCCGCCTGTGGTGGGCGACGTTAGCATCCGCTATCTCGATTAATTAAAAAATGCTTGTAGGATTCCCAGGATAAACTAGTGGGAAAATAAGACCTGTATTTACTGTGAAATAATGATTCATCAAAATCTTCGCCTCGTTCGGCTGGCTGGTGGCTGTTGGCTGTTGCTGATTTGTTGTGAGAGAAAAATACTGCTGGCTGGCTGGTGGCTGCTGGCTGGTGCTGAATTGGTGTGAGAGAAAAGCACTGCTGGCTGGCTGGGAGCCAGCCAGCCGAACAAGGCCCTTATTTGCAGGCAGCATCACATTAATTAAAAATCCATGGTAACAAAATCTTGTGGATTTGATCGCTGCTATCCAGCCACTTATAGCTACTCTCTAAAAGATTATAGGCCACAGAAAATCCGGCATCTTCCAGCTAGCCACAGCCCACAGCCGCCTTCCGTTTTCAGAGTTTGTCACACGCTTTGCTGCTGCCGTCGCACAGCAGCTTCCGCGTCGCGTTGCCCATTTATACACCCGCGCCCTCAACCCAAAATCCCCTCCACCGCGCTCCGAACCCTAGCCACCGATCGAATGTCATGGCCCGCGCCCGCAAGCAACCTAGACGAGAAGTCGCTGGATCCATCACCGCCCACAAGCCAACACCTTCGTGGGGGATGAGCGGTGGAGCTTTTCCACGGCTTTCAGACTTCTCTGAGTCGGAGGTTGTGCGATCCGTTGAATCGATTGGGAGCAGCTTGTCGGCGTTCTCAACGAGAACGAGGAGATCGCTTGGACCCTCTCCTCCTACCTGATGGCATCGCTCAGCTGACCTGGTTCGGACCTCGGAACCTGTCTTCCCCGGCACCGGCGTCGAGTAAGAGCCTCTATCTCGAATCCTTGCATGTCTTCTTTTTCTGGATCTGATCCACCTCTCTCTTGACGAACTATTGTGTCGATCAGCTCGGGCTCATCAGGAGGAGGGAGACCAGGCTCAGCCGCTCAGCTCGGATCCTCCCGAACCTCGTCGAGGGCAGCTGGGCACTAGAGGCGCTGAGCTTGGACAACGACCTGGTGCTGGATCCGCGTTTCTTTCTGAGGAGCGCTTCGCGAACGTATACACCGGCGGCTCCGACACCAAGGAGTACACGCACAACGGCAACGCTGAAGCTCCGGCTCAGGTAATCCCTAGTAATTGTTGTCTTCTAACTCTGGATCTGAAGACCGTACCTCTCTCTTTACAAACGGTAATCCCAGTTATTTCCACAAACCTCAGGCTCCCGTCTCGTGCTGCTCCTCGCTCGTGCTGGATCCTCGTTTCGTCATGAGGAACGGGATCGGATGTCCCTCGCCCATGGATCTCAGCTCGGCAACTACGGTGAGGCGGAGAGCTTCTTCAACTATGGTGAGGCTGAGGGTCTGCTGATGCTCCAGCTCCACCACTACCGCTCACGGACACGGTATACCTTTTCACGGACACTATCTTTTCTTCGACACCGTCTACTATATGTGGGGAATCCGTGAATTTCGATGCAATGGAAGGGTGGGTGGTTGGGGCCACTAGGAGCAGAGCTTCTCACATCAAAATAAATGGCTAAAATAAAGATAAATGGCTAAAATAATTTGCATTTTTGGAGATGCAAATCAACAACTGGATATATTTTTTGGTAACCGAACTGTCAAAAATGGACAAATTTGCCATCTAGCTGGTTTTCCAAAGGTGGTTCCAGATTTTTCTAAAAATATCTAAAACTGGATTATTTTCTAAAGAAATCATAACTAGCTAACCTCATTTTAAATTAAGGGTAATCTAAAATTGATACAATTTTTTCTAAAAATATATTGTGTTAATTACCATTGGTTGTGTCTAGTTTTTTGTTGGTCCTAGTTATGCACGACATTTATTTAAAACATCATTTGTGCCTTGTTAAACCTACTAGAGATCCATCAGGAAAATCTATACTCAAATATGGAGTTCCAAGATGCGTTGGTTTCATTCACCAAATTATTTTTGGAGGGCTAGTGATGCCATAGTAAGGTTTAAATTGCCGGCTATAGCAAATAGCATTTTCCTTTTTTTTCCAGAAGCTATAAAAGCTATAACAGAGCTATGAAAGATAGCGGTTCTTAGGAAATAGATGAAAAAACAAGTAATTCATTCATAAAAACATAAGAATCATGAAATATGGTGAACACAAATATGTTTCCAAGGCTTTAGGAGTCTACTTGGGAACATTATTTAATATGGCATTATAACATGATTTGTGAAACTCAAGTGTTCAATTATCAAAAAGACAACCTTAGAAGCAAACGATAAGTGGACAACAACTAAAATGTCACTCTAAAAGCTAAAGCTGAAATAGGGGCGCTATTTTAATGCTATGGCTAAGCAATTTAGCAGTGCTACAATGCAACATAGCAGTCATAGCTGACATAGAGGAAAAAATAGGAATTAGTGTGAAAGCTAACCTCATTTTAAATTAAGGGTAATCTAAAATTGATACAATTTTTTTCTAAAAATATATTGTGTTAATTACCATTGGTTGTGTCTAGTTTTTTGTTGGTCCTAGTTATGCACGACATTTATTTAAAACATCATTTGTGCCTTGTTAAACCTACTAGAGATCCATCAGGAAAATCCATACTCAAATATAGAGTTCCAAGATGCGTTGGTTTCATTCACCAAATTATTTTTGGAGGGCTAGTGATGCCATAATAAGGTTTAAATTGCTGGCTATAGCAAATAGCATTATCCTTTTTTTCCAGAAGCTATAAAGCTATAGCAGAGCTATGAAAGATAGCAGTTCTTAGGAAATAGATGAAAAAACAAGTAATTCATTCATAAAAACATAAGAATCATGAAATATGGTGAACACAAATATGTTTCCAAGGCTTTAGGAGTCTACTCGGGAACATTATTTAATATGGCATTATAACATGATTTGTGAAACTCAAGTGTTCAATTATCAAAAAGACCAACTTAGCAGCAAACGATAATTGGACAACAACTAAAATGTCACTGTAAAAGCTAAAGCTGAAAGAAGCTGGATATGAACTATCCATTATCTAAAAAAAACTAAAGCTGAAATAGCGGCACTATTTTAATGCTATGGCTAAGCAATTTAGCGGTGTTACAATGCAACATAGCAGTCATAGCTGACATAGCGGAAAAAATAGGAATTAGTGTGAAAGCTATAGCGGCACTATAGAGCCATTATTTAAATCTGGCTAAATATAATCTGTGTGTGGTAGTAGTGATGCAGCTAGGCTTGGATCCCGACTACTGCAGGTTGATTGCATTGAAACACTATCGGCGGTGACAGGAGCCTTGCCACCTTTTCTATCTATCTCCAATCCCCTCCCATGTTTCTATGACATTGTGTCTACAAACAAAAAGAGCTAAAAGGATCATTTACGTGTGAATCTAGCATCCACACAAGTAGATCTAGAAACATACTTAATCATGGAATGCAAATCTACTCGAGCACAACAAAATAGATAAAAAATTGAGACAAAGAAATTACCTTAAAAATATGAAACTCTTTGATAGAAATAAGTAGTGGGGAAAGGAGGGAGGCAGCAGGTTGGTTAGAAGAATGGGGAGATCATGACTTTCTTGAAGACACCGGGAATTCTTTGTGCGAATCAAGTAGCGGGCAAAGGATGGAGGGAGGAAAGTGGGAGGGGAAAGACACAAAAAGGGAGCTCCTATCCACGATATAAGCCTTGGTGTTATAGATATTGTAGCTATAGGAGTAGTAACCCATTTGACCAATACAGCCAAGCACCAGGAAGCACAAGGTCCATGTTTGATTCCTTTTGCCTTTCATTTATATATGTTTTAGTTTCTTTTCCTAGTCCTTTTTAATTTTTAATGCACCTTACTTTACTCTACAATTTAAAATATTTAGCATTTTTAATTCAACAATTGTTCAGACCTATTTTAAAATATTTTTCGAACCTACATTTTTAAATAGGTTTGAACAATTCTTGAATTAAAAAATGTTAAGTATTTTAAATTGTCGACTAATTAGGTAGTGCATTAAAAGTTAAAAGGACTAGGGAAAAAATTTAAATCTAATATAAAAGAAAAGTAAAATGAACCAAACATGGACCTTATGCCTCTTGCGACTTGGTTGTCTTGGACAAATGTGTCACTACTCCTATAGCTATAATATTTGTAACACCAAGGCTTATATCAACCGATAGATGGTCAGTAGATCTTTTTCTGCGTCTTTACCCAATCCTCCTTTCCTCCCTTCCTCCATCCTTCGTCCGCTACTTGATTCGGACTTAGAATTCCCAGTGTTTTTAGGTAAGTCATGATCTCCCCATTCGATCTCCTAACCAACCTCCCTCCATCCTTTTGCCTGCTACTTGTTTCTATCAAAGCAATTTTCCATATTTTTAAGAAAATTTATTTCCCTCACTATTATCTATTTTCTTATACTTGCATTGATTTGCATTAATGATTAAGTATTTTTGTAGATCTACTTGTGTGGATGCTAGATTCACAAGTAAAAGTTCTTTTGATACCTTTTTTGAGAAACATACTTAATCATTCAATGCAAATCTACTCGAGCACAACAAAATAGATAAAATTTGAGAAAAATAAATTACGTTAAAAATATGAAACTCTTTGATAGAAACAAGTAGTAGGGAAAGAGGGAGGCATGTTGGTCAGAAGAATGAGGGGATCATGACTTTCCTGAAAACACCCGGAATTCTTTGTGCGAATCAAGTAGCGGGTGAAGGATGGAGGGATGAAAGTGTGGTGGGGAAAGACACAAAAAAGGAACTCCTATCCACGATATAAGCCTTGGTGCTATAGATATTATAGCTATAGGAGTAGTAACCCATTTGTCCAATACAACCAAGCACCAGAGAAGCACAAGGTCCATGTTTGATTCCTTTTGCCTTTCTTTTAGATAGGTTTATTAATTTTTTTCCTAGTCCTTTTAATTTTTAATGCACTACCTTATTTTACTCTACAATTTAAAATATTTAGCATATTTAATTCAATAATTGTTCAGACCTATTTAAAGTATTTTTCAAACCTACGTTTTTTAAATTGGTTTGAACAATTCTTGAGTTAAAAAATGTTAAGTATTTTAAATTGTTGACTGATAAGGTAGTGTATTAAAAGTTACCGGGAATAGGGAAAAATTTAAATCTAATATAAAAGAAAAGGAAAATGAATCTAACATGGACCTTGTGCCTCTTGGTACTTGGATGTCTTGGACAAGTGTTTCACTACTCCTCTAACTATAATATCTGTAACACCAAGGCTTATATATAGATGGTTAGTAGATCGCTTTCTGTGTCTTTCCCCACCCCTCCTTTCCTCCCTCCATCCTTCGTCCGCTACTTGATTCGAACTAAGAATTCCCAGTGTTTTTAGGTAAGTCATGATCTCCCCTCCTAAGCAACCTCCCTCAATCCTTTGCCTGCTACTTGTTTCTATCAAAATAATTTTCCATATTTTTAAGGTAATTTCTTTCCCTCACTATTATCTATTTTCTTATACTCGCATTGATTTGCATTAATAATTAAGTACTTTTGTAGATCTACTTGTGTGGATGCTAGATTCACAAGAAAAAGTTCCTTTTAGACCTTTTTTGAGAAACATACCTGATCATTCAATGCAAATCTACTCAAGCACAACAAAATAGATAAAAATTATGAAAAATAAATTACGTTAAAAATATGAAACTCTTTGATAGAAACAAGTAGTGGGAAAGAGGGAGGCATGTTGGTTAGAAGAATGGGGGGATCATGACTTTCCTGAAAACACCCGAAATTCTTCGTGCAAATCAAGTAGCGGGCCAAGGATAGAGGGATGAAAGTTGGGAGGCTAAAGACAAAAAGGGAGCTCCTATCTACGTTATAAGCCTTGGTGCTATAGATATTATAGCTATAGGAGTAGTAACCCATTTGAGCAATACAGCCAAGCACCAGAGAAGCACAAGGTCCATGTTTGATTCCTTTTGCCTTTCGTTTAGATAGGTTTTAATTTCTTTTTCCTTGTCCTTTTATTTTTTTTAATAATGCACTACATTATTTTACACTACAATTTAAAAATAGCATATTTAAATCAACAATTGTTCAGAGCCATTTAAAAATAATTTTCAAACCTACCTTTTTAAATTGGTTTGAACAATTCTTAAATTAAAAAATGTTATGTATTTTAAATTGTTGACTAATAAGGTAGTGCATTAAAAGTTACAAGGACTAGGGAAAAAAATTTAAATATAATATAAAAGATAAGGAAAATGGATCAAACATGGACCTTGTGCCTCTTGGGACTTGGCTGTCTTGGAGAAGTGTGTCACTACTCCTCTAGCTATAATATCTGTAACACCAAGGCTTATATATAGATGGTTAGTAGATCGCTTTCTGTGTCTTTCCGCACCCCTCCTTTCCTCCCTCCATCCTTCGTCCGCTACTTGATTCGAACTAAGAATTCCCAGTGTTTTTAGGTAAGTCATGATCTCCCCTCCTAAGCAACCTCCCTCAATCCTTTGCCTGCTACTTGTTTCTATCAAAAGAATTTTCCATTTTTTTAAGGTAATTTCTTTCCCTCACTATTATCTATTTTCTTATACTCCATTGATTTGCATTAATAATTAAATACTTTTGTAGATCTACTTGTGTGGATGCTAGATTCACAAGAAAAAGTTCCTTTTAGACCTTTTTTGAGAAACATACTTGATCATTCAATGCAAATCTACTCAAGCACAACAAAATAGATAAAAATTGAGAAAATAAATTACCTTAAAAATATGAAACTCTTTGATAGAAACAAGTAGTGGGAAAGAGGGAGGCATGTTGGTTAGAAGAATGGGGGGATCATGACTTTCCTGAAAACACCCGAAATTCTTCGTGCAAATCAAGTAGCGGGCCAAGGATAGAGGGATGAAAGTTGGGAGGGTAAAGACAAAAAGGGAGCTCCTATCCACGATATAAGCCTTGGTGCTATAGATATTACAGCTATAGGAGTAGTAACCCATTTGAGCAATACAGCCAAGCACCAGAGAAGCACAAGGTCCATGTTTGATTCCTTTTGCCTTTCTTTTAGATAGGTTTTAATTTCTTTTTCCTAGTCCTTTTATTTTTTTAATAATGCACTACGTTATTTTACACTACAATTTAAAAATAGCATAATTAAATCAACAATTGTTCAGAGCCATTTAAAAATATTTTTCAAACCTACCTTTTTAAATTGGTTTGAACAATTCTTAAATTAAAAAATGTTATGTAATTTAAATTGTTGACTAATAAGGTAGTGCATTAAAAGTTACAAGGACTAGGGAAAAAAATTTAAATATAATATAAAAGATAAGGAAAATGGATCAAACATGGACCTTGTGCCTCTTGGGACTTGGCTGTCTTGGAGAAGTGTGTCACTACTCCTCTAGCTATAATATCTGTAACACCAAGGCTTATATATAGATGGTTAGTAGATCGCTTTCTGTGTCTTTCCGCACCCCTCCTTTCCTCCCTCCATCCTTCGTCCGCTACTTGATTCGAACTAAGAATTCCCAGTGTTTTTAGGTAAGTCATGATCTCCCCTCCTAAGCAACCTCCCTCAATCCTTTGCCTGCTACTTGTTTCTATCAAAAGAATTTTCCATTTTTTTAAGGTAATTTCTTTCCCTCACTATTATCTATTTTCTTATACTCCATTGATTTGCATTAATAATTAAGTACTTTTGTAGACCTACTTGTGTGGATGATAGATTCACAAGAAAAAGTTCCTTTTAGACCTTTTTTGAGAAACATACTTGATCATTCAATGCAAATCTACTCAAGCACAACAAAATAGATAAAAATTGAGAAAATAAATTACCTTAAAAATATGAAACTCTTTGATAGAAACAAGTAGTGGGAAAGAGGGAGGCATGTTGGTTAGAAGAATGGGGGAATCATGACTTTCCTGAAAACACCCGAAATTCTTCGTGCAAATCAAGTAGCGGGCCAAGGATAGAGGGATGAAAGTTGGGAGGGTAAAGACAAAAAGGGAGCTCCTATCCACGATATAAGCCTTGGTGCTATAGATATTATAGCTATAGGAGTAGTAACCCATTTGAGCAATACAGCCAAGCACCAGAGAAGCACAAGGTCCATGTTTGATTCCTTTTGCCTTTCTTTTAGATAGGTTTTAATTTCTTTTTCCTAGTCCTTTTATTTTTTTAATAATGCACTACGTTATTTTTCACTACAATTTAAAAATAGCATATTTAAATCAACAATTGTTCAGAGCCATTTAAAAATATTTTTCAAACCTACCTTTTTAAATTGGTTTGAACAATTGTTAAATTAAAAAATGTTATCTATTTTAAATTGTTGACTAATAAGGTAGTGCATTAAAAGTTACAAGGACTAGGGAAAAAAATTTAAATATAATATAAAAGATAAGGAAAATGGATCAAACATGGATCTTGTGCCTCTTGGGACTTGGCTGTCTTGTAGAAGTGTGTCACTACTCCTCTAGCTATAATATCTGTAACACCAAGGCTTATATATAGATGGTTAGTAGATCGCTTTCTGTGTCTTTCCCCACCCCTCCTTTCCTCCCTCCATCCTTCGTCCGCTACTTGATTCAAACTAAGAATTCCCAGTGTTTTTAGGTAAGTCATGATCTCCCCTCCTAAGCAACCTCCCTCAATCCTTTGCCTGCTACTTGTTTCTATCAAAAGAATTTTCCATATTTTTAAGGTAATTTCTTTCCCTCATTATTATCTATTTTCTTATACTCGCATTGATTTGCATTAATAATTATGTACTTTTGTAGATCTACTTGTGTGGATGCTGGATTCACAAGTAAAAGTTCCTTTTAGACCTTTTTTGAGAAACATACTTGATCATTCAATGCAAATCTACTCAAGCACAACAAAATAGATAAAAATTGAGAAAATAAATTACCTTAAAAATATGAAACTCTTTGATAGAAACAAGTAGTGGGAAAGAGGGAGGCATGTTGGTTAGAAGAATGGGGGATCATGACTTTCCTGAAAACACCCGAAATTCTTCGTGCAAATCAAGTAGCGGGCCAAGGATAGAGGGATGAAAGTTGGGAGGGTAAAGACCAAAAGGGAGCTCCTATCCACGATATAAGCCTTGGTGCTATATATATTATAGCTATAGGAGTAGTAACCCATTTGAGCAATACAGCCAAGCACCAGAGAAGCACAAGGTCCATGTTTGATTCCTTTTGCCTTTCTTTTAGATAGGTTTTAATTTCTTTTTCCTAGTCCTTTTATTTTTTTAATAATGCACTACGTTATTTTACACTACAATTTAAAAATAGCATATTTAAATCAACAATTGTTCAGAGCCATTTAAAAATATTTTTCAAACCTACCTTTTTAAATTGGTTTGAACAATTCTTAAATTAAAAAATGTTATCTATTTTAAATTGTTGACTAATAAGGTAGTGCATTAAAAGTTACAAGGACTAGGGAAAAAATTTTAAATCTAATATAAAAGATAAGGAAAATGGATCAAACATGGATCTTGTGCCTCTTGGGACTTGGCTGTCTTGGAGAAGTGTGTCACTACTCCTCTAGCTATAATATCTGTAACACCAAGGCTTATATATAGATGGTTAGTAGATAAATTTCTGTGTCTTTCCCCTTCCCTCCTTTACTCCCTCCATCCTTCGTCCCCTACTTGATTCGGACTAAGAATTCTTAGTGTTTTTAGGTAAGTCATGATCTTCCCATTTGATCTCCTAACCAACCTCCCTCCATCCTTTGCCTGCTACTTGTTTCTATCAAAAGAATTTTCCATATTTTTAAGGAAATTTCTTTACCTCATTATTATCTATTTTCTTATGCTCACGTTGATTTGCATTAATGATTTAATTATTTTTGTAGATCTACTCATGTGGATGCTAGATTCACAAGTATAAGTCCCTTTTAGTACCTTTTTAGACCCAATGTCATAAAATAATCTAAAATTGAGATAATTTGTTTTCTAAAAATATAATGTGTCAATTGCCATTAGTTGTTTCTAGTATTTCATTGGTTTTTGTTATGCACAATATTTATTTAAAACATCATTTGTGCTTTGTTAAACCTACTAGAAATCTGCCAAGAGAATTTGTACTCAAATGGAGTACTAGATAAGTTTGTTTGATTCACTAAATTAATTTTTGAGGGCTAGTGATACCATACTATTATTAAGGCTAAATATAGTAATCTATGAATGGGGGAAGAGGTTAGTGTGGTCTTTCTATGTTTTCTACTTATATACTCTATAAATTTATACACCAATGTTTTAGACTTACTTGATTATGTCTCTTATTTTTCTATCCCATGCGCAGGGAGGGTTGATTGTTTACTTTTGTATTTTGTAACATACGATACATGAAATGGGCAATGATGAATGTTATTTCAACCCAATGATTATATAATTTGTTAGACATTGATTGTTAGATTTTCCATGGAATTTCTAAATAACAGCACCTAATACAAGTGAAAATGATCCTTTAAAAAATGCTTTCCAAAAAATCCTCCTCTCCTAATTAATGAAACTTTAGGTTATACAAGACCATCATGTTAGCAACATATAAACTTGCAGGCTCACATGTCGGTTATCAACGAATAATAATATCTAGAGAACAAATTCTACTTGGACAGCACCAGCACCTAATACATGTTATCCCCAGCACCAAATACATGTTATCATCAACTCATATAGATCCTGCTTCATCACTAGTACATTCTCAGGCCACATCAATCAACATGGTAAGGCGACCAAAGTTCTGATCACCCTAAGCAAATCCAGCCACACAAGATTAAGGTGATATTAAGACTATGATACAAGGTGCAGCATGTGAAAAGTTAAAATCCACACACAACAGAGATGATAACCATTGGACCTGGCGTTGTTGTTCTTCATAAGGACCACGCAATACTTGCACCATCTAAACAAACAAAGCCCAGCCCTCAACAAGAATTAGTGTACACAAAGGTAATGCCAAGGGAATTTAATTCACTTCACCTAGTAGGGCACATTACATCAACGATCTAGCAACACAATCAACAAGCATAATATATTTCTATGACTAAGAGAAGAAAAATGTATAGTTGAAATATCTCAAGTGCCGACTTTTTAAAAATCCTAAACTTCACCGGGAAGGTATATAAGGTTCTTAAATCTTGTTGATTTGACTCAATGAATTTCACTTAAGAGATTTCAGATTGTACATGTTATATAGTCCTGCACAAAACACAACCAAGTGAGAATACACCAATGGTGTAATATTAAGCTCAATGATTTTTCAATGACATTAGAACGAAAATAGTCATTCGGTACATATGACATTGAGCTTGTAACCTGTATAAGTTTGTTAATTCCTTTTCCCTCCAGAAGCTCAAGAATTTTCCATTAACACTATCCCCTGTGTGGGAAATGTTTTTTTCCCTAAGAGCATAATATTTTTAATGGTCTTCTACAGAAGGACATCATAGAGCTCTTTTGCTAAGTGGCATTTGTCCCTTGATTCCCCCATTTGTTCTGTCACAACTTTTCAATTCCAGTTTCAAATATTCTTCGCACCTAAGTATGATTATTTTCATGTGAAAGCTACACTGAAACTCATGATAAAAATTAGACTGATGCCTCGCAATGTCTCAAACGGCACTAGTTAAGTTTATGAGAAAAAATATCATGGATGGGACAAAGATCACTCAACAAAAGCACAGTATGATTTCATTTTGCAGAAAACTATTGCTAATATGTTGAGCTCAGAAAAAACGTGTCACCATAGAACAGAGGACAGTCAAATACTTAAGCTTCTGCAGTGAAAAAGTAACCGAACATATATATGTACACATGCATTCTCCTACCCAATAACTCTTTCCTATTGTCATATTGAGAAATCACTAAAATGTACATTACATGATTTTTTTGTTCACACTAGGCTATTGCATGTACGACTACATTCGCATGTACAATGTGAAATCTCTTCACTAAAATTGCTTGAGTCGACAAGTCAAGTAACTTACGTACCTTGCCAAGTATTTAGGATTTCATAACGTCAGCTTCAGATCTAGGGCAATAAGAGTGGCTGCTCGCGAAAGGGGTTGTACATGTGGAAAGCTAGAGTCAAGGAGAACACCAGCATGTATCTATATGTAGCGTTTGGATTGGTCAAAAATTAGGGTTAGGATTCCCTAATTTTAGAATTATTGAATTTTGCAAATAAAAATAATTCTAAAAAATCTAGAATTATTGTTAAAGTCATGAATAATAGCCCAAAGCTCAGAAAAATCATGGAGATAGATTCAAAGATGAGAAACTCAAATAGAGCAGTTTTAGCTTATGAAAAGACTATTGAAAAGATAAAGGAAAAAGATTAAGCTCAAAGAAAAAGGAGTTTAATTCGAGAAAAAGATCGAAAAATTACAGGAGAGAGAGAATCGTTGTCCTAACGTATTTTGAAACCATTTACACTCATAAATACCAAATGCAACCAGCATGAATGCAACCCCCTATAATAATATTAAATTATAAATTTATTAAAAAATCACATTTTGCACAGTTTCATTACTAAAAGCCTAATTAAATCTTGGAAAATGTAAAAAAACTATAAATCATTATTTTTATTCTATGTAAACTATTCATTGTCCAAAATGAAAATTTTGAGGTGTGACAGCACACCTCCACACGGCCACCACAGCAACCACACCACTTTCGCTCCACGCCAACTCGCAGCCACCATCCTGTGCGACCAATGGTGCTAGCGCCTGATCTGGCCAACCATGGAGTAGATCCGGCAATGGTCAACCTAGCAAAGCTCAGCAGCACAAGCTTAATGGCCGGATCGAGCACGAGCCCAGCAGAACGCCCATCACAAGATCCTGGAGCCGGTTGCTGGAAGCGCACGCATCGGCGAGACAGCTGGTTCGGCTGGCTGGTCAGCCAGCCAGCCAGCAGTGCTTGTGTTTGACATCAAATCAGCATTAGCCATCAGCCACCTGCTAGCCAGTAATATTTTTCTCTCACAATAAATCAGCACTAGCCATCTGTCAGACAGCTTGTTCGGTTGGCTAGTGGCTGGTGGCTACTACTGATTTGTCGTGAAAGAAAAATACTACTATTGGCTAGTGGCTAGTGGCTAGTGGCTGGTGGCTGCTGGCCGACGCGACACGCACTTCCGGCAACCGGCTCCAGCGGTGACAAGGCGTGGAGGAGGACCCATTGGCGAGTGGCGGCGGCAGAGACCGGGTCCACTCGAGCCGCCTGTGGTGGGCGACGTTAGCATCCGCTATCTCGATTAATTAAAAAATCCTTGTAGGATTCCCAGGATAAACTAGTGGGTAAATAAGACCTGTATGCACTGTGAAATAATGATTCATCAAAATCTTATTTGCAGGCAGCATCACATTAATTAAAAATGCATGGTAACAAAATCTCGTGGATTTGATCGCTGCTATCCAGCCACGTATAGCTACTCTCTAAAAGATTATAGGCCACAGAAAATCCAGCATCTTCCAGCTAGCTACAGCCCACAGCCGCCTTCCGTTTTCAGAGTTTGTCACGCGCTTTGCTGCTGCCGTCGCACAGCAGCTTCCGCGTCGCGTTGCCCATTTATACACCCGCGCCCTCAACCCAAAATCTCCTCCACCGCGCTCCGAACCCTAGCCACCGATCGAATGTCATGGCCCGCGCCCGCAAGCAACCTAGACGAGAAGTCGCGCCGCCGCCATCGCTGGATCCATCACCGCCCACAAGCCAACACCTTCGTGGGGGATGAGCGGTGGAGCTTTTCCACGGCTTGCAGACTTCTCTGAGTCGGAGGTTGTGCGATCCGTTGAATCGATTGGGAGCAGCTTGTCGGCGTTCTCAACGAGAACGAGGAGATCGCTTGGACCCTCTCCTCCTACCTGATGGCATCGCTCAGCTGACACCTGGTTCGGACCTCGGAACCTGTCTTCCCCGGCACCGGCGTCGAGTAAGAACTAAGAGCCTCTATCTCGATCCTTGCATGTCTTCTTTTTCTGGATCTGATCCACCTCTCTCTGGACGAACTATTGTGTCGATCAGCTCGGGCTCATCAGGAGGAGGGACACCAGGCTCAGCCGCTCAGCTTGGATCCTCCCGAACCTCGTCGAGGGCAGCTGGGCACTAGAGGCGCTCAGCTTGGACAACGACCTGGTGCTGGATCCGCGTTTCTTTCTGAGGAGCGCTTCGCGAACGTATACACCGGCGGCTCCGACACCAAGGAGTACACGCACAACGGCAACGCTGAGGCTCCGGCTCAGGTAATCCCAAGTAATTGTTGTCTTCTAACTCTGGATCTGAAGACCGTACCTCTCTCTTTACAAACGGTAATCCCAGTTATTTCCACGAACCTCAGGCTCCCGTCTCGTGCTGCTCCTCGCTCGTGCTGGATCCTCGTTTCGTCATGAGGAACGGGATCGGATGTCCCTCGCCCATGGATGTCAGCTCGGCAACTACGGTGAGGCGGAGCGCTTCTTCAACTACGGTGAGGCTGAGGGCCTGCTGATGCTCCAGCTCCACCACTACCGCTCACGGACACGGTATATCTTTTCACGGACACTATCTTTTCATCGACACCGTCAACTATATGTGGGGAATCCGTGAACTTCGATGCAATGCAAGGGTGGGTGGTTGGCAGTGGCGGACCCAGAAATTAGTCAAAGGGCCAAAATTTAGCGGTGGAAACGACACCATATAGTCTATAGAAAAATTAATAGTAATATGAAGGGAAGTTTTCAAATTGAGAAGATGCTTGAATTACATGTTTAATAATATGATACAATACATACGAACATAACAACATCAAAATAAATACCTAGCAAAGATTGGACCTCTTTTTCTGCAAAAAAAAAAAAGATCTGGCCCTCTTCACTGCATGTACATTGAACAGAAAAATACAAGTCTAAATCTAAAATTCGAATATAGAATTTGGCACAAATTTAATCATGCTTTAACTTCTAAGTCAACTTCTAGGCAAAAATCAGGGAAAGGAGGAAAACCACAAATCACATTAGAGAGGTTTAGCTCTGGCGGGACCATTGTTATGCACTGGACCTTTGCCTTGCGGCTGGCACATACACCGCACATAGAGGAGTCGCCAGCCATGCCTGTTACCGCAGCTGCAAGTAAGGCACCGGGTAGCCACTGCCTACTGCCTATCATGGGAACTGGGAATGGGATGGAAGAGGATGGCAAATAACGGAGTCAGTGTGTGTCTGCTTCCCTAGTTATGTTGTCTTGGGCATCAAATCTGGGTACAAAATAATTGGGGCTACCTGGTGTTCTTTGGCCATGACGATTAGGGCCATGGCCCTATTGGCCCTAGGCCTGGGTCCGCCCATGGTGGTTGGGGCCACTAGGAGCAGAGCTTCTCACATCAAAATAAATGGCTAAAATAAAGATAAATGGCTAAAATAATTTGCATTTTTGGAGGCAATGCAAATCGACAACTGGATATATTTTTTTGGTAACCGAACTGTCAAAAATGGACAAATTTGCCATCTAGCTGGTTTTCCAAAGGTGGTTCCACATTTTTCTAAAAATAACTAAAACTGGATTATTTTCTAAAGAAATCATAACTAGCTAACCTCATTTTAAACCATAGTTTTTAATCTCTGGCTATAGCTGAAGATATAACCAGCTATAGCTGTTTGAGATTGGTCAAGCTACGAGCTATAGCCAGCTATATCCCGCTATATCTCTATTTAGCCTCCGCTATTGCTGTTTTAGAGGTCATCCGCTACATACCCTTAGCCGGCGATTTAAAACCTTGTTTTAAACTAAGGGTAATCTAAAATTGATACAATTTTTTTCTAAAAATATATTGTGTTAATTGCCATGTGTCTAGTTTTTTGTTGGTCCTAGTTATGCACGACATTTATTTAAAACATCATTTGTGCCTTGTTAAACCTACTAGAGATCCATTAGGAAAATCCATACTCAAATATGGAGTTCCAAGATGCGTTGGTTTCATTCACCAAATTATTTTTGGAGGGCTAGTGATGCCATAGTAAGGTTTAAATTGCCGGCTATAGCAAATAGCATTATCCTTTTTTTGCAGAAACTATAAAGCTATAGCAGAGCTATGAAAGATAGCGGTTCTTAGGAAATACATGAAAAAACAAGTAATTCATTCATAAAAACATAAGAATCATGAAATATTGTGAACACAAATATGTTTCCAAGGCTTTAGGAGTCTAGGGAACATTATTTAATATGGCATTATAACATGATTTGTGAAACTCAAGTGTTCAATTATCAAAAAGACCAACTTAGCAGCAAACGATAAGTAGACAACAACTAAAATGTCACTCTAAAAGCTAAAGTTGAAATAGCGGCGCTATTTTAATGCTATGGCTAAGGGCCTGTTTAGATCCAAGAAATTTTGCAAAATTTTACAGATTCCCCATCACATCGAATCTTTGGACACATGTATGAAGCATTAAATATAGATAAAAAATAAAACTAATTACACAGTTTAGACGAAATGGACGAGACGAATCTTTTAAACCTAATTAGATCATGATTGGACAATATTTGTCAAATAACAACAAAAACGCTACAGTAGCATTTTGCCAAAAAATTTGGCAACCAAACGGTGCCTAAGCAATTTAGCGGTGCTACAATGCAACATAGCAGTCATAGCTGACATAGTGGAAAAAATAGAAATAGCTTAGCGTGAAAGCTATAGCGGCACTATAGAGCCATTATTTAAATCTGGCTAAATATAATCTGTGTGTGGTGGAGCATGGCGTTAGTGTGGTCTTCTAGGTTTTCTATTTACTCTATGAATTTATGCACCAACTTTCAATACATTTGAGATTATGTCTCTTATTTTGGATCATGTATATTCCTTGCTGAATGGGTGGGGTATGCAGTGATTCAGCTAGGCTTGGAGCCCGACTACTGCAGGTTGATTGCATTTGAAACACTATCGGCGGTGACAGGAGCCTTGCCATGTACACGGTTCCAGAGACGGATTAACTAAATGGGTACCAATGACATGCTGTTGCATTATGGTACTAATCAGACCAAGTTCAGCAGCCACCTTTTCTATCTATCTCCAATCCCCTCCCATGTTTCTATGACATTGTGTCTACAAACAAAAAGAACTAAAAGGATCATTTACTTGCCAATCTAGCATCCACACAAGTAGATCTAGAAACATACTTAATCATGCAATGCAAATCTACTCGAGCACAACAAAATAGATAAAAAATTGAGAAAAAGAAATTACCTTAAAAATATGAAACTCTTTGATAGAAACAAGTAGTGGGGAAAGGAGGGAGGCAGCAGGTTGGTTAGAAGAATGGGGAGATCATGACTTTCTTGAAAACACCCAGAATTCTATGTGCGAATCAAGTAGCAGGTGAAGGATGGAGGGAGGATAGCGGGGAGGGGAAAGACACGAAAATGGAGCTCCTATCCACGATATAAGCCTTGGTGTTATAGATATTGTAGCTATAGGAGTAGTAAACCATTTGACCAATACAGCCAAGCACCAGAGAAGCACAAGGTCCATGTTTGATTCCTTTTGCCTTTCATTTATATATGTTTTAGTTTCTTTTTCCTAGTCCTTTTAATTTTTAATGCACCTTATTTTACTCTACAATTTAAAATATTTAGCATTTTAATTCAACAATTGTTCAGACCTATTTAAAAATATTTTTCAAAGCTACCTTTTTAAATAGGTTTGAACAATTCTTGAATTAAAAAATGTTAAGTATTTTAAATTGTCAACTAATTAGGTAGTGCATTAAAAGTTAAAAGGACTAGGGAAAAAATTTAAATCTAATATAAAAGAAAAGTAAAATGCACCAAACATGGACCTTGTTCCTTTTGCGACTTGGCTGTCTTGGACAAATGTGTCACTACTCCTATAGCTATAATATCTGTAACACCAAGGCTTATATCGGACGATAGATGGTTAGTAGATCTCTTTCTGTGTCTTTCCCCACCCCTCCTTTCCTCCCTCCATCCTTCGTCCGCTACTTGATTCGGACTTAGAATTCCTAGTGTTTTTAGGTAAGTCATGATCTTACCATTCGATCTCCTAACCAACATCCCTCCATCCTTTGCCTGCTACTTGTTTCTATCAAAGGAATTTTCTATATTTTTAAGAAAAATTCTTTCCCTCACTATTATCTATTTTCTTATACTCGCATTGATTTGCATTAATGATTAAGTATTTTTGTAGATCTACTTGTGTGGATGCTAGATTCACAAGTAAAAGTTCTTTTGATACCTTTTTTGAGAAACATACTTAATCATTCAATGCAAATCTACTCGAGCACAACAAAATAGATAAAATTTGAGAAAAATAAATTACCTATGAAATTCTTTGATAGAAACAAGTAGTGGGAAAAGAGGGAGGCATGTTGGTCAAAAGAATGAGGGGATCATGACTTTCCTGAAAACACCCGGAATTCTTTGTGTGAATCAAGTAGCGGGTGAAGGATGGAGGGATGAAAGTGTGGAGGTGAAAAACACAAAAAAGGAGCTCCTATCCACGATATAAGCCTTGGTGCTATAGATATTATAGCTATAGGGGTAGTAACCCATTTGTCCAATACAGCCAAGCACCAGAGAAGCACAAGGTCCACGTTTGATTCCTTTTGCTTTTCTTTTAGATAGGTTTATTAATTTCTTTTTCCTAGTCCTTTTAATTTTTAATGCACTACCTTATTTTACTCTACAATTTAAAATATTTAGCATATTTAATTCAACAATTGTTCAGACCTATTTAAAAGTATTTTTCAAACCTACCTTTTTAAATTGGTTTGAACAATTCTTGAATTAAAAAATGTTAAGTATTTTAAATTGCTGACTAATAAGGTAGTGTATTAAAAGTTACCAGGAATAGGGAAAAATTTAAATCTAATATAAAAGAAAATGAAAATGGATCAAACATGGACCTTGTGCCTCTTGGTACTTGGATGTCTTGGACAAGTGTGTCACTACTCCTCTAGCTATAATATCTATAACACCAAGGCTTATATATAGATGGTTAGTAGATCACTTTCTGTGTCTTTCCCCACCCCTCCTTTCCTCCCTCTATCCTTCGTCTGCTACTTGATTCGGACTAAGAATTCCCAGTGTTTTTAGGTAAGTCATGATCTCCCCTCCTAACCAACCTCCCTCCGTCCTTTGCCTTCTACTTGTTTCTGTCAAAAGAATTTTCCATATTTTTAAGGGAATTTCTTTACCTCATTATTATCTATTTTCTTATGCTCGTGTTGATTTGCATTAATGACTTAAGTATTTTTGTATATCTACTTGTGTGGATGCTAGATTCACAAGTAAAAGTCCCTTTTAGTACCTTTTTAGACCCAATGTCATAAAATAATCTAAAATTGAGATAATTTGTTTTCTAAAAATATAATGTGTCAATTGCCATTAGTTGTTTCTAGTGTTTCATTGGTTTTTGTTATGCACAATATTTATTTAAAACATCATTTGTGCTTTGTTAAACCTACTAGAAATCTGCCAAGAGAATTTGTACTCAAATGGAGTACTAGATAAGTTTGTTTGATTCACTAAATTATTTTTTGAGGGCTAGTGATGCCATACTGTTCTAAAGGCTAAATATAGTAATCTATGAATGTGGGAAGAAGTTAGTGTGGTCTTCTATGTTTTCTATTTATGTTGATTGTTTACTTTTGTATTTTGTAACATACGATACATGAATGGGCAATGATTAATGTTATTTCAACCCAATGATTATGTAATTGGGCAATGATTAATGTTATTTCAACCCAATGATTATGTAATTTGTTAGACATTGATTGTTAGATTTTCCATGGAATTTCTAGATAACAGCACCTAATACAAGTGAAAATGATCCTTTAAAAAATGCTTTCCAAAAAAAATCCTCTTCTCCTAATTAATGAAACTTTAGGTTATACAAGACCATCATGTTAGCAACATATAAACTTGCAGGCTCACATGTCGGTTATCAACGAATGATAATATCTAGAGAACAAATTCTACTTGGACAGCACCAGCACAGCACCTAATACATGTTATCCCCAGCACCAAATACATGTTGTCATCAACTCATAGATCCTGCTTCATCACTAGTACATTCACAGGCCACATCTATCAACACGGTAAGGCGACCAAAGTTCTGATCACCCTAAGCAAATCCAGCCGCACAAGATTGAGGTGATATTAAGACTATGATACAAGGTGCAGCATGTGAAAATTTAAAATCCACACACAACAAAGATGATAACCATTGGACCTAGCGTTGTTGTTCTTCATAAGGACCACGCAATACTTGCACCATCTAAACAAACAAAGCCCAGCCCTCAACAAGAATTAGTGTACACAAAGGTAATGCCAAGGGAACTTAATTCACTTCACCTAGTAGGGCACATTACATCAACGATCTAGCAACACAATGAACAAGCATAATATATTTCTATGACTAAGAGAAGAAAAAAATGTATAGTTGAAATATCTCAAGTGTCGACTTTTTAAAATCCTAAACTTCACCGGGAAGGTATATAAGGTTCTTAAATCTTGTTGATTTGACTCAATGAATTTCACTTAAGAGATTTCACATTGTACATGTTATATAGTCCTGCATAAAACACAACCAAGTGAGAATACACCAATGGTGTAATATTAAGCTCAATAATTTTTCAATGACATTAGAATGAAAATAGTCATTCGATACATATGACATTGACCTTGTAACCTGTATATGTTTGTTCATTCCTTTTCCCTCCAGTTGCTCAATAATTTTCCATTAACACTATGCCCTGTGTGGGAAATGTTTTTTTTCCTAAGAGCATAATATTTTTAATGGTCTTCTACAGAAGGACATCATAGAGCTCTTTTGCTAAGTGGCATTTGTCCCTTGATTCCTCCATTTGTTCTCTCACAACTTTTCAATTCCAGTTTTAAATATCACTATACCACAGCCCAAACTAGCGTCTGACCAAGGGTCGGTAAAAATATCGAAATGACGTTGGATGGTCGGTCGGTATAACTTAGTAATAGATGGTTGGTCGCTATTTCTGGTTTTCTCGTCCGTAGATTGGTCGGTATTTTTATTTTGGTTTGTCATTGGACGGTCGGTCGGTATCTTGTTATCAAAGTCCGCCGGTCCGTCGTAACATTGAATTGGCCCTGCGCGCGGAACATGCAGCCCCATTCACGCCTAAATTTTAGTGGAGCCCACAAGTTAGAGTAAAGAAGCACAGGAGTAACCCTAATTTTTCACTCAACCCGCTCACGGCAGCCGCCACCGGCCATGCGCGCGAGAATCCACGAAATTTCTCACCACCCGTGACTTATCCCCTTCCTTGACTTCCCCAAATCTCGGTCTTTCCATTCCTGCTCGTGCAAACTCCAATCGCAGCGGCGCAGGCGAGCGCCCCACCACGCAGAGGTGCGACAGCGCTGGTGAGTGCCCCACCTCGGCGCGGCGGTGCGTTGGCGCGGGCGGGCGACCCACACTGGTGCGGCGGCACGGGGCGGGCTCGCACCTCGGCGCGGCGGTGTGGCAGCACGGGGGCGCCCCCCCTGGCCCGGCGCGGAATTGCATGGCGTGCATGCCCCTAGGCCGGCGGTGCGGCGGCGCAGGTGGGCAGCAGAGGTGGGCGCGACGGGGTGCTCCGGCGTGTGCTTCACCGACTCCGCGTCCAGGCTTCTTCTACCTCCTGCTTCCCTCTCCACCACCAGGTGCGGTGCCTCCATGACTGGATTTGTTCATCCCACCATTGGAGCGTCCGGATCCGGTGGCTCCGCGGCTGGATCCGTCCTCCCTGCACAGATCCATGGCCTTGGCGGCACCACGCGAGGCCCTCCCCGCTCAGGTCCCCCATGGTGGCACAGCACGAGGTACCCAGCCATGGAAGCGAAAATGTTTACATTTGAATAATTTAGATTTTTAGGTAATTTATTTACCCTTCCATGGAGGAGAAAATGTTTTTAGATTGTTTTAAGCAATTTATTTACCCTTCTAGAGGTGTTAGAACACTGAACTTGAACAAAATAAATGCACTGAATTTTATTGGGCACCTGCATTTTTCACTCATTTGCCGAACTGACATACAGTCTATTTGTCCTCACTGAGCCATGCCTTATTACATACATATAGGAGCTTACTATTATGCATACAGGAAACAATGCCAATTATATTGAACCAGTTGCTTTCTTGGTTTTGTGAATAATGTATGCAGCTTACAGAAACTTGGGATAATGTACGCATTGTATATGCAGCTTACAGAAACTTGGAATCATAATTAGCCATATGCTACTTTAATGTTTCCTTTTACCATATAGATACAAGGGAATCCTTTTCTTGCAGGTGAAAAGGATCCAACTCCTTCTACAGGACGAGACACTTTTCAGCTAGATTAGGTAAAAATTATTCATCAATCATATGCCTACTTTACCTTTGCTCACTTAACAGAAGCAAGCATATGCTTACCTTTGCTCACTTAACAGAAGCAAGCATATGCCTACAGTTGATTATTTCACATGTTTTGGCTACTTGTACAGAATGTGAGAAAGGGAAAGTATTGTCTTTGCTTATATTTGCTTTAGCTCCAACTGTCAAGCTCAGATTTGTTCTGAATGCCATATAGAGTGACTTTGCTACCATCACCTAAAACAATGAATTTGGAGATTATTGTAGTGTTCATTTATTCTGTAGAGCATAAATGAAGCCTAATATAATATCAGGTTGCTTTGTTCCTTGATTGGTGGTTTATTCGTGAACGGAAGTAAATAATCAGATTTGCTTTAGTTACTATATTCCTGGTTTTATAGATATAGCAGGTTAGCTCTTGCTTTCTCAGCTTTATTGTCATCCTGTGTGGCCATCCCTGCTTGTAGTGCTCTCTATCTCTGTTAATTTAGGGACGTTGGACAAGCAATCGGCTATATTGTTTTACTACGTATTTAACAAGATTTTACTACATATCTTGTTTTTTCTTGTTATATTTTCTCATTAATTTAGAGACGTTGGACAAGCAATCAGTCATCCAATGAAACAGCAGCAGGATCTTGCATCCATGGCTGCGAGTGCGGGGATGACTTGGGGGCGAGCGTTTGAGTTGTCGGATAAGCAAGAGTTTGAGTTGCATATCGACTGAGCCAGATAATTAGTGTGTATTTGTTGTATGAATTTGTAGCAAACAATTCATCCTTGATTTTGTGTCCAGATAATTAGCTCCTATTGTTAGTTGTGATGGATGGCTTGTACTTCTAGTAAATTGATGGCAAGTGTACTGCTAGTGACATATCTATGACAAATAAATTTGATGCTGACAACTTACTTGTTTAATTTGTGCAATTACAGGCTATTTGGAATAAGTTCAAGCACTAGTTGTTTGAGACAGCTGTTGTGCTTTCAATCCTGCATATATGATGACTTCCTGCAGTCATCTTTGATCTTCACATTAGCAGGTTTGCAGCAGAGGGACAACAGCTCAGCATTGTTTTTTTGGTAGGACAATAGCTTTCCTGTTCTTTGCATGTTGACAAGAGCTGCAGCTCACTTCAGTTTCAGTTCGAGCAATTTTTTCACGTAGTGTGCTGGCCAATAGTGCAAGAGAGCTTGTGTTTGCACATTATGTTTAGTCATTAGTTTAGTTGCACATTAATTAGTTATCAGAAGATTAGCACCAGTCCTTTCATTAGCTTTCCAACATGTTGTTTATGCTTCCTTTGATTAGAAGGCTTCTTCCATGTTTGGTCTCTAAACCATGTGAACTGCATGGGTTGAATTATGCTTTATTGTATTTATAATTTTTTTCTATTTAATTTTCTAGTCTAATGAGTGAAGTCAAAGATGAGAAACATTATCTTGTAGATATCTTGTATCAAGTAAACAGACCAAAAAAATTGATAAGACAATCTCTCTAAACCATATTGTGCTTTACAGGCAGCCTGGCCATGAAGATATAATTAGTGTTGTTGTGGCATGTAAAGAAAGGATGGATTATCTGCTGAAGTATCAAGATTTGTAGAAGCATTTCCAAACCAGTAAGTGTATATATTCCTTTTGGGCACTTCCTCGTAGCAGCTCAGTGTGTTTAATACAAGCAACAAACTTTTATCCAAAAAAAATACAAGTAACAGGCTAACAGCCTGTGTAGCAGCTCAGGGACCAAATAACATAGTACATGTTTCTCCTTCTAACATGACTTTGTAAATTGTATGCCATGATAGGCAGGCCAATCTAGTAGCTTGCTACCACTGTATTGATCAATTAACTGGCGGACTATCATACCTCAACTTTGGTATTATGATTAGTGGCTTATTGTGTGAATCACAGTCAACTTTATGGTTAGTGACTTATTGTGTGAGACTGAATGTTGCTAGCTGCTTGGATCCTGGATTCAACTCTACATCATTTAGGCTATTTTCACTAATATCAAGTTTCATGTTGTATTCATGATGGATGTAAACTTTTATTTTTCAGGTGAGAGGTAATAGATAGAGGTAGCCTGATGCATGTAGCAAGCGGTTGGACCGAAGTGCTCATGGTGACTGTATTGATTAGCTAGAGATAAAAACTCTTGTAAGCACTTTCTAGTGATGAATCATTTGTAGAGAGTACCAGCAAACCATTGAGATGTAAGACAAATGCTTGTGGTTATAATATAATTGTGAGCTATGATAAGCTTCTGTGTCATGATTGTGTATTGTCCCAAATGGAATTATTAATTGTATGGTTCATGGATTGTATGATTAGTATTGATTCTGAGGTTAATGTATAAACAAATGATATTATGTCGCTATTTTCTTATATAGATAGCGTCTAACAGTCTGTCGCTATATCTTTACAATACTGTCCAACGGTCGGACGCTATAAGTCGGGTCGGACGCTATAAGTTATAGCGACATACGAAGTCGGACGCTATATGTCTATACCGACCGACCGTAGGTCGCTATACCCACTTATACCGACCAACCGTAGGACGCTGTAGATAGGTTGTGGTATAGTGTATCCTTCGCACCTAAGTATGATTATTTTCATGTGAAAGCTACACTGAAACTCATGATAAAAATCAGACTGATGCCTCGCAATGTCTCAAACGGCACTAGTTAAGTTTATGAGAAAAGATATCATGGATGGGACAAAAATCACTCAACAAAAGCACAGTATGATTTCATTTTGCAGAAAACTATTGCTAATATGTTGAGCTCAGAAAAAAACGTGTCACCATAGAACAGAGGACTGTCAAATACTTGAGCTTCTGCAGTGAAAAAGTAACCAAACATATATATGTACACATGCATTCTCCTACCCAATAACTCTTTCCTATTGTCATTGAGAAATCACTAAAATGTACATCACATGATTTTTTTGTTCACACTGGGCTATTTCATGTAGGACTACATTTGCATGTACAATGTGAAATCTCTTCACTAAAATTGCTTGAGTCGACAAGTCAAGTAACTTATGTACCTTGCCAAGTATTTAGGATTTCATAACGTCAGCACTTGAGATAGATTTGAACTGAACATTTTATTTTTATCCTCACAGTCACAGATATTTACTATGTTGATCATTATTATGTTGCCAGACCACTACTGATGTAATGTGTCCAACTGGTACGGCATATCAAGTTATCTTGTTGTACTCTGTGTACACAGTATTCCTTGTTGAATATTTGGCATCGCTAGGTTAGATGAAGCAAGTATCAGATGCTCATTATGACGAGCAACAATGTTAGGTCCAATGGTTATCAAATCTGATGTTTGTGCATTTTCATATTTCACCTGTGCTGCACTTTGCATCTAAGATTTAATTTCAGCAGAATCTTGTGTGGTTGGATTTGTTTAGCAGTGATCAAAAGTGGTTTTGCATTTTCTAAAAATAATTTAAACGGGTTTATTTTTAAAATTTCTTAACTAAGTCATCGAATATATCCTATAAAAAAAAGACATTGTATATAAAAATCTGAAACCGTGCAGTACCATATTTTTTCAAAAATATAATCTTTCCATTGCAGCTAGATCTGAAATTATTAGGATCTTGTAGTTGTTTCTATTGTTGTATTGATTGTGGTCATGCCTAATATTTATTTGAATTAAATTCTAAAATTTTAGATTTAGTACCATATCCAAATTTGGTGGTAGTGGAGCACAATATATAAGGTAAGGTAATTCTCACCTATTAATATTGTCACCAGTCTTCTGCACAACGACAACATATATAGAGCCCTTTTGTCAAACGACCTGTGTTCCCTGATTCCTGAATTTGTTCCCTCATGAACTTTTTCTAGTGCAATTAAACTTTCCTCGTGACTCGGTCACACTATTATCATGTGAAGGCCCGAGAAACATATGATGAAAACTAGACTGGGGCAGTGTCATGTAGCAGTTGCGGTTTCCTCGGGGCCCATCTTGGGCGACTCGAGTTGGTTTCTGGGCGCTCCAGTTTTTCCTCCTTCGTTCCCTCCTATCTCCCTCGTTTCCTGTCCGATTTTCTTCGTGTTTCTAGAGTTTGAGTCCACTTTCCCTTCCTTCCACTGTCAATTTCTTCGTTTCGGAGCCCAAACTTTCATCTGCTAGCCTTATTGTTCGTCACCGGGTGTCTGAGGCAGGGGGGTGGCACCTGCTGCCCCTAGGCAAGGCGCCATGGAGAAGGTGGAGGTTCTGTTGAAGGGTATGCATCTGTCAGAAGCGGAGAAGAAGAAGGTGCAGATTGGTGCGGGGTCAAGTTCGTTGGGGACGACGGGAGCAACTCCACAGAAGGCTTTCGGGAAGTTACTTTCCGAAAGAGTTATTCGTCCAGAGGTTATTGAGCAGGTAGTAGGGTGGATTTGGTGCCCGATTAGAGGGATTGAATGCAAAGACTTGGGCGACAACTATTTCCACTTCACTTTTGGACAGGCGGCAGGGAAGCCAAAAGTTTTGGAGGAGGGTCCATGGATGGTGTCGCACGAACTCCTGGTGATAGCAGACTTTGATGGCTCCAAAACTCTTGATGAAATTGAATTTGCATCTGTCCCATTTTGGGTTAGAGTTGCGAATTTACCGATGGGCCTGATGAATCGATCCACTGCTCAAGCCATTGGTGATGAAGTCGGGGCATTCATGGAGATGGAAGCGGAGGCAGAATCGGATGAGATACTGGTGGGTAGGTTCCTGCGTGTGAAGGTGAGGCCGGATATTCAGAAGCCGTTGATGCGAGGTGTGACTGTTTGGGGGATGGGAAGGATGATAGATGGTGCCCACTCTCTTATGAATATCTTCGTGAGTTCTGCTACTGTTGTGGCATCATTGGGCATACAGATAGAATGTGTCACTTGTATGATGGGAAGAACACAGCGAAGGCGTTTGGGAGAGAGTTATGTTATATTCTGCCGAAGAGGAGATCAGGATGTGATGGGGCCATTCGGGGTTGTGGAGGAGCGCTGGACAGGGAGTGAGTGGAGGTGGTCATGGAGGTCTTGGAGGTGGTGGTAAAGGAGCAGGTGGCTGGGGCAGTGGTGGAAGAACAAGGAGCGATGTGCCCTCATGGAGGAAATCTCCGGAGCAGATCTCATGGTCGAACCAGGAGAAAGGGGAAGAGGAAGTTCTTATTAGCCCTCTGAAGGATGCAGAGAAGATCTCGTCACCACCTAGCGACCGTACGACAAAGAAACAATCATGCATTCCAGGAAGGTTGGGGCGTGGTGAGAAAGATGTGGCCGGCGACATGAACAGTGGCATGCTGAACATGCACGTCACCCTATTGCAGGGGAAGGTGGGGTCCAAAGGGGAGGCCTCAGAGAAAGGAGGAAAGACAGAGAAAGAGAAGGGACAGAGGTCCTACAGAAGGCTGCGGAGGAAGAAGGAGGATAATCCAGATGACCACCCAGTGTCAGAGACCGGTAGGAAGCGGGGTGTGGAGGATCCAATGGAGCTGGACTCTAATCTAGCTCTGAAGAAGGCAAGGATGGCTGAGAAGAAAGGGAGTGTTTCGGTTTCTGCAGATATGAAAGCGGGGCTGTCGGAACTGTTCCGCCGGAACCAATGAAAATCATCGCTTGGAACTGCCGCGGGTTGGGGAACGGCGCGGCAGTGCGTGGCCTTCTGAGTTTTCAGAAGGCTGAGGACCCCGATATCTTGTTCTTGTCAGCAACCAAAGTGGATGAGTGCAAGTTGGATGGATTTAGGTGGAAAATGGGGCTGACAAACATGATGGTAAAAAACTGTGTTGGGAGGAGTGGGGGTTTGGTAGTCTTTTGGAGAAGGGGGGGTGAATGTGCACGTTCGAATGTTGTCGAGAATGTACATAGATGTAGATGTGACGGAGGATGATGGTTTTGTGTGGAGATTGACAGTTTTCTATGGGGAGCCGAGGACAGATCATAAATTTTTGTCGTGGACGGCGTTGAGAACGTTGAATGCGGCCAGACGACATCCATGGCTGTGTCTGGGAGACTTCAATGAGATCTTGTTGGGATGTGAGAAGGAATGAAGGGCAGCGAGGCCGCAGGCATGCATGGATGCTTTCAAGGAAGCAGTGGATGATTGTAATCTGTCTGATCTCGGCTACTGTGGTGATCCGTTTACTTGGTGGAATAATAACCACGTCGACCAGAATTATGTGAGAGAACGATTGGATCGGGCGGTAACTGATGGGGAATGGAGAGCTAGGTTCCTAGCCTTCAAAGTTACGAATGTTGATCCAAAGCACTCGGATCACCGTCCAGTGATTGTGGAGATGGATTGGGGGAGACGAGCCCACCGTGCAGAGGGGGAAGCCCACCTTTTCGTTTTGAGGCAGGGGGGTTATAGGAGGAGCAGTGTGCGGTGATTGTTAACAATGCCTGGAAGTTGTTGATGGAGGTACGAGGAGGGAAGGTGCGTGAAGCTTTGCAAGATGTAGCACTTGATCTCTAAGATTGGAGCAGAAATGTTTTAGGTGATTTAGAGAAGAGAATTAAAAGAACTAGAAAGGCATTGGAGGAGAGGCGCAAGGGAGCCATAGTTGAAAATCTTGCAAATAGAGTGGAATTGTTGAAGTTTAAATTGGAGAGATTGGAGGAGCAAAGGAACATGTACTGGAGACAAAGAGCAAAGGTGCATTGGCTAGAGAAAGGTGATCGTAACACCAAATTCTTTCATCAGTATGCAACAGAAAGGAAGAGAAGAAGTAGAATCCGGAGGGTTGTCTTGGAGGACGGTCGGGTGATGGAGGAAGAAGGGGATGTGCTAACAGCCGTATCTGAATTTTACCAAGAACTTTTTACCTCTAACGTAGGGAGTGGCACAGAGGATTTGTTGCAATGTGTGGATGCTCGAGTCACCTCTGAGATGGATAATATTTTGCTGAAGCAATTTTCAGATGAAGAGATCAAGCTGGCATTAGACAGTATTGGTAATCTAAAAGCACCTGGAGATGATGGTATGCCTGCTATTTTTTTACAAAAATTTATGGGACACAATTGGGGCTGATGTGACTAGGGAGGTGAGACATTTTTTGGAGGGTGGGCCAATGCCTGACTCTTGGAATGACACAGTGGTCATTCTTATTCCCAAAGTGCAGAACCCAGAAAGGCTTTAAGATCTTCGGCCAATCAGTCTTTGCAATGTGGTATATAAAATCGCATCGAAGGTCTTGTCAAACCGTCTAAAAATTATTTTGCTGGACATTATATCTCCAAATCAAAGTGCTTTTGTCCCAGGGCGTTTGATCACGGATAATGTGCTTATTGCCTATGAGATGAACCACTTTATGCAGAATAGAAGGAGGGGAGAAGAAGGATATGCGGCCCTTAAACTTGATATGAGCAAAGCTTACGATAGAGTGGAATGGCAGTTTATGGAGAAGATAATGAGAAAAATGGGCTTTCATGAGAGATGGATCACTATAATAATGAAGTGTATTTCAACAGTTACATACCGAATTAAGGCGAATGGTGGTCTAACGGAGCAGATTATTCCTTCTCGTGGGTTGAGGCTGGGAGATCCTTTGTCCCCATATCTTTTCCTGCTGTGTACCGAAGGATTTTCAGCTTTGATAAATGATGCAGAGGCGAGAGGAAGAATTCAAGGGGTGTCTATATGCGCAGGAGCTCCTAGTATTACTCATCTTTTGTTTGCAGATGACTCGTTGCTTCTCCTAAAAGCAAATGAAGATAATGCAGCCCATCTGCGACATGTACTACAGATTTATGAGACATGCTCGGGGCAGAAAATTAATAAAGAGAAGTCATCCATTATTTTCATCAAGAACACAAAAGCCTGGAATAGAAGGATTTTTATGCAAAATCTTGATCTCACGCAGGAATCTATGAATGCAAAATACCTGGGGTTGCCAGTTTATATGGGAAGATCCAAATCTAGTCTTTTTGCATATTTGAAGGAAAGATTATGGAAGCGTATTCAGGGGTGGAAGGAGAAATTGCTATCGAAGGCGGGCAAAGAAACTCTGATTAACGCAGTGGCGCAAGCTCCCTGTGTATGCTATGTCTTGTTTTGATCTTACTAAATCTCTATGTGATGACATGAGTAATATGATTTGTCGATACTGGTGGTCACAATAGGATAAAGAAAATAAGATGCATTGGGTCTCTTGGGAGGAAGTGTGCAGGAGGAAAGACGAAGGTGGCCTCGGGTACAGAGATTTGCATCTATTCAACCTTGCGATGCTGGTTCGGCAGGGTTGGAGAATTCTTTAGAATTTGGACTCCTTATGTGCGCAGTTGTTGAATGCAAAATATGGAACTAATGACTCTCTGTTGCAAGCCAAAGAGGGACCGGGTATTTCCTACTCGTGGCGGAGTATTGTGCGAGGTCTTCAGGCCTTGCAAAAGGGCTTGATTTGGCGGGTTGGTGATGGATCCCAAATCAAAATATGGGAGGACCCGTGGATTGCTAATGGAATATCTAGAAGGCCGTTCACTCCAAAGGGCCAGATCCTGTTGACAAAAGTAGAGGAGCTCCTTAACTCGGAATCAGGTACTTGGGACGAAGAGACGAAGATCTGATACGGAACATGTTCTGGGAAGAAGATGCACGGTACATTCCTGCAACTCCAACAAATCTAGGTCATGATGACTTCCTTGCATGGCATTTTGATCGGAGGGGCCTTTTCTCAGTTAAGAGTGCCTACCATGTATTGGATGTTGAAAAGCACCGAGTGAAAATCCAGCAAAAAGGAGAAAGTAGCAACAGCATGGGGGAACCGGACCAGACCAGAACAATTTGGAGAAAAATTTGGAAGCTTTCTTGCATGCCAAAAGTTCATCTTTTCATATGGCATTTGGCATGTGATAGTCTGGCTGTGAGGATGAATATTCGTCGCCGTGGGGTGCTGCTTGATACAAGATGTCCTGTATGCAATCATTTTGATGAAGATGGCGGTCACTGCTTCCTCAAATGCAAGATGGTTAGGCGTTGTTGGGCTAGGCTCTCTCTTGAGCCAGTTCGCCAAACACTTCTGCTAAAAAGATCAGCATGGGAAGTTGTAGTTGCAATCCTCACCATGGACGAGGATGTCTGCACCAAGACAGTGCTTCTTCTATGGAGATGGTGGAGTGTGTGGAACAAAATTAATCAAGGCAAAAGGGGACTATCTGCTGATGAAGTGCCTGCCGATGTTTTGAACTTGCTTAACGTTCTGAATGCTAAAGAGAAGCAGCAGCCGGTGCGCTGCGAGGTAGCTAGGAAAAGATGGAATGCTCCACCGCTGGACCTATTGAAGATCAATACAGACGGCTCGTTCATCCCAGAGTTGATGGAAGGTAGCTGGGGTTTCAACATTCAAGATCATGATGGTGATGCGGTCCTGGCCGGCGCTGGACGTCTATTTGCTGCACCGGATGCACTCACTGTTGAAGCTATAGCTTGTCAGCAAGCTCTGCAAGCGGCTACCGACATTGGTATTTCTCGTATCCGGGTGGAGGTTGATTCCGTTGTCCTAAAACATGCTTTACAATCACATTCTATGGACCTGGCGACATGCAGAATGATGATCAGAGATACTCGCTTCTTGCTACGGGAACACTTTGATTGTAATGATATTTTTTTCTGTTCCTAGAGCTTGTAACTCGGTTGCTTATGAATTAGCAAAGTTTGCTAGGAGTTGGGACCCGGGTGACCTTCATGTTTGGGTTCACCCCCTCCCGGAATTTGTACAAACTCTTGTTGCTCGCGATTTGGTCGAGCCTGTGTCTTTAATAGAAAGGCCATAGAGCCACAATTTCTATAAAAAAAACTAGACTGGGGCACGGTAATGTCTAAAACAGCACTATAAAAATTTGAGAGAATAAATCAAGGAATCAAGGGATGTAGGTCACATGACAAAGGTGTTGTATGATCACATTGTCAAGAAGACCGTTGCCAATATTATGAGCACAGAATGAACATTCCATCATAGGACAGAAGATTATTGTCAAAAACTTCAGCTTCTGCAGGAAAAAGCTATCAAACTTATACAAGTCACACACATACATTGTCCTCCATCCCAAATTATAAGTCATTCCAACTTTCTTGGATAGTCAAAGTGTCAGAGTTTTGTAAACCGGACTAGTAAATTTATATGATCGCCGCGCTGCTCTAGGAAGACGATGGTAGCATCCAAAAGACATGAGGATTTATATTGGTTCAGGACCGAGCCTTACGTCCAGTCTCAGAGATGATCGAGTGCGTGTTCCTCGCTTGAATGCTCTGAAGTTCTTACAATGGGGGATGCAAGAATGGTGGAAGAGGTAAAAGAACATAAGCTAGGCGGTGGGCTGCCCGAAGGGAAGCTTCAGGACCCTACTGCTATGGGGAATGAATGAAATGGTAGAGGATTCAGAATAAATGGAAAGGGTGTCCTAGTTGCCCTTATATTGAGTTCAGGGCCAGGGCACATACAAATCTGGAGGTTCTCCCGACCGAAGGGTCATGAGCCTAAGGGAGGGCCTAGCTAACTTGGCTTGCAAGCTACGCTGTCTTGTGGAGCATGTCTGAGCATGGCTATCATCATCGTTTTGTGGTCACATCACAACATAGTGTGGTGTGGTGCTTCTACGCCGGTCGTGGTGGCACTATAGGCACGGTGGTGGTGCGCCAGCCGTCCTGTGCGACATGGTCTCTGCCATGGTCTTCATCATCATCTCCTGGTTTCCTGGGGCATCGTACAGAAGTTGGCAGCCGCCCATGGGTCGTTGATCGCCTTGTTGACTTGAGGATCGGGGGGCCACGATCCCTATCGTTGGGGCCATGGTTCCCACCAGCCTGGATGGCCACTAAGTCAAGGCCCTCGTCGTGGATCCCATCCCGTAGTGGGCAAGATCGTATTCTTGTCTTGTCAGGCCATATCTAGCTAGTGGTCATCGTACCTATCACCACTGCTTTGGACAGTATTATCTTGTTTGTGCAACGTGGCATAGGGATGGCGTCTGGCCGGACCGAGGTGACTACTATCCCCATGGTCCTTGCGAGGTCAGTGCGGTGTGCTTGTTCTTATCAGAGGAGGCAGGCTTGGCGGTGCTTGACCTCTCCCTGTTCCTTCCAGGGGTTGTGATGGGGGAGACGTCGCGCGCATTTCCAGCGTCATGCAGCTAAGGCAAGAGGGAGGGGTCATGGCTAACCCTGGCCTTATCGTTCGGCCTGGTTTGCTTGGCTTAGCGGAACCTCAGTCGTTCAGGCTAATTTCCTAGCTGATACGTTGTGGGCTACGTGGCCTTCTAATTAATCGGTGCCTTGAAACACCCTGGGGTTATAACCCCGACAATAGCCCCTGAACGTTTTTATGATTAGGAAGTGATCGTGAAAATGATGTGATGCGTGTGCATTGAGTGCGGGTTTGTAGTCTTGGCTTATTTGAGTGTAACACCCCGGTGTTACTCAAGCATTAGCATTGCAAATCATACGCATGACATGTCATTACATTCATGATCATCTGTGGAATTATAGTGCACTTTTAGCTGAAACCGGGGGCAGGAAAATTATTGCATATAATGCCTAGACTTGATTCATCTTAATTATTTTGGGTTCGACTCATGAAATATGGGTAGTTATAAATTTTGAATCACTTAGAAATATTTAGTGCAGTTTTTGGAGCAACTTGATAACCCAAGTTTTGTCAAAATTTTGTTTTTAAAAATATTATTAGAAATTGGTCAAAAACCCTTTCTAATTAGCTTTTATTCTCATATTCAAAATCTGTGGGGATTTTGGAGTTGGCCCTTTTATCAAAGTTGTAGAGAATTAAATTCTAAACCACTTTCATTTTTGGGCCATTTTCAGAAAAGGTCATCTTCTTGCTCAAATTCGAATTTGAAAACTGAGAATCGAAATTAATTGAAAAATTCCTTGAAAAATAAAATGGAAAATCAGATTTCCCTTTAGTGGGCTGCCGCCTCACTTCCGGCCTGCAGCCGCAAGCCGGCCCAGCCTGCCTCCGCGCCTGCTCCCCCGCTCCCGCTCACGCGCGATGCACGCGCCCGCGCCGCGCGCACCCGCTCGCCAGCCAGAGCGCACCGCGCTCTGCCGCGCTCGCCACGTGGAGCTCGTCCACCGGCCGCGGTGGGCGGTGTCGGGCCTCCGGTCGGAAGCCGTGCACCTGGACGGGTCCGCGTCCACATCCACGCCACGGCCGAGCCTTAAGACCGCACCCGGCCCTGCTCTCTCCCTCCCTCGCGCCACACCGGGAGCAGCACCACCGCACGCCACCGCCACCTCCGCCGGTCAAATCGGCCGCCGGTGCTCCACCACCACCCTCCTTCTCGCGCATGCAGCTCCGCCTCCATCTCCGACACGCCGTGCTCGCCTTGGATTTGCCATTTGAGCAAGGTAGGGGCGGTTGTCGTAGTTTCGCCGCCGGCGGTCATGGCGCCACCGCGCGCAACCTCACCGTGGAGAGGGCTTCTCCGCTGCTCCTCGCTCTCCGTTCATAGCTTAGACGTGTTCGTTTTCTCCTTGCGGACCCATAGCGCACCTCCTCGCGCCTAGTCATGGCCGGCAGTGGCCGACGGCCGGTTGCCGCACGGCCGCGACGCCGCGGTCACCGGCGTGACCCCGCATGCCTTCCCCGGCCGCGCGGACAACGGCTCTGGGCCGTAGGCTGAGCCGGGCCGTCTTCTTTTTCTTTCCCGCGCGCGCCTCAGGCCGAAACCGGATCGGGCCGCATACTTCAAATGGACCGGCCCGTTACCGAAAAGGAAATTTGATTTTTATTTTCTTTTAGTATTTGGGAATAAAAATGCTTTGGGAAAATGTTGTGAGAAAATTGTAGCTCCAAAAATTGTGAAATAAATTTCTATGGACTTCTTAGAACCAGATCTACAATATAAAAATATTGCATGTAAATATTGCATTACTTTTCTGTAGGATTTTATTTAATCCTTAAAATTGATGTTTTCTTGATAAATAGGTAATAAATCATAGAAAAATCAGAAAAATGTGGTTTCAACTTTGTTAATCTTTTTGTGCAATGTACTTGCTAGGAAAAATTTTGTATCATGCCTGTTCTATAGAAAAAATCTTATGTATAGTTCAATTGCTTTTTATTGCTAATATTTGTTATTTTTGTTAAATATAAAATTATGAATAAAACATGCCAGCAATAATTTTTCTACAGTGATTGTTTACTGTGTAGATTCTAGGAAAAATGATAAATCTGTTGTTTGATACTTTTCATAGTGTAAAGTATTTTTATGCTCATTTTTAGACCCTAGATTGTTATTTTTGTGAAGATAGTTCTAGTACTCAAATTGCAATGGAATTTTTGTGGCATGCTAATGTACATGGTAGTAATCCACTGTAATTTTATCATATTTTTCTAGGTCACCAAAATAGGTGGTGCTGTTCAAACATAGTGTCAACTAGATTTTAAAGTAACATTTTAATACAAGATTAGTTGATAAACATTGCTTTGGTGTATCTTTGAGGCCTCTTAGGGTGCTAGGGTGACTTTGCATGGTAGAGACTATTGGTGGTAGTTACGAGTATATGTTCTTGGATGATGTAGACTACCTTGTAGAAGAGTTGTAATTCCACTCAATCCAAATAAAGTAAACATGTGCATCTACATTTCATTCATCGTCATCATTTCATGTCATCTCTGCAGTGCACCTAGACATGAGCACTTATACATCTGCATCATACAGGATCGCAGGAAGCGACCCCGGTAGCAGTTCCCGAGGATCCAGAAGAGCAGACCGAGGTGCAGGAGCAGGAGGTTCCCGGAGCCGAAGAGGAGGTCGGTGAAGATCTTCTAGAGTGTCCCGACCACCGTCCAAGCTCTTTTGAGAGAGGCAAGCCCCGGAGCATTTCTCTCCCGGTTTGCAAATATTTTATTAAATGCTTTACTTAATTGATGCATTACGTTTAGGAGTTGTTTGCAACCGTTGCTGCATTATACCTTGTTTACCCTTGCTCTACCATATCCTTGTTACCTTGGTATTCGCAGTCAAGAAATGCTTAGTTTGCTTAGATCGGTAGAAGTCGGGTGATTGCCTATCACCTGCGAGCCATAGGTGGTTACCTGGATCTGTTTGAAAAAGTATGTCTTATGGGAATAACTAAGTGTCGAAATGAATCTGAGACCAGACGGAGACTTGCAGGGTTTCAGACTGTAGTGTTTTCCGTCTGTGTCGATTAAGGACCGACCGTTGTTGGGCCTCGAGTCATGTTGAACGCATGCCTCACATTTAGCTGGCCGAATAATGTACCTTTCGACCACGAAGCTGGGAGATTATTCGGGCCGAGTGGATTGCCCGCAACGCACTGTACTGGAGCAGTAGTGGCAGGATACGGGGGCGCGATGATAAGGCCAAAGAGCAGTCGGGTGGCCCCCGGGTACATGTGGTTCCTGGCAAACTCGCGACTTTACCTGAATAGTTGACTCGGTGACCAATACCTCACTTTAGCGGGTGAGTGAGGTTTGTGTGAGGAATAAATTACCAGTTGGTTAATAATCGATTCGAATCGCCATCGTTCACTGGATAGTGAACACTTGACTTGAGTTACTTCATCGTAGTAATGTTAATGGAACACTTGGACAGTTATGAGAAATATGACATTATGGAAGTTGTTAATGATCATTGGTTATCATTCCTTGTTTAATTATATGTTCGCTCTAGTACAGGTGCAAATATAGTCGGCAGGTTAATAATAATAATTAACTTGGTATAATAGCTTCTAGAACAAGGTTTTTTTAAATGATAAAAATGCCTTTTGCAAATGAGTCAGCTACCCCACTATCAAGCCATGCATGATTCCTTGGTGTCACTTTATTTTCGGTTATGTCGGGTAAGTCTAGTTGAGTACCTTCTCGTACTCAGGGCTTTGTTCTCACTTGTTGCAGATGGGCAGATGTATTACGGCTACTGTATCAACTGCCTTTATCCTGCGATGGGCGAAGCTTAGGACCATGGGCAATGGTCATTCCCTACGTCTCATCTGATGCTTTTGTTGGAGATGATCCTGACCTGACACATTATTTCGAACTCTGTGTGAGTGTGTGTGTTGAACTAAATGCTTCCGCTACTTTCATTTGAACCTGGTTTGTAATAACTATGTTTAAACTCCGATGTATTCTGTGCTGCAAACTTTTATGTAACTTATGATGGTGACCGCTAAACTTAGTACGATCTTGGCTGTTATGTAAACTGGTTTGAAATCCGTCGAGATTTCATGGACTACCGGGTTATACAGGCTTAAGTTTGCTAAATTGTCCGCTTTTGGGATGATTTTCTTACTTAATTTCGTATAATTGGGCGGTTCTGTTACATTGAGCTTCATTGCTTGATCCCTGGGCAGGTGCGTTCAATGCGGTAGGTGGCCGTTGTGCTTTTTGCCCTATTAGGACGCCCTGACGATGTGGTACGTGACTATCGAGCCTTGCCATGTCAGTGTGCTACGTATCGGGGCTCATGACCCAGGCGGGACCGAGTAGTCTCATCAATGTTGTACCAGTCCTGCCTTTATAAGAATCTCGATTTGCTCGACCTCACATGGGCATCTGACATTAGTTGTGACCTCCCTTAGGTTGCCACATGGCGTGGGGGTCTCAGGTTGTTCAATCTGCCCTTGGGCCTATAAATATGGGCCTTCCTTTTGTTCGAACCACTCATGGTAGTGTCCACAAATCGTTCCCTTCCCTCCTGCTAAGAGACCGAGGAGATGGGAGAGAAGAGTTTGAGGAGAGTCGTGCAGCTCCCGTCATACGTCCCTCTGAGGTCGTTCGTGGTGGCCGGAGCTGGTGTCACCCTTTCAATAACTGGTGCTAGAAGGGGATTTGCGAGTAGAGAGGCGAGAGGCGACAAAGATGTCAGTTCCTCATGAAATCGTTGGGAACCTGACATCTTCTCCTCTTGGCGTGAGCCTCTGCCGATTCGTAGGTTCATCGAAGCTGGCCTCAAGTCCCGGACCTGGGGCATCACGAAGGACTAGGCTGTGTTTTGTCCTCTGGTCCGGTTTTGCTGGAAGGGTACTTTTTCTCACAATTTTTTGTGGAGTTGTTCCCTCGACTTCTCTTCTGCTCAGCCGTGAGGGTTTTTGCAATCGTGCACCGGCTCGTAAGTCTTGGACCTTAGGTTTTCTTCCATGTGACCAAGCCATGATCACACTTTGGGCTTCACATTGTCGTGTTACCTTGGCCATCTGCCTCGTCAATCTCTCCCAGAGAGGTCAGGGACCTCTGATAGTTTGTGAGTCTCGGAAGCTAGCCCTAGGTCTTGGACCTAGGACACAGGGAAGAGCTTGGTCATGGCTTGGCCTTGATTCCTTTCGAGGTCACGGGGACCCGACTCTATTTTTCCCTGGTGTCTTTGTCGACCTCGAGAGGTCATGTTGCCTTGTCCTAGGCGGGTTTTGGTTTTGCCCCATGCGGGGAGAGGCATGTCCACCATAACCACGCGGTCGGAGCGGTGCGCCTCATCGGGGTCAATGGGTAGTTCGAGCGGGACCCAATATCCTCCCCAATCGATGTGGAGATCAGCTGTGCCTCATCGAGAGACATCCCATAAATCATCGGCCGTTAGTCCCATTGGTCCCCAACCACCTTCGTAGTAGCCAGGGGGCAAGATGCCTCCCCCCCAGAGAGGGTCAACCCGGGAGACTTCAATGCAGACAACTCAAACACAGGGAGAGAAGGTTGTGTGGCTTCGCACCAGCAATTAGAGCTGTGGGGGGCCATCTCCTCCCTGCCCCTATCCCTTTTGTGGCCTCGAGCCCTTCTAAGGGCTGGCCCAAGAGAAGTTTTCCTAAGCATGACATAGGGTCGTGGTTGCGGTGGGTCACTCTGCACATGATCCTGAGGAATTGTTGGCCTCCTAGTCTTGTTGTGGTGTAATGGCGCCCACTCGCGAGCAGTTGTGTGCCATAAAATGTGGGTGCGTGAATCAAAAGATAATGAAGACAAAGGGTATGAGGCTTACTCAGCATATGTTATCGCATTGGCATTCGCCGCTCAGTCTTTCATCTGGCCACCTCCCCTGCGCTACGAGAAAGCAGTTAGCAAATGCCAGAGGAAATGCATGCGTTCAATGTACCCCCTGCGATCGTTGCCAGGTATCGTGTCACCTGGGAAACTGAACCACCGTGCCTTCTACCTCTTGATTGTGAGTGCATCTTGAAGTTTGCGCACGTCTTGAACGCCAACCACCATCTTCTCCACCTTCATCTTCATGTCATCTATTTAAGCTCAGGGAGAGGAGGGTTGCGAGTCTCATCCCCACTTCTTCCCCAACTTCTAAGTTTTTCCCAACGTCTAGTTCGAGTGAGAGAATGGCTATTTTCTTCGAGCGCCATGGTTTGCGGCTTGTTCTGATGGCTTTGCCATCGCTGGGAGGGATCTTTCGAGATCAGGCTCTGCTGCACCCTATCGGTGTTCGTCTTGCACAGGTGTTAGGGGAAGTTCCACGAAGATGGGGAGGGAACGATGCCATGGGAGGCTTAGGCTGCTAGGCTCCTCCATGGTCGGTGGGCACGTGGCTCCTAGCTCTAGGTCTAGGAGCATTCAAGCATTGACTCAACAGCTCATGTTCACTGGCTCATCGCTAGGCATTCCTCCCCTACTCTACCGGAAGGGGCGTTGGGGTGGTTCCTGGTGTTGACGATCCTTAAGTATCAAATTTAATTGTCAACTAAACATGGAAAATGATCAATATGCACTAGACATCTAGAATTAGGGTTTTATCTGACAGAATTCCACGAGTTTTGGTGTTTGTCTATTTCTGCAGGGGGTTATCAGAAAATACGGAGAGAAGGCCCATACGTCGGGTTTACATAGAGATATTAACATGTGCGCTAATTTTCTATCATCTAGAAGACTTCAGAAGACACATGAACGAACGGGAGGTCGAACGGGGCCCAGCCTAGGGCACCCGCCCTAGGGTTTGGGGTGGCCGCCCTACTCCCGTGGCCAATCAGCGTCAACTTCGCGGATTATGCTCCACCGACCTAAAGGATCAAGGAAAACCGTGCGATTAATGTCGGTTTGATCCGACGGCCCACGATCATTTGAGGGGGCTATATAAGCAGGGCCTCTCCACCCCATGGGAGAAGAGAAATCATTATCAGAGGAAGCCATCAAGTTTAGGGTTTAGAAACTCTCTCCCGCAGAGAATTAGATTTAGCTACTCCCAATTCTTTCAAGTTTTATAGGATTGATTAGATAGAATTAGAGAAGTAGGGCCTAGCGCTCTGGATTTCGGATCTTCGTCAAAAAAGATTGGTATTATTTCATATCTTTCTCTACGACTTTATTCTAATTGCATTATGTCTTTATTTATTATGTTCCTAGTTTGCTCTTGTTCTATAAGTGATATAGTTATGATTGATGATGAGTTCATGCATGAGTTTGCAAAGCGCTTGGCTCTTTTCACGTGGGAGTTAAGTGGTAGATCACATGTACGCGTGGTGCTTAGATGTTATTTACCTGCAAATGTATCCTATTGGCCGGGTCGTCTGGTAGTTCGCGATGGTGACAGCTTCGTTGATTCTTATATAGTCCACCCTCTGTTGATAGGACAGGCAGAATTTGTATTGCGGAGTAAGTCTTGCTATGTTCTGATTTACTTTAGCAATGTTCCTTATACAAGAATGAAGAGTCTTTTATGCTACATATGATCTTGTAGATGCTTAGAGTAGATTATGACTTAGTAAATAGTAGATACTTAGAATCCATTCTCTTGCTAGTCCGACGTCACCTTACATTTATGTGGAGTAGTCTATTTCTAATCGCTGTGTTATTTACCATGTGCTTATATTTCATTATCTTTATTATTATGGCTTACCCCCTGCCAAAGCAAGTGACTGTGTGACGAGTTTCTCAGTAGTAATCATGTTCTTGCAAGTTTATCTCTAGTCTAAGCCTTGATAGATTTTACCCCTGTTTTTGCTTTCGCCGTTCTCTTAAGCAAAATTATAAATAACGATACCTGGAATACTTATCCTGGTGAAATGCTACAATGAGGTATTTTATCTGTGCGCTTGCGGATAGAATAGATTATTTTCTAGAGAGCCTTTATGTTTATAAATACCTTAGTACGCTCTAGCACCATGCTAGGGATGACAACCTAGTATTCAAGTGGTGTTAGCTAGTGTCAACAAGCATTTCTGGCGCCATTGCCGGGGAACGGTAAGGAAAGTCAGGAAGTCGGTCAAGGTTATTCAAATAAAATTTTAGACTAGACTATTGAGAAATAATTGCATTACAGCTACTATATAAATGAGAAATCATAGCAAGGCACCTCTGCTTTGGCAGTTCACCCTGTTGTTTTCCTATGTTTATATTTTTTACAGGGTATATCAGGATTGACTTTGGTGAATTAAATTCTTCATCATCAGAACCAAAGCAATCAAGGAAGAAGAAGCTAGCTACCAATTGTTGAAGTGATGGCACAGAAGACCTTACAGGAATTTTCTGCCCCAAGTCTTGAGAACATTCTTACTGGTCCAAGATTTGAAGTAGAAGGAGTACCTGAGTTCGAGCTCAAGTCAAACCTCATCAACTTGGTGCAAGCTACACAATTCAGTGGGAAGGCACACGAAGATGCTAGTGCACATTTGCAGAACTTCTTGGAGATTGGAAGCACAATTAGCATCAACGGAGTTGACAAAGACGTCATACTACTTCGCCTCTTTCCATTTTCGCTAGAAGGGAAGGCGAGGAAGTGGTTCTACACCAATCAAGCAAACATCAAAAATTGGACGAACCTGTCAGATGCCTTTCTATCAAAGTTTTTCCCTATAGGCAAAACAGCTGCCTTAAGAGGAAATATTGTCAGTTTCCAACAGCAGAAGACAAAAACTATTCCAGAAGCATGGGAGCGTTTTCAAGGATACATATCAGATTGTCCTCACCATGGAATGGCCAAATGGTTACTTATGCAGACCTTTTATCATGGATTAACCCAAAAGTCTCGTGAGTGCCTAGATGCATCTGCTGAAGGATCATTCTTGGAGTTTACAATTGGAAAAGCAGAGACACTTTTGAATAAGATAGCAGAAAACCAAAGCTAGTTCCAAGACAAGACTCAACATTGTCATCAAACTGAAGAAATACCAGAAGAAGTAAAAGCACTATCAACTAAGATGGAAGATTTGCTCCATTGGATTGACCAGAGGGCCAAGTTCAAAGAAGATCAAAGGGCTATAGAGACAGTATACAAATATCAAACCACCTCAAGTCAACCCAATAGCAAAGGTATGAATTTAGGTAATATTCTCAAACAACCTTCATTAAAGGAGATAATTGCTCAACAAACTAAAACTAATGATGAAGTCAAACAAAGGCTAGATACAAATGAATCATTTTTAAAAGATATACACAATAAAATGGATTTTCTATTAACTACCTTTGATGAGCAAAACACTCTTAATAAGAGGGTAGAGCTTAAGCTAGCTGCTGTCTTGCCAGTTGCCACTAACCTTGAGCAGGTAAAGAACATAACTACTAGAGGAGGGAGATCTACCAGAGATCCCCCACACCCAAGAGAGAAGCAAAAAACACCAGCTCCAGTGCAACCAGCAATGATAGAAGAAGAGAGACCAGTTGAAGCAGAAGATCTGCTACAACCATCAAGAACTGGAGAAATGAGGAAAGATTTTCACGACACCAACTATTTGCCATTTCCCAGAAGAAACAGAGGACTACAGTCGGATGAGCAGTTTGGTAAGTTTGTAGAGGTCATTCAAAAGTTATATGTCAACATACCTCTACTTGATGCCATACAGGTACCCACATATGCGAAGTACATTAGAGATATTCTTAATAAAAAGAGGCCACTGCCCACCACTGAGGTAATCAAGCTGACAGAAGAATGTAGTGCGGCCATCCTCAACCAACCACTAAGGAAGAAGAAAGATCCATGATGTCCTACCATTGATTGCTCAATCGGAGACCAGCACTTTAACAATGCACTTTGTGATCTCGGAGCAAGTGTCAGTGTGATGCCAGCATCAGTCTACAAGAAGCTTGAACACACAACCCTAGAACCAACATCAATGTGCCTACAACTAGCAGATCAATCAGTTCGACACCCGATGGGCATCGCAGAAAATATCCCAGTCAGAATAAGAGATTTCCTTGTGCCAGTAGACTTCGTGGTACTGGACATGAACCCCGACTCAAAAGTGTCCATCATCCTTGGAAGGCCATTTCTGAGCACCGCCAATGCCCACATTGATGTCAGTAAGGGAGAAATCAAGTTCAGCATAAACGGACAAGAAGAACACTTCACATTCAAGCCCAGACTAGAGAGAGACTCTACAGTGGAGGAGGTTCACGAAGAGAAACCACTGGAGAGACCATCTCCAGAGGAAGGCAATTCAGAAGTTTAAAAAGATTTGGAGGTCCAGCTTGGGGGACCTAAAATTCCCAAACCCTCGCCGGGAGGTAATTCGGTATTTATCCACATCATTTAATTTTTTGCATAATTAATTCTTGCATTAGTCATACTCATCCATAGCATTATTATAAAAATCAAAAGTCCCATATAAATAATATTTGTGGTGTGTAAAAACCCATAATTATTAATTATTGTGGAGGCACAAAAATATTTTTCCATGATCATTTTTTAGTTTCAATTCTCATAATTTTTCCTGCATTATATTTATTTATAGCAATCTTCTAGAAGCATGACCCACATCCTTTGGTCCCATATGTCATACACTACACCTCACATACATCATAACACATAATTTCACCCACCAACTCATCTCCACTCAACCAGACAACTTCCACCGACCAACCACCACCTATGCAGCATTATTTGGCGTAGGAGTGAAGCATGTGAGGGAGTGGGAAAGTTTCAGCCACAGAGGGCACTCAAGTGGGGCGCCCGCCCTGTTGGCCAGGGCGCCCGCCCTGCCCCCAGCTCCAACTATAAAAGGCCACCTCTCTACCTCATTCTCATCCCACACACATTCCAGAAAACATATGCAAGCTTGAGCTCTCGACTTTCAGAAGAAGTGATCTAGTGGGAGAGTGAGAAGGAGAGTGGAAAGGGAAAGAAAGAATGGAAGAGAGTTTGGAAAATTTTTTAGATAGAGAGTGAGATCACCTAGTAATTAGTGTTCCCGCTGTCCCAAGTGGAATTAAAAGTTGTTTAGGGGGAAGTGCTGCTAAAATTTATAATTCTCTCGGACGACTAACCCCTGGACGACTGACTTCTCGGACAGCTAACCACTAACATATTTTTCTCACATATTTCCACGAGTTTCTGTTTGTCCCTATTATTCTGCAGGATGTTTAAGAAAGTAAAGAGCGCGGCCAAGTCTCTCAGGAGTGGTACGAGGAGTTTGTCTCGACTCTCCTCACGCCAGTTAGAGATGAGTGTCGATCCGGCACCTCCGCAAGCTCCATCGTCTTCGTCGGGTGCACCAAACAAGGTCCTACTCAAGACAGGAGACCTTGGGCTCAGGAATCGCAGGGAGAAGGAGATTCTCCGGCAGTTGAAAAAACAAGACATTCATTCACACTCCCACCATCGATTTCGCCTTACTCCAAGAGACAGGTATGGCTGCTGAATTTGACTTAATTTTTCAAATGATAGGATGGACGGACTTTTGGAATATCACTGAGCATGGTTCCCGTCTCCTTACTATTGAATTTCTTTGCACGTTACAATATTGTGAGGGGGGAATTTCTTTTCGGATGTTCAAGCAGGACATTATGCTGTCTTGGAGAGAGCTGAGTAATCACCTCGGTTTTCCTCCACAGAGCATTCTGGACCTTGACTCCGGCTTGCCCAATTTTGAGAAACATCAGTTTTGGAGAGAAATCTCTAGGGACGAACTCTTTTACCAACCACGAACCAGCGACATGGAGCATCCTACACTCTGGATGTTCCACAAATGGCTCGGGTACAATTTTTTCTTTCGTGATGACTTGAGAAAGGTGCGTATGGGAGATCTACAACTCATTTATGCCGCCATAAACAAAATCCAAGTTTCACCTGTTACTCTTTTAGTTGCCCATTGGCTTGGCACACCTACTCTTCAGGGACCTGTCGGGTGTACTTCACTCATAACTCGTTTAGCCGTTAGAATTCATCATTAGAATTCATTGAGGAACCTAGATTTTATCACGGCTACGACACTTTTAGATATGCACGGATGTTAAAAAGGGAAGCGGGGATAATGTACATGATGTATGACAACAACACCAAGGTTCGGTTACCTAACCCGGACCTTGGCATATATTCTGTTCGAAATTATTTGATTGAGACTGCAGCACCGGTGAACCGGAGAGCTCCACAGCGCGCGGCATCCGCAAGGATGGCCACCCATCAGGAACATACATGGCAAGGAGCTGATCCCGGGCCAGAAGAGGCAACACATCTGCACTATAATGATTACAACCCCAGAGTTCTTCGGGACCCATGGGCGCGACACGTCCAGCCAGAAGAACCACCACAAGAGACATGGCCGGAGGGACAATATCACCAGTGGGAGAACCCACCTTTTACAAGAAGGTACTCCACTGACCCATATGGAGCTTCAGGGTCTAGGCCCCAGCCCCAGTTTGATATAGGAAGATACTCCGACGCCTCCTACGCCTTCTCGGGGGACTACTACCAAGAGATTGCCGCCTTCTACACCCGCACCGACAACACTCTCCTCGACATCCACACTACGCAAGCAGAGCACGGAAGACTCCTGGAGGAGCAACAAAAATGGAACCAGGAGCAAGCCACTAGAGTGCAAGCAATAAGGGAAGACACCACAACCTTGAACAACAACGTCACGACCATGCTGCGCTACTTCAACATTGAGTGAAGAGAGCCACGACAACAACCAGCTTGTGGGAGTTCCTCCCCAGTTACCGAGTGAGTTTTAATTGTTTTTCCTATTTACTTTTCAGTTTTTCTTTTTCTGTTTTAGATATTTATATCTTAAAAAAACTTAGAAAACCCAATAAATATTTTCTTTCTTAATTTACTGCATTCCTAAAAAATGAAAACCAAATAAAAAGAGTGTGTAGATAAGTGTGCTTTATTTTCCTGTTTAGTTCAATCTCTAGACATAAATGAAGAAAATCCAAAAATATGTATGATGGAAATGATGAACAGTTGCTCTGTTTACTTACCTCCAAGTGCCTAGCTTTTATATTAAGAGTTCTCCCAAGACTTGCTAAAATCTGAAATTTACTATCTGTGGGAACATGAGCCTAAAACTAAAGTCCAGGTAAAAGATAAGACATGATATAAAGTTTGAGCTGCTATTTATCTTGTTCTTACAACACTAAGTTCTAGAAATTTATTTTGAAAAAAAAACCTGCAAATCACATGATGTGTTCCTAGCATAACATTCTTACCACAGCCATACTTGCTATAATTGTTGTATCTTTCGAGTTTCATTGAGCTGTGTAGATCCTTAGGAGCTTTTCATGTGGTTAAATCAAGATACTCACTTGCACACATCTATTACACCAATCATTAAAAATCTGTTAAAAATATTGTTATCACTCACTGTCCCAAAGTATTGTTATTCTCTCTCTCCTAAAAGATCAAATGCAGAAAAAGACATGGGCTATGCAAAAATATGCGAGGAAATAAAAAGGGGCAAGTGCCCGGAACCTCGAAAAAGAAAAGAAAAAGAGTGAGACGAGAGGTAAAAATGGACAAGTGTCCGACAGTAGAATTAGGGGTACAAAGATACCCACCTGAGCGGAAAAAAATGGACAAGTGTCCGACAGTAGAATTAGGGGTATTTACTACCCACCTGAAAAAAAAAGAAAAAAAAAGAGATAGCCCATGTTCTCTCCCAATAAAAGATCAAGAGAGGAGGAGAGATAGCAATATGAGGAACAGTGAGCAATAAGTTTTATCATCACCATCACTATTATTTACTCCACTGTTGACGGTCCTTAAGTATCAATTATAACTATCAAATAAATAGAGAAAAGGATCCAAATGAAACCAACACCTAGACTTAGGGTTTTATCTGACAGAATTCCACGAGTTTTGCTGTTTATCTATTTCTGCAGGGGGTTATCAGGAAATACGGAAGAAAGGCCCACATGTCGGATTAATGACGGGATATTAACCGAACACGTAATTATCTTACATCTAGAAGAGTCCAGAAGCCACGAGAACGAACGGGAGGCGTAACAGAGCCGGGGACAGGGCGCCCGCCCTGGTCCTTAGGGCGCCCGCCCTGGCCCCGGAGCCAATCAGGCTCCGCCTCGAGGATTATGCTCCACCGACCTAGAGGATCAAGGAAAACCGTCCGTTCAATGTCGGTTTGATCCAACGGCCCAGATTCATCCGAAAGGGCTATATAAGCAAGGCCCCTGCCCCTGGAGGAGAGGGCCCTCGTCTCATACTTCAAACCCTAATTCAGGAGGAGAGCCTCTGATCAAGCCCTAGAGCCACCACATCAACTAGATCTCTAGTTAGCATAGCTACATAGGATTAGAACTAGAAGGAGTCAATCTTCGATTGGTTCCCGGATCTGTCAAGAGGATTCTTGGTAATTCCTCTATTGTTCTTCAATTGTTCATCATTGTTCTTCAATATTATGAATATGACTTTGTTCTATTTCAATATATTGGTTATGACTTTGCTCTACTTGATTATATTTGCAATTATATTGTTCTTAGTTTATCATAGTTATATGCTTGGCTTAGTTAGATTGGAATTATATACATGCTTAGGATCGTATAGCGTTTATCCATGTGTACAGTGGGTGAATGATAATTATTGTGTAGACATGGTGTCTATACCGTATTTATTTGCGATTGCACCCTATATGCCGGATTGTGGGGTAGTTCGCGATAGTGACAGCTTCGTTGATTCTTATATAGTCCCCCTCTCGTGTATAGGGCAGGCAGAGCAACACTATTACAGGGGAGTGATTGCTATGTTCTTCATCTTCCTCGCTAATATTCACTATGCATGGATATAGTCTTTTCTCACCATGATTGCCAAGTATAATTGCACTAACTATGATATGCTAGACTTTATAATTAATAATAACTTAGGGAATATCTTTGTAGTTCATCCTAATTCCATGCTAATGACTTGCTAGAATATCTGTTGAGGTGCTTATCATTATTATATGTGGCTAGCTGATCAGATTAATTATCTTTGTCACCATTATCACTTTACCTTTACTTAATGTGACATTTATACCTGTATAAAGAGATTGATAAATACTCTCGGTTATACATGCAATGATGTGTACTCAGTTCCATATTCTCATTCCATTATCAACCATGATACTTAGAAATCCCTTCCCAGTGGTAAAAATATAAATAACGATACCTGGAATACTTCCCGGTTAAAATGCTACATCGGTATTAATCTGTGCGCTTGCAGATCCCTTTTATTATTTATCTTGATGAGCAATTGCATATTTCAATACCGCGTCTCTCGTGTCATGCTGGGGATGACAACTTGGCTTAAGTGGCATGAGGGATAGGTTTGGCATTTTTGGCGCCGTTATCAGAATTAGAAAACTAAGTCTACTTTTGGTAGTGACGTTAAGAATGCCCAACATCCACCACACATGCACATCTTGATTTAATTGTATGTTGAGTTCCTTTGGATCCACAGTTCGATTAAACATATGTATGGGCCGTTGAAGTGAATCATGTCTAAGAACTCTGAGCTTTATTTTGAAAACTTATGCAAAACTCCAGAACAAAGGTGAGGTATAGACAGGAGGAATAGTGCTTGGCTTAATTATTTTGTCTTTCAATTACCTAAGGCTTAAGTACAGGTGCTAATCCCCAAGACACTTCACTCTAATCTGGGAGAATTTTATATGAAAGCATGTGTGCCTGTCAGGAAAGAAAACATCAAAGCAACTCCTGATCCATCTGAGTTTTAGTTGTTTGCTCAGGGACGAGCAAAGGGTAAGCTTGGTGGAGTTTGTTGATGATCCTTAAGTATCAAATTTAATTGTCAACTAAACATGGAAAAGGATCAATATGCACTAGACATCTAGAATTAGGGTTTTATCTGACAGAATTCCACGAGTTTTGGTGTTTGTCTATTTCTGCAGGGGGTTATCAGAAAATACGGAGAGAAGGCCCACACGTCGGGTTTACATAGAGATATTAACATGTGCGCTAATTTTCTATCATCTAGAAGACTCCAGAAGACACATGAACGAACGGGAGGCCGAACGGGGCCCAGCCCAGGGCGCCCGCCCTAGGGTTTGGGGCGGCCGCCCTACTCCCGTGGCCAATCAGCGTCAACTTCACGGATTATGCTCCACCGACCTAAAGGATCAAGGAAAACCGTGCGATTAATGTAGGTTTGATCCGACGGCCCACGATCATTTGAGGGGGCTATATAAGCAGGGCCTCTCCACCCCCAGGGGAGAAGAGAAATAATTATCAGAGGAAGCCATCAAGTTTAGGGTTTAGAAACTCTCTCCCGCAGAGAATTAGATTTAGCTACTTCCAATTCTTGCAAGTTTTATAGGATTGATTAGATAGAATTAGAGAAGTAGGGCCTAGCGCTCTGGATTTCGGATCTTCGTCAATAAAGATTGGTATTATTTCATATCTTTCTCTACGACTTTATTCTAATTGCATTATGTCTTTATTTATTATGTTCCTAGTTTGCTCTAGTTCTATAAGTGATACAGTTATGATTGATGATGAGTTCATGCATGAGTTTGCAAAGCGCTTAGCTCTTTTCACGTGGGAGTTAAGTGGTAGATCACATGTACGCGTGGTGCTTAGATGTTATTTACCTGCAAATGTATCCTATTGGCCGGGTCGTGTGGTAGTTCGCGATGGTGACAGCTTCGTTTATTCTTATATAGTCCACCCTCCGTTGATAGGACAGGCAGAATTTGTATTGCGGAGTAAGTCTTGCTATGTTCTGATTTACTTTAGCAATGTTCCTTATACATGAATGAAGAGTCTTTTATGCTACATATGATCTTGTAGATGCTTAGAGTAGATTATGACTTAGTAAATAGTAGATACTTAGAATCCATTCTCTTGCTAGTCCGACGTCACCTTACATTTATGTGGAGTAGTCTATTTCTAATCGCTGTGTTATTTACCCATGAGCTTATATTTCATTATCTTTATTATTATGGCTTACCCCCTGCCAAAGCAAGTGACTGTGTGACGAGTTTCTCAGTAGTAATCATGTTCTTGCAAGTTTATCTCTAGTCTAAGCCTTGATAGATTTTACCCCTGTTTTCGCTTTCGCTATTCTCTTAAGCAAAATTATAAATAACGATACCTGGAATACTTATCCTGGTGAAATGCTACAATGAGGTATTTTATCTGTGCACTTGCGGATAGAATAGATTATTTTCTAGAGAGCCTTTATGTTTATAAATACCTTAGTACGCTCTAGCACCATGCTAGGGATGACAACCTAGTATTCAAGTGGTGTTAGCTAGTGTCAACACCTGGTGAGGCTCCTCTTCCTCAGATGTTAGAGGGAGCTCCACGAGGTGGTTGTCTCCGAGGCCTCTTTCGACAGTCCTCTCCCACTCACGATGCGGCTTTGAAGGCTAGAGATACCTTGTACCAGTCTCTCAGCTTCATGAGATGTCCATCGCGGGCGGGAGGGGATCCGACGATCATTGTAACCTTGGGTCCATCTAGTCCTGTAACGTGTTAGACTAGATGTTTTTGTCTGTGGCTTTAGAAATGGGTGATTCTAATACTCAGGACAGTGTTGTAATTGGCAAACGCATAAGTCCTTGAGGCTCTGATGTATGCATTGCTTTTTCTGTTTTCCTTTTTGTCATCGCCAATGTCAATTGTTTGAATGACTTATCTCAGTGATCCTTGGCATGAAGGGTTTTGCCTAAGCTATCCGGTCTCTGTGTTGTTGATTCTCACAAATCGCTCTACCTGGTTAGGTTCATTGTCGAGCCATTGCCAGGCTATGGTGATTCATGTTTGTAAGCCGCGACGTACTCTGCTGTAATCAAGGGAGGTGGCATATCAGTTGTTCCCCACTAGGGATCCCTCTGGAAGAGTGGTTGCCACGGACCCAGATGAAGTGGCCCTGCTGCATCGTTCGAGCGTGCGCCGAGGCGCTCATCATTCTTGAGCGGGTTGTGCGGGCCATGTTTCTTGGAGCCTCAAGGGGTTCCCGATGGTTTCATTTGACTGGATGATGCACCTGCCATGGTCATTTGGGCGAGCAAAAATGTTCCACAGGTGAGTCACTCTTGTTGACTCGGTCCTCACCTAGCTCGTCGTGCAGGATTTGTCCTTGCCAAGGTCATTCACTCGGTCTTCTTCTTTTGAATGTGCTCCTTTTCCATTAGCCTTGCGAGCGTGGGTGCGTGTTCTAGCCTAGGGGCTGGCCTGTGGAGCTAAACATTATTGGCCCAACACTGCGGTCAAGGTGTTAGGTTTAGGTCGCCGATCCGTTTTCATGCAAGAGGGAAAACGAACAGAGGGCGTAGGCTTCGATTTTCCCCATTCCGCCCACTCAGGCAGAGCAGCGCTCTGCTTCCTTTTGCTCCCCATCCGCGTGAGTGCCCAACTTTGCCCTAGAGCTGGTCTGGGAGGCGTCTCGTTGTGGTAGAGAGGTTGGGAAACAGTTTGCCGTTCTGTCCTACCGTGGGTATGCATGGAGATGCTCGAAACAGGTCCCTCGTTCGATGACAGATGGTGCTTGGGCTCTTTGCACATAGTGTGCGATTGGTGTATATGCTCGTCATTCTACCATTCTTTCACTTACTTTCCATTTGAATTGGAATGTGCTTCATCCCCTTAGATTTGTGCCCGTGAATGCATATTTTAACCAGGGGCTGGCCCGTGGAGCGATAGAATGGCGAGGGATCATCGTAGATCCAACATGATGCGAGAAGAAAGCAGGAGTATGACATGAGTCCTCTTTCCTTTCACTCCCCTAATCCTGAGCGAACAAGTTTCCCCTTTCCTCTCAGGCTCGTGCGCAGGTGCCTGGCCTCGCCTAGGAGCTGGTCTGTTGGGTCGGCCGAGGCGACTTGAGCGATAGGTCAGGACGCAGGCCACCGGCTCGTCGCGGTGTGGGGGCGATCAGAAGATGCTCAGGAAAAGGTTGCTAGGGCGGTGACAAGTAGTGCTACGTCGTGGAACATGTATATGTGCCCTCGTGTGCGGCCTTCGTGAGTGAATCATGTCCAGCTACTAGCGCGAGTCAGATCGGGTCACTCAGGAATCTGAGCGGCTCTAGGGCGATGTGCTTGAGCACACTATTTCAAGGCTCGCTCCACAGGTTGGTTGTGGTTTTCTAGAGCTAAGGGCGAGCCTACATGTGTATGTGGACATGTTTGGGTAGAGAGGTTAAGGTCAAAGTGGAAGTAACTAACTGATGTACTAGAAGTTGTCATGGGACTGGTTGCCATTGCTCGGGGTGCGATGAGCCCCTGAGCGTCCACTCATGATGAAGTTGTTGCAATCTTCGGGTCGTGGGCTGATGAGGGCGCTTCTTTAGTGTTTGGGATGGTCGCAGCTAGCGCGGATCAACCTCTCGGCTGGCTTTGGGTCGACTCTTGCCGGCTCAACATCCTTGGCGGGCCTTTGAGCCCCTGAGTGCGTCTTCTTTGTGTCCAGCCCACTGTAGCTTCTGGCCAGGAGGGCCCGTGGATTACAGTGTTGTGCCCTTGTGGCGCGACAATGTCGTGATCATCGCGTCCCCGCCTCTGGGTGCGGTTGCTGCTCTTGACAAGGAGCTGGCATAACCTGTCGCTGCGGAAGAGGGTTCTGAGTGCAACATTGTTTGGTTCGCTCGGCGTGGCGCGCTTAGGGGGGCCTCTCCTCAGATGCACGCGCCACCGAGTGATAGCAGATTGTTCGCACGAACTTGTTATATGGCTTGCTCATGGTGCAGGGGTGGATCCTAGTTCTGGGTTTGGCCCCGCGCGGCATGGCGCCACACAACCACTGGGTCACTAGCGACGACGCCAAGTGGTGGCGGGTAGTTCCGTCATTCATCTGTGCCCTAGCTCGTTGCATTCCACTGGCAGCTAAGATGTTGTTTGGGGCATGGCTCTACCGTGGTGTCCAGTTTTCCCATGCGGTAAGTCTGGACTAGATAGGAGCCGGTGACGGGTGTTGACCCGTTGGTTCGAGTGATCTCATGATTCTCCAAAAGGATGTGGCCACCGCGGGCCATTCTTTGGGAGAGCTCGCCATGAGCCATAGGCCTCTGGCTTCCTGGGTGGAAGTCTTGGCCTTGGCCCGTGATGGGCGAGGGTATTAGGCCCCCTACGTAGGTGGACTCTAGGATGCAACCCCCAAGGGTAGTTCTGGGAGTGTGTCCATCATGGATCACGTGATCTAGACCTCCAGGGTGGAGGTCCAGGCCGCATTTGAAGGCGAACGCGGGTGCTGGCCCTTTGGTGTGGTTAACCGCGTGGTTTCCCAAAAGGATGTGGCCGGTCGTGGCCATTCCCTAGGTGAGTTCGTTACGAGTGGACCTTTGGTTTCCTAGACGGGAGACCTAGCCATGGCTGATGATGAGTGAGGGTACTAGCCCCTTTGGGTAGGTGAACCCTGGGATGCAGCCCCCGAGGGCAGTTACGATCGAGAGTGTGCCCGCCATGGGTTGCGGGATCTAGATCTCTAGGGTGGAGGTCCAGGCCATGGCTGAAGGTAGACATGGGTGCTGGCCCATTGGCATCGATGAACTCATAGTTTTTGTGGCGGATGTGGCCTCCATGGGCCATTCCACGTGCGAGTCCACCAGCGGTGCAAAGAGCCATCGCTTTCTTCTCAACAATCGAGAGTGCGCGACTGTTTCCTACCTAGCATGCCAACTGTCAGTGTTTTGTAAACTAGACTAGTAAATTTATATGATCACCACACTGCTCTAGGTAGACGATGGTAGCATCCAAAAGACACGAGGATTTATACCGGTTCAAGCCAGAGCCCTTTGTCCAGTCTCAGAGATGATTGAGTGTGTGTTCCTCGTTTGAATGCTTTGAAGTTCTTACAAGGAGGGGTGTAAGAATGGTGGAAGAGGTAGAAGAACCTAAGCTAGGCGGTGGGCTGCCCGAAGGGAAGCTCTAGGAGCCCTACTACTATGGGGAATGAATGAAATGGTAGAGGATTTAGAATGAATGGAAAGGGTGCCCTGGTTGCCCTTGTATAGAGTTTGGGGCCAGGGCACATACAAATTAGGAGGTTCTCCGGACCGAAGGGAAGTGAGCCTGAGGGAGGGCCTAGCTAACTTGGCTTGGAAGCTATGCCATCTTGTGGAGCATGACCGGGGGTGGCTGTCGTCCTCGTTTTGTGGTCACGTCGTGGCATGGTGTGGTGTGGTGCTTCTGCGCTGGTCGTGGTGGCACTGTAGGCATGGTGGTGGTGCGCCAACCATCCTGTGCGACATGGTCTCCTCCGTGGTCTTCGTCATCATCTCCTGGTTTCCTGGGGCATCATACAAAAGTTGGTAGTTGACCCTGAGTCGTTGATCGCCTTGTTGTCTTGAGGAGCGGGGGGCCATGATCCCTAACGTTGTGGACGTGGTTCCCGCCAGCCTGGATGGCCTCTAAGTCAAGGTCTTCATCGTGGATCTCATCTCGTAGTGGATAGGATCATACTCTTGTTTTGTCGAGCCGTATCTGGCTGGGGGTCATCGTACCTGTCGTCACCGCTTTGGGTGGTATTGTCTTGTCTATGCGGCGTGGCACAGGGATGGCGTTTGACCGTACCGAGGTGACCGGTGTCCCGATGGTCCTTGTGGGGTCAGTGCGGCGTGCTTGTTCTTGTCAGAGGAGGCACGCTTGGCGGCGCTCGACCTCTCCCCATTCCTTCCAGGGGTCGTGACGGGGGAGAGGTGGCGCGCCTTTCTAGCACTGTGCGGCTAAGGCGGGAGGGAGGGGTCGTGGCTGACCCTGGTCTTATCGTTCGGCTTGGATTGCTTGGCTTAGCTGGGCCTCAGTTGTGCGGGCTTTCCCTAGCTGCTATGTTGTGGGCCGCGTGGCCTTCTAACTAATCGGTACCTTGAGACACCCCAGGGTTATAACCCCGACACAAAGCATTTCACGTTTGACCAAAATTATGAAGTTACAAAGATTTATGGCATCAAATAGGTATACTATGAAAATATTATTAGTGAAGAATCTAATGATACTTATTTGATATCATATTATTTTATTAAATAAATTTGGTAAAACATGAAATGCTTTGACTCTCACAAAAAGTTGGAATGACTTATAATTCGGGACGGAGGGAGTAGCCCTTTTCTAATGTCATTGAGAAATCACTAAACTGAACATTACATAATTTTTTGTTCATGCTAGGCAGAGTCACATGGAGGACAATATTCATAAGTAGAATGTGAAATCTCTTCATTAAAATTCCTTGAGTCTTAAAGATTGAAGAACTTATGTACTTTGTCGGTGAAGTTTAGTATTTCATAAAACTGGTGCTTGAGTTAGATTTGAACTATAAATTTTATTTTTCTTCTCTCAATCACAAAGATTTATTATGACAGTGCATTGTGTTCCTAGACAACTGATTTAATTAATTCCTCGTCCTGGTATAGGGTATATTAAGTTTCCTTTGGGTATCGTTTGTACACTGTTCCTTGATGAACGTTAGGCTTTGTTTGTACACTTATGTACTTTGTCGGTGAAGTTTAGTATTTCATAAAACTGGTGCTTGAGTTAGATTTGAACTATAAATTTTATTTTTCTTCTCTCAATCACAAAGATTTATTATGACAGTGCATTGTGTTCCTAGACAACTGATTTAATTAATTCCTCGTCCTGGTATAGGGTATATTAAGTTTCCTTTGGGTATCGTTTGTACACTGTTCCTTGATGAACGTTGGGCTTTGTTTGGTTAGATGATGCAAGTATTGAGTTGTCTTTATAGGAACAACAACTATGTTACGTCCAATAGTTATCATCTCTAAAGTTTGTGGCTTTTTATTTTTCATTTGTTGCAAATAGCACCTTTGTCTTTACTAGGTAACGTACCCGTGCGTTGCTACGGGACAACTAAACTTTGTATTAAAAACACACGGATCGCACGATAAAAAAAAAGGATAATGCGAGCGTGATGTTCGGAATGTCAATATTACAAAATGAATTTTGTGCATCGCTAAAATTCTCATTGATGGCTTGCAATCATCAAGTATGCATTTATAATATTGTACATTTGTGCATACGCACGTAAAAGTTCATATCACCATAACAAGATTAATTGATTCCTCAATCTTTTAGAACCATCTCGACTGGTATACCAATGCCACCCTTCTTCATATTTTGGATAATAGATGAGTGCCCGTGCGTTGCACAGGAGCGAGAGATAATTGGTAGCCAAGTCAAAATCAATGGCATGCAGCAAACTAATATGATCATGAGAAATCAAAATATTGTTAGGCTAGACAGCAGATTGTGAGAAATCATAAAATTGTGAGAAAAAGGCTTTTCTTAATTCTAGACAGCATATTCATGTTCCTGTTTTTGGTACACATTTTCTATGTCCTCTCTTGCCTTGTGAGATTAGTGGACACAAACATATGAGCATTTGCAATACGAGGAGACATTGCCGACTGAATAGCAGGTAGTATTTTAGATGGATGGCCATTGCAGCCGTTGATCTACCTTCATACCTATTGCCATACAGTGAACGACATTAGGCCATGCAAAAAAAGAAAAGAAAACAAATGGCTACTACTATACCACTTCAGTGATCAGTAATACAATGAATGCATAGAAAAAAACAAGTTTGAGCCCGGCTAAAATCAGTTTGGTCAAAAAACAATGATTCAGTTACAATTCGATTGGACCTCCTCTTGCAGTCCCAACGGCGAGTTGCAGTTACAATTTCTCCAAGTTGATTTTGTACCACAAGCTCCCCTTTGCCCTTTCTGTAAGATGCGATAAGACAAGTTACAGAAAGGTCCATACAGAGCTGAAGACAAACAGCTAGTGATTAAACAATCATGAATTAATGGTCGACACGTAACAAAGGTCCAAGAACACCAAGAACAGAAAAGGACCTCTAATGTGGTTGCAGTAAGCTGATGGGTTGATGGTTTGCTAATTTAGCAAGGATGAGCACCCAAAAAAAAGAACCAATAGTTTTTGGTTGAGTGTGGGGCTAGGTTGTTTGAGGTTGAATTCAAATTCCATTTGAATTTGATCTAGTTTTAAACTCTGAAAAATAGAAAAGAGTTTTCTTTAAAAACTTTTCTCTTTTCTCCTTTTCAGCCCAGTAACAAAGCCAGCCCAGCCTCTTCTCCTTTCTTTTTTCCGCGCCTGGTTCACGGCCTTGGGCCGTTGGTGGCCATGCGGCCCGCTCTCCCTTTCCCCTCCCCTCTCACCCACGAGCCCAGCTTAGCTTCGCACCGGCCCGCTCCCACGCTTCCCCTCTCATTTCCCTTTCTCTCATGCGCAGCCCAACTCAGTGTCCAGCACCCCGGCCCAACCTGCGGCCCGCTCCACCCCGCGCTCTCCTTTTCTCTCTGGCCAGTGGGGCCCGCATGTCGGCGTCTGAAACGATCTCGATTTTCCTCGAAGGGAAAATCCACAGATATGATTTATAATGTAGTAGATCACGAGAGCAATCCATCACATTATCAATTATCAGCTGATATCATAGTCATACATCGTAGAATTACAAGTTACAAGGCTTTACAATACTGGTTAACACACCTATTACATAGATTAATCTAGCGGAAACGCACACACATCTTCATTAGAGTCGTTGTAGCGCATCGGTAGGTGAAGTCTCCTCCTTCACAGCAGTCATCAGAGGTGGCGTAGCATGTCAACGGGCGTAGACTCCATCTTCTCAACCACACTTGAGCTTAGGCACGAGACCATCTACTCCTAATCCCAGTCCTCGTGGTCGTTGTAGATTCCGTCCAAACCTGTACAAAATCTATCAGTACGATTTGTACTGGCCACTGTCTCCCACCCTATGTTTTTTGCGTATGCTTTGTGGTAAGTGGAATGCAAGGGTAGAAGAAAAGGCCTATATATGGCTGTAGGTTTCCTATGCAAGTTCAACAAGATTTTATAATAATAGTTCATCAAGTTTTAACCCATCTCATCCACACGTTCTCCCATCCCAACACACATCTCATCTCATCTCATCTCATCTCATCTCATCTCATCCTCTCTCTAGGCAGCAAGGACGACTCCCGCTCGTACCTTGCCTCAACGGCCAAAGCCGGGTCCAACACCAAATCCCAGGGGAAGGTAGAAAGGACTCCTCTCACTAATCAAGTGAAGCGTAGGTCATGGGAATGTCCATATCCGCGGACGCGGCTATACGTATAGATCGATGAATTTTGCAGAGCGTGTACACCTGGTAACCCACAAGATCTCCATCATCGGCGGTGCCCCGCCTAGGCTGATGCCGACTGCCTCCCAACCAGTACGGTACCACCCTACCACTCAGCCCTGGGCCACCCCGGAGTCCACTGAAATGCTAAGACTGAGAGACGTAGTACTGGGCCCCCAAGGTCACTACGCTGTCTTAGGAGGGTGTGGGCCCCCATGCCCGTACCTCCCTACACTATCACCTTCCAACCTAGTAGTAGTGGCACCGCCCTAGTCATTCGGGTAATCGTCTCCCACCCATCGGGAGCGAGTGGTGCGCACGAAGGGTCCCATGGTTCCGGTTCTCAAGACATACCAGTCCTTAGGGGGACCGGACAGGATATCTTCTCAAGGGGATAACCAACACCCCATGCCTCGACGGCACCTCCACCGTGGATAACCAACACCATGTCTGCTCACACATGCACCCGCCATAGGTACCTCTCTTGAGGGATGCCCAGGTCGCACCCCTCCGGCATTACTTGCCCCAAAGACTCATCGTAGAATCCTGTCCGATCGACTCAACCCTCACCACACACCCAAGACGCACACCAAGATCTCCCCAAGTTCATTATCTAGTTTTACCAAGTCATCGGCACCATGTGCCTTATCCACTCACGTTATCCCTTCACCAAGCATCACATCACAGATATAATGCGTAGTGAAAGTAAAGCAGTAAGTAGTATGCGAGCATCTAGCCTAACAGCAGGTGTGCAGGGGAATAGGTTGCAACAAGGTAATGGCTTACAAGCAGTCTACCATGCAACCTATCACAGTTCAATTGCAAGAAAGTAAAGCACTATCATCTATATATAGCATGTCTAATAGGTTCTACGAGGTTGGGTGGGACGTGGAACACCTGTTAAATGTCATATCCAAGTTCCTCAGTGCACTCGTAGTCGTACTCCTCCATGGTCCTTCATCTGCATGTTCTTCCTCCAATGGTCCTGATCCGATCATCGCTATCCTTGACGCAACTACCATGATACAGCGACAAGCAAGAGAGCAATCGGACCACTAAACCTAGAAAGACTGCAAAAAGAAGGGCAACAAAGCACTGAAAGAGTAACTACACCGGAAGAGCACAAAAAGGGCGAACGACTTAGCCCTCTCGGCAGATGTCTGATCCCTGGGCCAAAGAACAGGAATGGTGATTTGCTAAGTACAAGCTTAAGCCTTAGCCTAGCCAGTACTTCCTGGGTCGATCGTGTCGACCTGTACGGCTTAAATAGAAATGGCATAGGCCTTAGCTCATCCTAAGCAGACACCACGGCTTGCAGCTTTTGATCCAAACATCATGGAGACTGACGAGGACCGAAAGACTACAAGCAAGAGAAATTATGTTCTCTCTCACTCCATCTGCCATTAAAATCGACGAGGACCAAGAGAGGGTGGAACGGGGAAGAGAAGAGTAGAGGCGGTCTACTTCTCCCAATACACACGTAACGGCAAAGACGAGGCATCGGAAAGGAGCGACACACAAAAGAACACGAGTGTCCAAACAACTTGTAGGTACCACGACCTAGGTGCACTAAATGCACTAAATCACCGCAAGAACCATAGAAATGCTGCGGTCGAAAAAGGTACAAGCATACAAGGGCTCGAACACAGAAGAGCCAAAAGACGGCAGGAGACACGAGATTCATCTTCCTTTAATCCACTCGCCATTGTAACGACGGGAATCAGAGGAATGGAATCAAGAGAGTGACAAACACCAACTAGCGAAGAGCTCAATCCACACCTTACCAGATCGATGGGGATTGAGAGCAAAAGAGGAAGAAAGAATGGGACCCGCACTCCTTTTCCCAACTCGTCATGGAAAGGATGAAGGGTAGAGGGCACGATCCCACGATCCAAACCCACTCATAGGGCACCATGACCGTGCAACTATATGGCACAAGGCTAATCCTACAGCTCATAGCGTTGCGGTTGTCACCGCTAGATCTAAAGGAACGCCATAGTCAAGGTGGTACAAGCATATGAGGTGGTTAGGATAACAAGAGAAGAAGAGGTGGAGCCCGGTGGTCATGACGAGGCAACTCACGGCCATAGGCTCAACCCACACGAGTCGGCCTCCAACAGTCTTACAATGGTCACCTCCTAATCCTTATCCCACTAGGGTATGTCATAGAGGACTCAGTGGTGCGGATGATAACAGCATCGGTATCGATATCGAGTCCCAAATGACCACATCCTAGGGACCAAGATAGGATCTAACGATTGTAATCTGACGGGGTCAACCAAAGCACGAGAGACAAGACATGCTCGGCGTTACGGCCATGGCGAGGTGAGCTCGCGGTCACAACGTTCGAACACTCGTTCTCTCGACCGGCGCGAAGGCATGGTCCTCAAGCAACAACCAAAACACAACAGACTGACGACTCAAACACGACCGGTAGACAAGAACCAAACCACATGATCACAATGGACGAAGTAGCACATACCCCTAACGACCAAGAGAAATACATAGATGATAGACCAGCGGCAAAGGCACGGCACAAGATATATATAGAAGATAATGATCAAGTGACAATGTAGATAATTGATATTGATGATCAATGTCAACAAGTATGAAGAGAACTTGGAAAAGAAAGACCAAGGTCTTGCCGACATCGCGTACGGCGTCAACTGGGTTCGAGGGGTCGACCTTGATGAAAGCGGGGAGGTGGAGGGCCGCTGCGGCTTGTCCCAGAACATGGCAGCAGGCGGCCGTGAGACGACGGAGCTCCAGTGTTGCAGATCAGGGCAGCCATACCAAGAGAAATGATGTGTAGCCTCCCTGCATGGCAAAGATTCACGGCTCGAAGGCCGGACACAAGATGGCGAACATGATGACCGGAACGTGCAGCGAGGTCTGGCAATTGGCACAGTGAGGGTCGCATCGTCCCTGCAGCAATGAAAGACGATGGCACAATGGCCGGTCTCAGTACAACAGTGACAAGATAAGTGAAAGGGGTGAAAAGGACCAGGTCTTGAGCTGCTGTTGTCTCACCAGCGGCAATGGAGAGGGCAGCAAGGTCATCGGCAGCATTGCTCGGCTCCGGTGGATGGCGTAGCGTGGCTGCACCCTCCAGCGGCTCATCGGCGATGGAGGACGAGACGGAACAGGGCCTGAAGTCGACGACACCGCTCGTCCAGAGGTGGCTCGCAGCCACGGGTGAGGCGAGGTCCCGACGGGCACCAGCGGTGCTCCGAGTCGCGGTGATGGCGTGGCCGTGGAGGCGCGCCATCTACTTCGCGAGTGCGCTGGGCGTTGGCAGCTCACCAGCCATGGAGGAGGATGAGTCACCGGCGGGGTGGTGCCGCTGCGAGGTGGAAGGAGGTGGTCGTGGCTTGGGCAGTAGCTCGGCGACGCGGCTCCATGCCTCTGCTACATGGCGAGGAGGAGGAAGGTCAGAGGAAAGACGTTGGCATGGCTTGACGGAGACGGGACCGAGGCCACAGTGGTTGTGCTGCGTCACGGCTCCTAGCGCGATGTAGCGAGGCCGGTGGGCGGCACTGCACAAAGGAAGGGGAGCAGCAACGGTGGCTTGTGGACCGGCTCGGAGCTGGGCGCGATCGCGGAGACAACCGCGAGGGCTCGTCGAGCGAGATGGTGAGGTGGTGCAGCAGCGGCGCAACCGAGGGTGGCGGGCCCCAGCGCGGTGGCCGCAGAGGCGCTGCGCTGCGAGAGCGAGGTCGCACGGCTAGAGGTGGAAGGAGAGCGGCGACGGCTTGGAGGACGAGGGAGCGGCGGCTACTAGCCCTTTTATAGGTGGCGCTGCTAGGGCTCTGGGGCGCGGACGGCGATGCCTCGGCGTCCGTACTGCGGCCGGGCACGTGGCGGGCATCCACGGGCAATGCCGAGCGCGGACGCCCAAAAGCGGCGCGGGCGCGCGGGTGCGCGTGAGGAGCGGCGGCGACGGCTCGGGAGTGCCCGGTCCCGTTAGGGTTTGGCTGGGGCACGGTGCCTGGGCCTGCGGGGGCCGGCTGGGCTAGCGGGTCGCGGCGAGATGGGCCAGGTGAGAGCTGCTGGGTTGCGCACGTCCTAGCTACGTGGGCCGAGGGAGGGTGCGCGGGGCAGGCCGGCCTGGTGGCGGCTCGGGCCAAGGTGTGGAGGAAGGGTGCTGGGCCTGCACGGTTGGAGAGGAGAAGTTGGGCCGTGGAAAAAGGGAGTGGGTTGGCTGGTTGAGTGAGAAGGGAAAGAGGATTTTTCCTTTTTTTGATTTATTGAAATGCAATTCAACAGAGATTTGAGTATTATTCAAGGAGAAGATTTGAGAAAGAAATTAGAAAAGGATTTTCATTTATGATTGAAATACTTTGAGTGGGATTTCCAAAAGGAAAAAATTGGGAAAGATTCAAATTGATTTAAAAAGGGATTCGGAAAGATATCGAAATAATCAAGGGATTTAAGAGATATTCAACAGAAATTTGAAAAGAAAATTTTGAAGAGGAATCCTGTGAGAGGCTTAAAGGAAAAGATGGTTTTCCCCATTTACACATCGAGATAATTCCAAAAGGTGTTGACCGGGAATTTTGAAAGGAACTCGGAAACGAATTCTAGGAAGTTCTTTGGGAGGGATTTGGAATGGGGAAACAAAATGAGTCATCAAGGGGGATTATGCAGGGGACTCCAAAGGGAGTTATTTGGACGAGACTTGAGGTGAATCCAAAGGGATTCGAGAAGGGAAACTTGAGAAGGAATTCGGATGAGATTTGAGATGGGACCGAATGAGTTTGAAAGGAACTTTGCTACGGATTTTGTGCTCTCCGACACAGAACCCTAAACCAACTAAAGGACTCCGGCGCACTCCTACAAACAATTCTACATGTATGCAACGATTTATTAGTGAGTTAGACTTGGGTTAGACCTAGAAACTACATGCTTCACACAATTATAGAAAATTTTTTAAAAAGCTCGTATTTTTTGTTACTCGAAAACCCGGGATGTTACAGCGTCCCCACCCTTCTTCCTCGCCGAGCCGGAGATGCCGCACGGCATTCATCACGACCTTCACTGCTCAATTGGAAACACCGAGTGATGGAGGCCATCAATCGGGCGTCTTCAAGCCCGCCTTGACGTCGGGCATTAGTCCCGCGCCCGTCTCCGCTTCCACAGCGCCACTCGCCTACAAAACTCGCTGCCCCGCCTATCCTCTCTCCCTTCCGTTCCCTGTTCAAGCACACATGACACCCTGTCTCCAATTCCTCGGCTCCGAGCTACTATCGCCGTTGTGAACACGCCCCGGAGCTTCGCAAAACCTCACCGCGGCCGTAGGTGATTTCCTCCTCCATTTTCATCACGGTTTTAGTCCAAATCACGCTCACCGCGACCTTTTCTCCCTCTCCAGCCCGCTGCCGCATGTCGCCGGCCATCATGTTGTCAGATCAGTTGCATCCATGGGGAGCAGCAGCTTCTCAACGAGGTTCGCCGGGTCCCTCTCCAATCTGATGCCACCGCTCAGCTGACTGGCTTGGACCTCGGATCTAGCTCCAACCTGTCTTCCCCGGCAACGGCGTCGAGTAAACTAAGAGCCTCTATCTCGAATCCTTGCATGTCTTTGATTTCTGGATCTGATCCACTTCTCTCTTCACGAACTGTGTTGATCGATATCGATCAGCTCGGGCTGATCAGGCTCAGAGGGGAGAGAGCAAGCTCAGCTGGTCAACTTGGATCCTCCCGAACCATGTCGCTCAGCTGTGCCGACGACCTCGCGCTCGATCCTCGTCAGGTGAACGTATATGCCGGCTCCGACACCCAAGCGTGCAGTACACCCACAACAGAAACGCTGAGGCTCCGGCTCAAGTAATCCCATATATGTAATATAATCGTTTTATTCTAACGCTGGATCTCAATATATACCGTATCTCTCTTGAGTCTTGACAAACGGTACTGTGTTTCAGCTCAGGCACCGGCTCAGAGGAGAGAGAGTGCACTCTGGCTGCTCCTCGCTCGTGCTGCATCCTCGCTCGCTTCGTCAGCTCCTCAACTACGATGAGGCGGAGCGCTTCCTCAACACGGTATGCCCTCTCAACCCGCTTACCCTGGCACGCTCATCGCCAGTTTGCCACCGTCAATTTTATGTGACCAATCCGTGAACTTCGATGGAGGGTGGTTCGGGCCATGAGCAGGTGCCCTAGCTCGATGAAGAGCAGCTTATCACATCAATATAAATGACTAAAATAGAGATAGATTCTCTCTCCTATTGCAATTTTTTAGAGGGACGTCACCTGTTCATTTTCTACATCTGATAATTACCGTCTGATTTTTTTGGGCGAACAGGAAACATTTTCTGTCACCGAACTGTCAAAAGTGGGCAAATTTTGCCATTTAGCTGGTTATCAAAGGTGGTTCTGCATTTTCTGAACATAATTAAAACTCCATTATTTTCTAAAAAATCATAACTAGGTAACCTTTTCTTAAATTAAGACTAATCTAAAACCGATACAAATTTTATTCTAAAAATATATTGTGTCAATTGCCATTAGTTGTTTCAAGTTTTTTATTGGTCTTATAGTTAGGTGCGATATTCATTTAAAACATCATTTGTGCTTTTTTAAACCTACTACAGATCCATCAAGAGAATCCATATCCCAAATATAGAGTAAAAAATATGTTGGTTTCATTCACCAAATTATTTTTTGTGCGCCAGTGATGCCATACTAGTTGCGATAAGGTTTAAAATTGCGATCTATAGCAAATGGCAGCATCGTTTTTCAGAAGCTGTATAGCTATCGTGCAGCTATAGCGGAGCTATGAAAGATAGTGGTTTTAAGAAAAACATGAAACAAAACAAGTAATTCCTTCATAAAAACATAAGAGTCATGAAATTTGGTGAACATTATTTAATATGGCATTATCGCATGATTTGTGAACTCAAGTGTTCAAATATCCAAAACACCAACTTAGCAACAAAGATAAGTAAATAATAACTAAAATGTCACTCTAAAAGCTAAAACTGATGAATAGTGGCACTATTTTAATGCTATAGTTAAGCAATTTAGTGGCGCTAAAGTGCAATATAGCGGTCATAGCTGACATAGTAGATAAAATAGGAATAGCTTAGCGTGGACTCTCTCGAAAAGCTATAGGGGCACTATAGCGTCATTATTTAAATCCGGCTAAATATAATCTGTGTGTGTTGGAGCATGAGGTTAGTGTCGTCTTCTAGGTTTTCTATTTATTCTACGAATTTATGCACCAACTTTCAATAGATACATGATTATGTCTATTATGTTGGATCATGGATATTCCTTGCTGAATGGGTGTGGTATGTAGTTATTGAACTAGCCTTGGATCCCGACTACGCCAGGTTGATAGCTTTTAAACACGGTCGGCGATGACAGGACCCTTGCCATTGTATGGTTCAAGAGATGGATTCATTAAATGGGTACCATGACATGCTGTTGCATTATGGTTCACTAAAGGTCCAATCATATCAGCAACATCTGTGGATGTCTTGTCTCTCCATCACTCTGGACTTCTGCTTCTAGATCGAGTGACATCCCTGTAAGGACAAACACTTAAAATTAATTATGCTATATTTATTTTGGATCACTGTAAAAACATTGATGATCTATTATATAGATATCTAACATACAAAAAAATAATCCTTAAAATAATAGACTCTCCATAGTACACACATAAAAACATAATCTTGGATGTATTTATTACTCGCTTGTATCATAATTCATGTACGCCAATATAGTGAACAATGGTCGTCCCTTGTTTTAGTGATCTGAATTAGAGTAGTTTGTGCATGCAAATCAGGCAGCGTACTTAAATACAAGTATATGCACAAGTCTTAGTTGATGGGGGCCTCCTCTCTGCCTTCGTTCCCCTTGGTCTTGTTACCCAGTTTTTTGTGGATGAGTATCCTTAATACCATACCAATGCAGATCTAAGAATATCTTAACACATTTTTTATGGTAGCAGCCCATTTCCTTAACCTAACTAATAGTGAATGGAAATTAGGAGAAGGGCAAGGTACCTATAGTGGCTAGATAGGATGGTGTCAACAGACACCTAGCCAGAATGCTTATCAGCAAAAAAAATAACTTTTCTAAACTGCTAGGCCTGGCACCAAATGAGCATTTCATGCATTCTTGAGCAAGGGAATAGTTGGATTGAGTCTGGTTGCGGCCCCTATGTTCAACCTGTAGGCAGCTAGTTGAAGCCGGGTACAGTGATTGGACACCTCCTTGCAATAAATTGTAAGTATGGGGTGATGATGGTTATTAAATTCAGGTGCTAAGGTAATAAGTAACAGAAGTTCAACTTGTCACTGGAAAACGTGGACACAGCTCTATGGACATGGATGCATGTTTTTATCGTACACTTGTACAAGGTAGTCAAGAAGTAAATTTATGAAGAGTTAACACAAGATCAAAAATTGTAATGGTTGCATGCTTAATTAAAAAGAAAAATTATTTTGTATACCTGTGATTTGAATCACTTTCTAAGGATCCTTTGATTGCAACAGCCCTGGGCCACTCTTTGCATACAGATGTCTTCATTTGAACCTTTCTTCAGTCAATCTAACAAATTACAAGATGTTGACTAGTTTCTTCAGATAAATGTCATTGATAGGAGAAATAAAATTAGGGAATCCTATGATGGAACCTAATTCTCTTGGTGTAACACCCCGCGTCCAAAACTGCTTATATGGCCCAGCTCCGCACGTGGAATGAGCCTGCATACTTGTAAAACCTCTCTTACACTTTCGTCCTCGCTTTGTGTAAAAGGGTTAACCCGGAGGTGCTACATTTGAAACGACAAGGCTTATAAGCTAGCCCTCACCCTCCTAAACTTCCAAAATGGTACTAAACCCACCAACCACAACTCCACATGTGCCACTTGGGCCACATAGGCCAACTTCACAACTACTACTGGCTACTAATGGGCTTTACACTTGGTGATGCTAAAATGTACAAGATGCATTAAATAGAAGGTACTCACGAGGTTTGTGGAACTTACTACTCTGTTGGCAAACAATGTCCCCGTAGAGTGCTAGTTCCTAGAGGCCAAAAACTGGATGATGGCAAAATCAAGCAATACATGGCTTGATTGCGAAGGGGCAAGAAATGTAATGAGTTGACCTCCACCTATCAGTTTGGAGAGCTCACACCCAATATCATGAGAAGGAGCTAATTATAAATAGGACCATAAATTAAATGTTACGAGCTCAAACCTAGCCCATTGCCCAACTATACCAATTCACCCATAGGTGTATGAGCCCCTGGGTCCACCTGCCAAGTGGGGCTAGCCACTTGAGCAGTATAGATGACATACAAGAGGAAAACGAACACCGATGATGGAATGGAACTAGACCATAATAAGACTTCTTCTACCTCACAGCTTCTCATCTCATGTATGCCTTGTTCACCACCAATCCATACTATATATAGTCTAATTCATCTTTAGTTCAACCAAACTTACTTTAAATATAAGGAACATACAACACTATCTTTCACTCTCACTCTCTATCTCCCCCTCCCTCCCATTCCCCTCCCTCTACCTCATCCTAGGGCATCAAACCAAGTTTAGTTGCCACCTTTTCTCTCTATCTCTAATCCCCTCCCATGGTTCTATGACATTGTGTCTAGAAATAAAAAGTACTAAAAGGATCTTTTACTTGTGAATCTAGCATCCAGACAAGTAGATATAGAAACATACTTAATCATTCAATGCAAATCTAGTCAAGCATAACAAAAAAGATAAAAGTGACAAAAAAAATTACCTTGAAATATGGAACTCTTTGATAGAAACAAGTAGTGGGGAAAAGAGGGAGACAGGTTGGTTAGGAGAATGGGGAGATCATGACTTTCCAGAAAACACCGGGAATTCTTTATGTGAATCAAGTAGCGGGCAAAGGATAAAGAGGGAGGAAAGCAGGGAGGGGAAAGACACAAAAGGGAGCTCCTATCTATCTATCATCCAATATAAGCCTTGGTGTCATAGATATCATAGCTACAGAAGTAGTAACCCATTTGGCCAACACAACCAAGCACCAAAGAAGCACAAGGTCCATGTTTCATTCCTTTTCCCTTTCTTTCATATTAGATTTCAATTTCTATTTCCTAGTCCTTGTAATTTTTTAATTAATGCACTACCTTATTTTACACAACAATTTAAAATATTGAGCATATTCAATTCAACAAGTGTTCAAACCTATTTAAATATATTTAAAAAAGTTTGAACAATTCTTGAATTAAATATGTTAAATATTTTATATTGTCGAGTGAAATAGTTAGTGCGTTAAATTACAAGGACTAGGAAAAACAAATTGAATCTAATATAAAAGAAAGGGAAAAGGAATCAAGCATGAACCTTGTGCTTCTCTGGGGCTTGGCTGTATTGGTCAAACGTGTTACTACTCCTAACACCAAAGCTTTTATTGGCCGATAAATGGATAGGATATCTCTTTGTGTGTTTTTCCCCTCCCCCCTTTCCTGCCCCCATGCTTCGCCCGCTACTTGAGTCGGACAAAGAATTCCTAGAGTTTAAGGTAAGTCATGATCTCTCAATTCTCCTAACCAACATCCCTCTGTCCTTTGCCTGCTACTCGTTTCTATCAAAGAATTTTCCATATTTCTAAGGTAATTTCTTTCCCTCACCATTATGTTATCTATTTTCTTATGCTCTCGTAGTTTTGCATTGAATCATTAATTATTTTTTGAATGATTAATTGTTTGTGCTTATAGAGATGTTACTCGATCTAGAAGCAGAAGACCTGAGAGATAGAAAGGCAAGTCATCGAGAGATGTTGCTGATATGATTGGACCTTCAATTAACTATAATGCAACAGCATGTCACTGTAGCCACTTAATTAATCCGTCTTTGGAACCATACAATGGCAAGGCTCCTGTCACCACTGACCGTGTTTCAAAGCAATCAACCCGATGTCGTTAGGATCCAAGGCTTGCTGCTTCTCTACATACCCCACCCATTGAGCAAGAAAGATCCATGATCGAACCATGCGTGGCCACCGGTTGCTTTGACTACTTTTGTATATTGTAACATACCATATATGAAATGCGCAATATGATGATTGTTATTTCAACCCAGTGATATTGACAACGATTTTAGATTTTCCATGGAATTTATAAACAATAGTATGGATGAAGTGGGTAACTCAAGTGAAAATATCTTTAAAAATATTATTTTCTTGTCTTCTCCAAGAAAGGATTTTTCCTATAATCCTCCTGTCCAAATTAATTAAATGTTAGGATATAGGAGACCATCATGTTAACAACACCTAAATTTGCAGGCTCACATGTCAGTTATGAATGAATGATAATATATGGAGACCAAATTCTACTTAGAAACCACCAGCACCTAATGCAGGTTATCCGTAGCACCAAATGCATGTTATCCTCAAATCATATAGTTCCTGCTTCATCACTAGTAAGTTCAGAGCCCAAATCAATCAACACGGTAAGGCGATCGAAGTGCTGATCACCCTAAGGAAATCAAACCAAGTTCAGCTGCCACCATTTCTCACGATCTCTAATCCCCTCCCATATGGTTCTGTGGCATTGGGTTTACAAAACAAAATGTACTAACAGGATCTTTTACTTGCGAATCTAGGATCCACACAATTAGATCCAGAAACATAATTAATCATTCAATGCAAGTCTACTCCAGCATAACAAAATAGATTAAAGTGAGAAAAAGAAATTACATTAAAAATATGAAACCCTTTGATAGAAAGAAGTAGTTGGCAAAGGAGCGAGGAGGTTGGCTAGGAGAATGGGGACATCTGACTTTCCTAGAAACACCGAGAATTGTTTATGCAAATCAAGTAGCGGGCAAAGGATGGAGGGAGAAAAATGGGGAGGGGGAAGACACAAAAAGGGAGCTCCTATTCATCTATCATCGGATATAAGCCTTGGTGTTATATATATTATAGCTATAGGAGTAGTAACACATTTAACCAATATAGTCAAGCCCTAGAGAAGCACAAGGTCTATTTTTGATTCATTTTCCCTTTCTTTTATATTAGATTAAAATTTTTTCCTAGTCCTGGTAATTTTTAATGCACTACCTTATTTTACTGTTTTTAAATATTTCTGAACAATTCTTGAATTAAATCTGCTAAGTATTTTAAATTGTTGAGTAAAATATGGTAGTGCATTAAAAATTACAAGGACTAGTGAAATAAAATTTAAATCCAGTATAAATGATAGGGAAAATGAATCAAACATGGACCTTGCGCTTCTCTAGTACTTGGCTGTATTGGTCAAATGCATTACTACTCCTGCAGCTATAATATATATAACACCAAGGATTATATTGGATGATAGATGGATAGGAGATCTCCTGTATCTTTCCCCTCCCCCCCCCCCTTCCTCCCTTCATCCTTCACCCACTACTTGATTCGGATAAAGAATTCCCAGTGTTTTAAAGTAAGTCATGATCTCCCCATTCTCCTAACCAACCACACCCTCCATCCTTTGCCGGCTACATGTTTCTATTAAAGAATTTTCCATATTTTGAAGGCAATTTCTTTCCCTCACTATTATCTATTTTAAGGCAATTTCTTTCCCTCACTATAACCTAGAGACTTCCCAAGAGAAGCCATACTCAAATAGTGATGTCATACTAGTTGCCAAGGCTAAATATAATCTATATATAGTGGAGCACGATGTTACTATGAACTTTCTAGGTTTTCTATTTACTCTATAAATTTATACACTAACTTCCAATGTTTACATGATTATGTCACTTATTTTGGTAGACCATGCACGAGCACGGAACTTGCTTGACCATTTTATAATACAACGTACTATGAATGAAATGGGCAATATGATGAATGTTATTTCAATCAAATGGCTGTCTTCTTTATTTCTTATACATCATTTATTAGATTTCTATGGAATTTTCTAAAAACAATAGTGTGTATGAAAGGGGTGACTCAAGTGGAAAAATATTTTCAAAAAATCATTCCTTGTCTTCTGAGCGCATAATATTGTCATTTGTCAACAGTCTTCTGCACAATGACAACATAGAGCTCTTTTGTCAAATGATCTGTGTTCCCTGATTCCTCAGTTTGTTCCCTCACGAATCTAGTGCTAAACTTTCCTTATGACTCGTTCACACTATTATCATGTGAAGGCCAGAGAAACATATGATTAAAATTAGACTGGGGCACGGGAATGTCTAAAACATCACTAGAAAAATTTGTGAGAGAATAAATCAAGGAACTAAGGGATGTAGATCACGTGACAAATGTGTCATATGATTTCATTGTCAAGAAGACTGTTGCCAATATTATGAACACAGAATAAACATTCCAGCATGTCAAATTGTCACACCCGGTTTTGCAAAGAACAAAACTAGGCTCGTCATATGTGTGCCCAGGAAGTCCACACATACAACAACAGAATAGAGATATCAAAACAATGTTTATATAAAGCGGGAAACATAATATATTAACACTTACAACTATCAGAGTATCGCAGAACGGTGGCTAAGCTTCTGCTCGGGCTCCATTCTTCTCAGGGACGGCTGACTGGGGGTAACATATGCCTAGCACTTCTACTAGTCTTCTGGAAACTCCACTACACCTTTGTCCTTCTTCCGAGTAGCATCTTACTACACACTGGAGTGTGGTGGAAATAGCAAGAGTGAGTCCATGTCGAACTCAACAAATATAACATGGGGTTCATGAGGCTCAAAAGGTTTGACACGGTTTTACTGCAATAGCCTTTAGTGAGTCATCTTTTTAGCAGTTGAGTAGCAATAAGTTTACCATAATCCCAAATAACCTAATGATCATGTAAACGAGAATAATGTATAGCAAGAAATAGTAATCATTAATGAGCATCAATATCATCCATATTAACATTATCACCAGTGTTCATCATTTATTCTGTAAGGGTCCAAGGCCACTCGTGACCGTGAGCACGGCTGTTATAACAGTTTTACACTCTGCAGAGGTTGTACACTTTCACTGTGAGTCGTGATTTACCCTTTCGCCCGAGGTGATCAGCCTCTTGACCCACTACCAAGGAAGGTCGGCAGGGTTCACTATGAAGCCTTTCAAAGGTTCGTCTAACAAGTTAGGGCCGCTAGGTTTCAGAAGTCAGTCCGTGTGATACACCACGCAGGGATCCACAGTCTGCTTTACCCCATTTGCGCCACAAGGGTAACCTCTAACGAGCTAGAAAAGGTCCTCATACTGAGCTAAAGCCAGAGCCATATAGCCCTCACAGTTGTACTGTAAGTCCCGGATGTTCGCTTACAGATAAGTCCTTAAGGAGAGAAACTAGAGCACTATAAATAACCCCATGCTCTAGCCCCCTTGAGCCATGTTGCTATAAAGCATCTTTTAAACGTTTATTGCATATACCATTAGTCAAGTTACAGATCATGGTTATTTATCTTGAGCACTAGCATAAATACTACCCAATGCAATATCCTATGGGTGTCAAGGTACAAGATACAAAAACTAGGATATCCTTAGTGGTAACAAGGTAGACACATGCACATGAATTAAGTATATTAAAGGTGAATAGGAAACAAGGATGATCCCATGCTATACTTGCCTTGAACTTGCTTTACACCTAAAGCAACTTGCTCAGAGAACCTTCAGTTATCTTCTGGTCATCCCCTCTTGATCTTCAACACTCACAGAGGGTTTTCATTCTACTCGTAGCGAACATCACGCATAGGCAAACATGCAAGAAACAAACATAGAAAACTAAGAACAATACACCACACAAGTTAAAACGACGTACTATAAGAGAGCTATCGGCTACGGTCACGAGAACACAAGAAACGTCGATAACGGAACTATCGTTAAAAAGAAAAAGACTATCGGAATATTTATATTATAAAAGGGAACCACTACATACTTGATTTATTTTAGCTAACAAGATCATGAAAAAGTAATTAGTTCAGATTAGACAAATCATATTTGGACTCAACACCGAGTTGAAACTAACCATGGTTTATATATTTTATAAATATTTCCACACAATATTTTATTTATATATATATATTTTATAGTGTTTTAAGTCATTTATGCATTATACTTTAGAAAGGTAGAACATGTGACAAAGACTAAATGTAAGCATTTATGATTTATGGTGAACTAAGCAAGTCCTAAATAAAAAGGCATTCATGTCGATGTTAATCACATTAACCTTGAGTTATGAGATGCCTAATGTTTAAACCTAAATTACTTTTAAGTCTAAAAGACATTAAATAGCATTCATATAATTAACTATATGTTTTCTATTTAACTAAGTTACAATTGATAAACACATATTAAAGTTAATACTTATTTATTCATAAAATACCGGAGATAAAACCACGAATCACTTTTAACTAGATGCTTAGTTACATAAACATTAATCATTTTAATACTTAAACTTATGATTTTCACAGTTGCGAGACATGCTAAACATCACTGCAACACGTAGTCTTAATCAGCGCAACCGCAAAGTAACAAGAACAAGTTACTATGTTAGGTTGGCTTTAATTAGAAATGCATTAAATAAATACTAACCAAATTGCGTCTAAACCGACTTTATATGATCATGTTTAAACTAGGCAATTAATAAATACGTATTTAAGTTGACAAGTAGTAATTATAAAAAGATCAATAGTGTCCTATGTTGCTTTTATTTAGAAACAAAATTGTGAAATCATTAACCGAATTAATAGAATTAATTTAATTAACAAGTGACATGGTAAATATTGCCGCTAGCATGTAGGTTACATCGACACGGTCGCATCGCGTCGATAACAAAATTATAACTCTATGTTGTTTTTAACAATAAAATTATGTGCATATATTAATTAATTAATTATTCAACTATATAATCCAAAACATGTGACACGAAAAGCATTGATACTACTGTGTAGAGGGCAACAATACAAAACTAATGCAACTTGGATGAACTAAAACGGAGCTAAAATGACTAAACGATGGAAATAATACAGTAGATGGCAAATTCGTAATTGACTCGTCTTATACCTTTCATCTTCACGAACGTGAACGTGGCTCTGGTGGCCAAGGGAGGTGTTGTTGCTGCACTTGCGTAGGGAAGGAAGAGCAGCGCTCGGTTTCGATTTCACGTACTCATCAACAAACTGCATGAACTCGTCAGGCATCATGGTGCCGCTCCGCTTAGCTAGCAACTGCCCCGTGATCGGGTCGAGGACGAGCACGGCCGGCAGTTGGTCGACCTCGAGCTTGTAGAAATTAGCCAGTTTCTTGCACTCGTCCAAGTGTGCGGCGTTGCTGTTCACCGTTCGAAGCAAGAAGAACACAAAGTTGTCCTCGACCACCTTCTTGACGATCTCGTCCGCCCACAGATCCCGGTTCTGCATCTGCGACGGGAAATCGCCGGCGCCGCTGGATGTCTGCAGGTTGACCAGGAGGAACCGATCGTTCCTGGCCGCGTGCACCTTGGCGTCGTGGAAGGATCCACGGTACATCAGCTCGTGCGGAGGCTGGAACAGCTCTTGCAGCGACTCCTTCTGTGGTGGCGGCTGCACCGCCGTGGTCTTTGTCCTCCTCTTTCGTCGGCACGTTGTCCTCAGGCAAGATTGGATCGCCGGACGAACCTGACGGCGGCTCGTTGCTGCCACCGGCGTTACTGAAGTAGAGATTGATGGCCTCATCCAGATTCCAATGGCACGAGCCGAGGTGCCGCATGGCGTCCGCCTGGGACTCGCAAGACGTGACCTCCATGAACGTAGACACCATCTGTTTATCCATCTTGATTGATCGATAGGCTTGGCCGGCTTTGGCGGCGGCGGCGCTCCTCTCCTCTTAACCTTAGGGCTCACAACGGGGACGGCGACAATAGCGGCGGCGGCGGCGACACGATAAGAAGGGAGAAAATTCTAATTTACTACCCGAGAGATTTCCCAAACTAGGGGCTCCTCCATGGTAGTTTTTGGTGTGCTTTGCCCATGGGGTAGGTGCGTATATATTGGGAGAAAAACTCTCCACCTCCATGTCAACTAGCGATATGGTGCTAATTGACGTTGCACCCTCCATCTTTACTAATAGGCCTAATTAATTATTAAAGCCCATTAGTAAATAAATGAATGGACATTTAGGATTATTGCACACAGGCTTTGGTGGAAAATGAGATATTTATTATTTTCGGAATTAATTAATTTCATGGATAAAATAATTCCAGAAAAGTCCAGAATTATTATTTAAGCCGTGAAAAATACTCCGAAAGCTCCGAAAATTCAGGGAAATTTTCCAGAGACATTATGGAATATGAGGAACCCAAATAAAGTATTTGGAGCTCATGAAAAGATATTCTGGAGCATCTAAAAATTAGATTATGCTCACAGACAAGTGGAAACAAGCTGCAAAAGAAGTCGGAAAAATTCTCGAGAAGTTTGTAGAGATTGATTGATGGACGAGAAACTAAAAGGAGTGATTTGGGTTACAAAGAAAATATTTTAGGAAACTCCCAATGAAAACTTGAGCTGAGAAACAAGGAATATTGATTGCGGAAAAAGATAAAGACGTGCTGGAGAAGGAAGATATATTTTTTTATAACTAATTGATGCTATCATAAACTAAACTTAGGAAATTTTATCCGAATATTAAAACATTTATTTTAATTAGTGTTTTCTATGCACAACCCAAAATCAAAAATTTTGGGGTGTGACAATTCTACCCCACTTAACATGAATCTCGTCCCGAGATTCGAAGAGTCTTGGGAGAGAGATAAAGCAGACCAATAAGGTTATTTTGAGACTTTTGTCGAGATATAATATAGAGATTAAGGATTAACAAAGTTGGATAAAGAAATTGAAGATAGCTCTTTAAGATTGTTTTGAGATTAATGAGGTGTAAGAACGACCATCGAAGATCGACAAAAAGGTGATAAGAAAGATAAAGATTGATGACGAGAAAGTGAGATTGGTTAAGGGGCAAGGACTAGCAAAAGATGATATTATGACAGCGATTGGTCTTTGAGTCTTCTTGTCTCATGACTTGAGATTGATGATGGTGGCAGACGCTACCCCACTTAACAAAGATCTTGTTCCACCTGGCGATGTCATTGAAGGCAACACTTTCTTTAAGGCTTACTACTATTGATGAGTCCTTCATATGTTGATCCTTCCTTAGGTTAAGACAAAAGATAAAGCATAGAAACCAAGAATAAGCAAGGATGATATATGGAAAAGACAATAAGAATTAGGATTGATTGAAGGTTAGGTAGGTCAAGAGAGGATACTACCCCACTTTAACACAGATTGAGTTAATTCTCAAGATGATTTCGAGCCTCCTTTGGAACACAAGAACAAAGACAACACACAGGCATCACATTAAACAAGACAAGCACACATCAGGCAAAACAAAGCACCAATCACATCATCGGTACTACACGTGCTTCTTCAACAATGGTGGTCATCCTAATGGCACATTGGAGATGATGAAAGGCCATCGAACTTTTGAACAAGATAAGATCAGAAAACTTTTGGTAAAAACAACACAAATAAAAAAAATCAAGGGAGTAAGAAATAATAGCTCAAAGGAAGCTATCAAGGAAGAGATACAACAGGACAATGAATAGGAAATAGTCAAAATCAATGAGTCAAGGGATGAGAAAATAGTTTTATAGTAAAATAAGTTTTAGAATACGTCCAGTGCTACTTGGCATACGTCCTACAGTCAACACCGCTCTGATACCACTCTGTCACACCCGGTTTTGCAAAGAACAAAACTAGGCTCGTCATATGTGTGCCCAGGAAGTCCACACATACAACAACAGAATAGAGATATCAAAACAATGTTTATATAAAGCGGGAAACATAATATATTAACACTTACAACTATCAGAGTATCGCAGAACGGTGGCTAAGCTTCTGCTCGGGCTCCATTCTTCTCAGGGACGGCTGACTGGGGGTAACATATGCCTAGCACTTCTACTAGTCTTCTGGAAACTCCACTACACCTTTGTCCTTCTTCCGAGTAGCATCTTACTACACACTGGAGTGTGGTGGAAATAGCAAGAGTGAGTCCATGTCGAACTCAACAAATATAACATGGGGTTCATGAGGCTCAAAAGGTTTGACACGGTTTTACTGCAATAGCCTTTAGTGAGTCATCTTTTTAGCAGTTGAGTAGCAATAAGTTTACCATAATCCCAAATAACCTCATGATCATGTAAACGAGAATAATGTATAGCAAGAAATAGTAATCATTAATGAGCATCAATATCATCCATATTAACATTATCACCAGTGTTCATCATTTATTCTGTAAGGGTCCAAGGCCACTCGTGACCGTGAGCACGGCTGTTATAACAGTTTTACACTCTGCAGAGGTTGTACACTTTCACTGTGAGTCGTGATTTACCCTTTCGCCCGAGGTGATCAGCCTCTTGACCCACTACCAAGGAAGGTCGGCAGGGTTCACTATGAAGCCTTTCAAAGGTTCGTCTAACAAGTTAGGGCCGCTAGGTTTCAGAAGTCAGTCCGTGTGATACACCACGCAGGGATCCACAGTCTGCTTTACCCCATTTGCGCCACAAGGGTAACCTCTAACGAGCTAGAAAAGGTCCTCATACTGAGCTAAAGCCAGAGCCATATAGCCCTCACAGTTGTATTGTAAGTCCCGGATGTTCGCTTACAGATAAGTCCTTAAGGAGAGAAACTAGAGCACTATAAATAACCCCATGCTCTAGCCCCCTTGAGCCATGTTGCTATAAAGCATCTTTTAAACGTTTATTGCATATACCATTAGTCAAGTTACAGATCATGGTTATTTATCTTGAGCACTAGCATAAATACTACCCAATGCAATATCCTATGGGTGTCAAGGTACAAGATACAAAAACTAGGATATCCTTAGTGGTAACAAGGTAGACACATGCACATGAATTAAGTATATTAAAGGTGAATAGGAAACAAGGATGATCCCATGCTATACTTGCCTTGAACTTGCTTTACACCTAAAGCAACTTGCTCAGAGAACCTTCAGTTATCTTCTGGTCATCCCCTCTTGATCTTCAACACTCACAGAGGGTTTTCATTCTACTCGTAGCGAACATCACGCATAGGCAAACATGCAAGAAGCAAACATAGAAAACTAAGAACAATACACCACACAAGTTAAAACGACGTACTATAAGAGAGCTATCGGCTACGGTCACGAGAACACAAGAAACGTCGATAACGGAACTATCGTTAAAAAGAAAAAGACTATCGGAATATTTATATTATAAAAGGGAACCACTACATACTTGATTTATTTTAGCTAACAAGATCATGAAAAAGTAATTAGTTCAGATTAGACAAATCATATTTGGACTCAACACCGAGTTGAAACTAACCATGGTTTATATATTTTATAAATATTTCCACACAATATTTTATTTATATATATATATTTTATAGTGTTTTAAGTCATTTATGCATTATACTTTAGAAAGGTAGAACATGTGACAAAGACTAAATGTAAGCATTTATGATTTATGGTGAACTAAGCAAGTCCTAAATAAAAAGGCATTCATGTCGATGTTAATCACATTAACCTTGAGTTATGAGATGCCTAATGTTTAAACCTAAATTACTTTTAAGTCTAAAAGACATTAAATAGCATTCATATAATTAACTATATGTTTTCTATTTAACTAAGTTACAATTGATAAACACATATTAAAGTTAATACTTATTTATTCATAAAATACCGGAGATAAAACCACGAATCACTTTTAACTAGATGCTTAGTTACATAAACATTAATCATTTTAATACTTAAACTTATGATTTTCACAGTTGCGAGACATGCTAAACATCACTGCAACACGTAGTCTTAATCAGCGCAACCGCAAAGTAACAAGAACAAGTTACTATGTTAGGTTGGCTTTAATTAGAAATGCATTAAATAAATACTAACCAAATTGCGTCTAAACCGACTTTATATGATCATGTTTAAACTAGGCAATTAATAAATACGTATTTAAGTTGACAAGTAGTAATTATAAAAAGATCAATAGTGTCCTATGTTGCTTTTATTTAGAAACAAAATTGTGAAATCATTAACCGAATTAATAGAATTAATTTAATTAACAAGTGACATGGTAAATATTGCCGCTAGCATGTAGGTTACATCGACACGGTCGCATCGCGTCGATAACAAAATTATAACTCTATGTTGTTTTTAACAATAAAATTATGTGCATATATTAATTAATTAATTATTCAACTATATAATCCAAAACATGTGACACGAAAAGCATTGATACTACTGTGTAGAGGGCAACAATACAAAACTAATGCAACTTGGATGAACTAAAACGGAGCTAAAATGACTAAACGATGGAAATAATACAGTAGATGGCAAATTCGTAATTGACTCGTCTTATACCTTTCATCTTCACGAACGTGAACGTGGCTCTGGTGGCCAAGGGAGGTGTTGTTGCTGCACTTGCGTAGGGAAGGAAGAGCAGCGCTCGGTTTCGATTTCACGTACTCATCAACAAACTGCATGAACTCGTCAGGCATCATGGTGCCGCTCCGCTTAGCTAGCAACTGCCCCGTGATCGGGTCGAGGACGAGCACGGCCGGCAGTTGGTCGACCTCGAGCTTGTAGAAATTAGCCAGTTTCTTGCACTCGTCCAAGTGTGCGGCGTTGCTGTTCACCGTTCGAAGCAAGAAGAACACAAAGTTGTCCTCGACCACCTTCTTGACGATCTCGTCCGCCCACAGATCCCGGTTCTGCATCTGCGACGGGAAATCGCCGGCGCCGCTGGATGTCTGCAGGTTGACCAGGAGGAACCGATCGTTCCTGGCCGCGTGCACCTTGGCGTCGTGGAAGGATCCACGGTACATCAGCTCGTGCGGAGGCTGGAACAGCTCTTGCAGCGACTCCTTCTGTGGTGGCGGCTGCACCGCCGTGGTCTTTGTCCTCCTCTTTCGTCAGCACGTTGTCCTCAGGCAAGATTGGATCGCCGGACGAACCTGACGGCGGCTCGTTGCTGCCACCGGCGTTACTGAAGTAGAGATTGATGGCCTCATCCAGATTCCAATGGCACGAGCCGAGGTGCCGCATGGCGTCCGCCTGGGACTCGCAAGACGTGACCTCCATGAACGTAGACACCATCTGTTTATCCATCTTGATTGATCGATGGGCTTGGCCGGCTTCGGCGGCGGCGGCGCTCCTCTCCTCTTAACCTTAGGGCTCACAACGGGGACGGCGGCAATAGCGGCGGCGGCGGCAACACGATAAGAAGGGAGAAAATTCTAATTTACTACCCGAGAGATTTCCCAAACTAGGGGCTCCTCCATGGTAGTTTTTGGTGTGCTTTGCCCATGGGGTAGGTGCGTATATATTGGGAGAAAAACTCTCCACCTCCATGTCAACTAGCGATATGGTGCTAATTGACGTTGCACCCTCCATCTTTACTAATAGGCCTAATTAATTATTAAAGCCCATTAGTAAATAAATGAATGGGCATTTAGGATTATTGCACACAGGCTTTGGTGAAAAATGAGATATTTATTATTTTCGGAATTAATTAATTTCATGGATAAAATAATTCCAGAAAAGTCCAGAATTATTATTTAAGCCGTGAAAAATACTCCGAAAGCTCCGAAAATTCAGGGAAATTTTTCAGAGACATTATGGAATATGAGGAACCCAAATAAAGTATTTGGAGCTCATGAAAAGATATTCTGGAGCATCTAAAAATTAGATTATGCTCACAGACAAGTGGAAACAAGCTGCAAAAGAAGTCGGAAAAATTCTCGAGAAGTTTGTAGAGATTGATTGATGGACGAGAAACTAAAAGGAGTGATTTGGGTTACAAAGAAAATATTTTAGGAAACTCCCAATGAAAACTTGAGCTGAGAAACAAGGAATATTGATTGCGGAAAAAGATAAAGACGTGCTGGAGAAGGAAGATATATTTTTTTATAACTAATTGATGCTATCATAAACTAAACTTAGGAAATTTTATCCGAATATTAAAACATTTATTTTAATTAGTGTTTTCTATGCACAACCCAAAATCAAAAATTTTGGGGTGTGACACAAATACTTCAGCTTCTGCAGGAAAAAAATCGTCAAACTTATACATGTCACACACACACACACATTGTCCTACCAAGTAGCTCTTTTCTGATGTCATTAAGAAATCACTAAACTGAACATTACATGATTTTTTGTTCACGCTAGGCAGAGTCACATGCATGGAGGACTACACTCATAAGTAGAATGTGAAATCTCTTCATTAAAATTCCTTGAGTCGAAAAGATTGAAGAACCTTATGTACTTTGTCGGTGAAGTTTAGTATGTCATAAAATTGGCGCTTGTGTTAGATTTGAATTGGAAATTTTATTTTTCTTCTCTCAATCACAAAGATCTACTATGACAGTGCATTGTGTTGCTAGACAACTGATGTAACTCCTCATACTGGGTATAGGGTATATTAAGTTTCCTCTGGGTATTGTTTGCACACTGTTCCATGATGGCCGTTGGGCTTTGTTTGGTTAGATGATGCAAGTATTGAGTTGTCCTTATAGGTATCATCTCTAATGTTTTTAGCTTTTTATTTTTCATCTGTTGCAACTAGCACCTTTGTTTTTATATCACCCCTCAATCTGGTGTGGCTGGATTTTTTGGGGGTGATTAGAACTTCTAACTACTTACTGTGTTGATGTGTACTGTGAACAAGTGATGAAGCAGGAACCATATGATTTGAGCTTCATAGTGTTTTGGCAACACAATGAGCAAGCATAGTAAATCTCTGAGACTGAGAGAAGAAAAATAAAATATCCGATTCGAATATCTCAAGCACCAGTTTTATTAAATCCTAAGATTCACTATGAAGGTACATAAGGTGCCTCAATTTTTTTGACTCATGGAACTTTCCTAAAGAGATTTTGCATTCTACATGTGATTGTAGTCTTTCATGCAGCACAGCCCAATGAGAATGCATAACAGTGTAATGTCAGTTCAATGATTTTTTAATGACATTGGAAAAGAGTTATTGGATAGGGCGCGTACAGCCTGTGTTTGTTGATTTTTTCAATGATATTACACAGTTTGTGTGTTCTCACTGGGCTTTGTCACATGCAAGATTACAATCAAATCGACAGAGTTATTATGACAATGTGACATACACCATGTTGGAGTTTGGCTTCTTATTAGGTAGATGCTGGACGTGTCCTCCAAGACTTTGTATCAACTCGACGTATTGTTATTAGAGTTTCTAATAAAGGCTTCCATTATGTATAAAAACAAGTTGGTGTGTTCGATAATTTTTTATTAACCTTCCTAAAATTGCAGGAAATGGTGATGGTTATGTACTTGGCAGGTTTGGTAAAATTATGGCATACCTTCCACTTGGATCTTAAGGGATGTTCTTAAATAATAAGAGAAAAGGGAGACATATAAATGGTGTGTTCATGAGAATAAGTGGCATACTAGAGATGTTGTCCAATAAAGATGATGAGTTGATAGGAAAATTTTTATGATGGAGAATAAGTACCAAGGACAGGACAATTTTCATGGTGGAGACATGAGAAAATATGAGATAATGAGTTGATAGGAAGACCTAATATATTTAGTTATATAAGAAAGTAAACTTGCTACTTTTTACAGGGCGAATGAGTTGTGCTTCAATTGTATCTAGTATTCTCTTAACAACTATTTTCAGGAACTAGATGAATTATCTTGTTAATTATTATGTTGCTACAATGCTGGGGATAACAATTTGTCATGCTTCAATGACCAGGCAGTAAACCTTCCCAAATTAATGGTTCTTCTCACACACACACACACACACACACACACATATATGTGTGTGTGTGTGTGTGTGTGTGTGTGTGTGTGTGTGTGTGTGTGTGTGTGTGTGTGTCACAGAGCCATGTTTAACTAGTTATCTAGCAGCTGCATCCTGCTGATTTGTTATTGAGCTCAAACAGTGGAAGAAACATATATGCATATATAGCCTTTTCTTTAAGAAATGAAAAAGGCAAGATTCTATATATTATCATGAATTTGCTATTTGATAATAGAAGAAACATAAACATGTATGCTATTATATTGAGACTAGTTCGGTTTGTTAATCCATATTGTGACCCATTGTTGATAAAATTCTTGCAGTTTGGTGCTGCTGAATATTTTCTTTTATGTAGCTGCTATATTGTAATTGTTGTCCGAAACCACCATCCGGCACCATGTTAGGATTGATTCCAAACTTGCTTTCTGCAACAAATGAGGGCCTTTGCAAAACTGAAAGCAACATCTTAATAAAGGTGAAGTTTGGTTTGTGCCCTAGCGTTTGGGGGCCAGCACCCATGGCAGCAGTATAGTGGACCGTGTTGCAAGATGTGAGGGACTAATTTTTACCAACAAAATTGCAGAGTACTAAATATTAATTATAACACTAGATGATAGTATGTACTGTACAGTTTGAAAATTAGGATCAAGGCATACGAATAAAATTCTATAAGAAATGTAAGATATGATCTCCATTCAGAAAACTAAAAGCACATAGCCTATGGATGTTATGACAAAAAAGTACATAGCCAGGCAGGTCTATCTCTATGACCATTCCCTGCTAGGCAAAGTTTTCCAAGACACAAAGTACGGGTTGTTAGAAGGCTATTAGCAGTTTGGCATCAGGATACATGTAAGAAAATTACACATGTGGTCTATAAAGATTCTTAGCAATATTAGTTATTTCGTTTGCATCTCTGATTGCAGCAGCCCTACTACCTGTAGTAATTTTCATGGCATTACAGGTTCCTCCATTTGCTCAATTTTGGACGTCGGCTTCAAGCAAGCAACATTGGTGGATTCTGTTTCTTTAAGAAATGAAAATAGATGAGACGAATATATGTAGTTTGTCTGATATAAGTGTATAGGTTATTACGATTGGAAAAACAGTTGAGATTCATGCATTCACTATGCTACTCGGTATGCTAAGTACCCCAACACCTTCTTATTATTGATATAAACCCCCATTTAGATTCCAGTGCTATCATGAAATACGGTAAAACAAAAGAAACTAGAATGACTGCAAACTCAGCTCAGTTGATTAGGTTCTTTGGTGGAACCTGTCATGTCTAGTTCAAGTCATATACTGATCCGTCCGTCCATGGATCAATTTTGTGAAAGCTATCCATCCTGCAAACAGTGTCAATCTTGCCACTCGTTGAGCACATATATAAATCTACAATAGAAAAACTACGAAGTTCTTTCCATTCAGTCATGGTGGTTTGCAATGCTCGATCGATGATTGAGTCAATGTTCATGTTCTTCTCTCCAATAAAATAAAGTGGAATCGTTACTGCATGCCCTGACATGTGGTAGGTATAGCAATTGTTGCCCCGTTGATGGTCTAATTATGGCCTCTGCAGATGGAAGAGGAGTGCTTATGATCCATGTTGTGGCATAGCACTCCCTTGATAAGTGTAGAACCAATCACCACTGTTTAGCAAGCTTCAGTATACTATTTACAAAAAGGGAGACACCAATGGTCCAGATCATGGCATAATGCATCCTCTTATTAGTGTGAAATCGAGCTAATTATTGTCTCTATCCATGGAATTTGAGATTCCTAGATTCCTAAGATCCAAGTCATGGCATCGTGTGTTAGAAATGAGCACTGACAGCGGCAATCTGTTTGCTAATTAATCTCCATGCGTAGTAGTGTCGATTAGATAAATGAACATGCTCGATCACAGAGGACACCAAAGGTATGACATTTGTTAACGAGGTTCAGCCAAAACCAACAAACCTAGGCCATGACTACGAGCACTCCTTCCCAATACGAGCTACATCGGCCAATCTTTGGTCCGGGCAACATGCCGCAGCCATTCCAAGAGACTATCATTATTTCATCATTGATACAATGACAGCCATCCTCTGATATTTATGAGGAGACCGGGTTACAAAGTCCATGTCCAACTCTACTCTGTACTATCCAACACAACTCAAAGTCCTATAATGGGTCTCGTACAAAATATTAAATGCATATCTAACATATTGCCCTCCCCCAATTAGGGTTGGACAAATCCTGTTATAGATTTCTACTAGCTGTAACTTTAAGTTTAAAACCGTGACTATAAAAGCAACCATAGGTTATCTTTTAATTAGTAGTCTTTCGTTAGTACCAGTTCCACCGTCTGGTTAGGGTGCTTTGATCTCATTTCGTCGGAGCTCGGATCAAAGTAGTAAGCCTATAGATTAAGCAAGGTGCTTAGGCTATAGATTACCTGTGGATACAGCTAGGCCTTCGGATAGATTGTGGTAGTTGGCAAGTGGTGACAGCCTTGTCCATCCTCTGTATTCCACCACATTAGGTCTATTTATTAAATCGTAGGGATCATGGTGGACCTTGTCTATTTAATCCTTCTAGTTGGTAGACGGGCTGTGCCCCAAAGTACTAGCGTATTTCTCCTAGTCATTTGTTTACCCTTTGTTAGTGAAAGATAAACTGCTCGCTCTCCCACCTAGCTATCCTACCTCTAGTGTAGCTTGTTTAGTAGTTTACTTAAAAGTTCACTCATACACACCAATATTGTTCAACCACTTAGGACACATTTAGGCTTTACTTTAGCAATCCTAACATATAAATATAAATTAGCCTTCCGCCTTCTTTGGGAAAATATAAATTCGACACTCGGTACTCACTGAGCGAAGTCCTACACGATAGTTCTGTGCACTTGCGGAATCCCTCCACTAGTCGTTAAGAAGTATCAACACTGCGTGATCACCACTCCTCCCACCTACCACTGCTGCTCACGCTTATAAAACCAGCCACCGCGGGCGCCATTGATCTCCCATGACATGCAGTTTCATCTATGTTATTGTTTTGCCCAATTCAATCCCAATCCATCTATTGTTGTTTGTCCAATTTCCTATCCACATATATGGCCTCTCTGTGAGAGAATGCCCTCCACATACAAATTTTATTATGCATAGTCAGCAATAATACACACAAGAGGTACTAGAAGAATGTTTATGAAGATGGAGCCACGCTGAAGCCTGGAGAAGCTGGGTGTGATGCCCGTGCAATGTAATTGTTGCATGGGCTATCTGTGAGATTGATAGATCCATCCTATGTGGTGTGCTTTGGACTGTCTACGAACTGTCTGTCAATTAAAGGAATGAATGGACTGTCTTCGGAGAGGCAAGGGTTCATCGGACCTCGCGCTACCGCCCCCTTCGTCTCCAAATAGGCATAGTTTATCATCCACCTCTGGCATCCTCTAGCACCTATTTGACCCTACTTTGGTGCTAGAATAATGTTTTTGAGTAGTTATTTTATAATGTGTTGATACACTTTGATTGTAACATTGACCTATTCGGAGAAAGGTCTTTGTTATTGTATAAGTAATTTTATTGTTAGTTCTTTGTCGGGGTTACAATCCCCGGGTGTCTCAAGGCATCAATTAGATAGCAGGCCGAGCGGCCCATGATACATTAGCTAGCGAAGGCCCGAATGACCGAGGCCTAGTTGAGCCAAGTGAACAAGGCCGGACGCCAAGGCCAGGGTCGGCCACGACCTCTCCCTTCCGCCTGAGCCACACGACGCACACAAAGACTCATGACCTCTTCACCATCTCGACCCCTGAGAGGAACGGGGAGAGGTCGAACCTAGCTAAGTGTGCCTACTCTGACAAGAGTAAGCACGCTGCACTGACCCCACAAGAACCAAGGGGACAGCGGTCACCTCGGTCTGGTCAGACACCACCCCTGTGCCACATAGCTCAGACAAGACAACACCACCCAAGGCGGTGACGGCCGGTACAACGTCCACTGACTAAATATGGTCTGACAAGACACATGTACAATTCTACCCACTAGAGGATGGGATCCACGATGAAGGCCTTAATGTAGAGGCTATCCAGACCGGCAAAACCACAACCCCAATGACTAGGATCATGGCCCTTAGCTCTTCAAGCCAACAAGTCGATCGTGACCCGAGGGCGGCTACCAACTCCTGTACGATGCCCCAGGAAACCAGGAGGCGATGATGAAGACCACAGCGGAGACCACGATGCACAGGATGGCTGGCGAACCACAACCGTGCCTACAGTGCCACCACGGCCGGTACAGTAGCACCACGTCACACCATGCCATGACGTGGCCACAAGACTATGACGACAGCAAGCCAACTTAGCTAGGTCCTCCCTCAGGCTCACGATCCTTCGATCGGGAGAACCTCTTCTTTGTACATGCCCTGGCCTCGAACTCTATATAAGGGCAGCCAGGGCACCCATCTTGGGGATCCAACTCTCATTCACTCATTCTTACATCATAGAAGGGATCCTAAAGCTTCCCTTTAAGTAGCCTATCTCTTAGCTCTAGCTCTCCTACCGCTTCCACCATTCTTGCACCCCGCATTGTAAGAAATTTAAAATAATCAAGTGAGGAACACGTACTCGATCATCTCTAAGATTGGACGTAGGGCTCTAGCCTAAACCAATATAAATCCTCATGTCTTTTGGATGCTACCATTGTCTTCCTAGAGCAGCGCGTCAATCGTATAAATTTACCAGTCCAGTTTACAAAACACCGACAGTTGGTGCGCCAGGTAGGGGACATTCGCGCACTCTTGATTGTTGAGAAGGTAGCGATGGCTCCTCGCACCGTCAGTGGACTTGCTCATGGAATGGCCCATGGTGGCCACATCCGCCACAAAACTATGAGTTCACTGGCGCCGAAGGGCCAACGCCTATGTCCGCCTTCAGCCATGCTCCAAAACTCTGCTTTCAAGATCTGTACCCTACGGTCTATGGTGGACACACTCTCAAAATTGCCCTCAGTGGCAGCATCCTAGAGTTCACCTACATAGGTGGCCAGTACCCTCCCTCGCCACCAGCCACGGCCAAATCTTTCACCCAGGAAGCCAAATGACCGTGGCTCAAGGCGAGCTTGCCTAGGGAATGGCCTCGACCGGCCACATCCTTTTGGGGAACCGCAAGGTCATCCATGCCAATGGGTCGACACCCATCACCAGCTTCTACCCTATCCAGGCTAACCACGTGGGAAGCCCAGGTTTGGCGATAGAACCACGCCCCAGGCAACGTCTCCCCAACCAGTGGAGCGCAGTGTGTTAGGGCACGCACGAACCGCGAAATGATCCACCGCCACGCGGTGTTGTCGTTAGTGATCCGGTGGCTACCCGGCGCTAGGCCTCGCAAGGCCAAGCCCGGAACTAGGACCAAGTCTGTCCTGCAAGGCAAACAAACCGTCTATTGCGTCTCAGCAGACTATCAGCCTTCATTCGGAGGCATGTGCATCCGAGGAAGCGGGCTCCCTGAGTGCACCGTGCACCGCGTCGAGTGGACCGAACCTCGTGGCCCTTAGAACCCGCTTCCGTGGTGACATGTCGCTTTAGCTCTTCATCTTGATCAGCAACCACTTCTGGTACGGGGCTCAAGCACAGAATGCAGGAAGCCTTCCTTACCCATGCATGTGCATGTGGTGTGGTAGCTTTACCTTATCATTCCACTGAGATTGACTCTTCCAAAAGAGTTAGATCTAAATTATTTTAGGATAAATTATTCTTAAAAACAAAAAATCTCCTAGTTTCTAGGTATGATCCAACCTTCTACCACATAGTTTCTTCAGTTATATGTTTTGGCACTGATTTAGCAAATCTTGGCTAGCCAAATCTATATATATTCCTACAAAAGAGGGACACAACGGTATAGAAACTGATACATCGAGTTACATGTTTCATCATATGATGCCATGGGTGGACAAAAGTTACTATGGGCCTGTTTGTTTGGGCTTGAGCTTTTGGCTTTGGCTTTGTGGAATCTAGCTTGTGCAAAAGCTTAGGCTGTTTGGTAGCCTAGGTTTTGGCTTTGGCATTGGGCCGGTCCGCAACCTGAGCAGGGGTAGCAGGTGAAGCTCTGAGCAGGGGAGGAGGTGGAGGAGATCTGAGCAAGGGGTGACTATGTAGCACCTGGTTTTAAGAACAAAACCAGATACACACCATATGTGAGCCCAGGAAGTCAAATCTCACATATAGCAACAAATAAGAGTAATATCAAATGATAATGATTAATATATAATGTGCTTAGTTTAAAAGATATAACCTTAGACAGCAAACAGTGGAAAGACAACTCTGGTCTTCAAGCGAAGACTCCACTCCACAGGGACAACAGACTGGTTGATCACAAGCCTAACTGCTCCAATCTCTAGCAAACTAGTACCCATCCGGGATTTTTGTCTAATAAAGAAAATGAACAAGAGTGAGTATATTTTGTACTCCATAAGCATAACATGGGGATTCATGAGGCTCAAAAGGTAAACACGATTTACTACATTTAGCATTTTAGTAAGTCAAAATTTTATCATTGATTAATATCAAGTTATGCTTAAGCTCCTAAATTAACCCACATGATCATATATTAGAATCAAATAGAATAATTTGAACATCATTATAACATCATCATTTATCATCATGAATTAACAGCATAACAAGTAACACACAAAGACTCGTGACCGTGAGCACGTGAAAGGTCTTGATGGCTAGAGGGGGGTGAATAGCCTTTTAAAAATTTCTACAAAGACAAGCTAAACAAGTTTATCAATACAACAAATAGCGAGATGCGAGTTTTGCTTAGCCTACGGGGTGTTTGCAAGCCACCTATTCAATTCACAATTCTAGTATTGGCACTCAACCGCACAAGTTAAACCGAGAAGGTAACTACAACTACAACTAGCAAGCTACACAAAAGAGCTACTCTAGCAAAGCAAACTAGCTATCAAAGATAACTAAGAAAGTAATGCGGAGTTGAGTTAGGAGGGTTTCACCGAGGGGCGAAGTATTGAGCCAACCAATATGATCAACAATGAATACCAAAACAACCGAACACCAGGATCAATCAATCACAATATGAAAGTGATGACACGAAGATTTATCCCGAGGTTCACGTGCTTGCCGGCACGCTAGTCCCCGTTGTGTCCCTCTTCACCACGTGGTTCGGTGACTAATCAGTCTCACACCGAGCCTCTCAAAAGGCGCCACAAGAACCTACCAAATGGCAAAAGGTTGCAATGACACGAGCAATTTACTAATGTTGCCTTTGGCGCTTCGCCGAGGTAGGCACAAACCCCTCACAATCACCGGAGGTGGCCAAGAACAATCACCAACTCTTGCCAACGCCTCCAAGCTGCTCCAAGCCGTCTAGGTGGCGGCAACCACCAAGAGAAATAAGAATCCCGCAGCAAATCAACCACCAAGTGCCAACTAGATGCAATCTCACAATGCAAATGCACTTGGATCACTCAATCTCACTTCGAATATGCAAAGAAGCAAGTGAGATGAGTGGGAGGGGAGTTGCTTAGCTCAAAGTGCTCACAAGTATGTCAAATGTCCAAAAAAAAGCCTTGAGCCGGCCAACGAGTATTTATAGACGTACCCCTTCGAATATAGCCGTTACTCACTTGAAACAGCCGAAGTCGCGCTGACCGGACGCGCTGGTCAAACTGACCGGACGCGCCGATCACACAACGGCTATATTCGTGAAGCACCGACCGGACGCGCTGGTGCAACGACCGGACGCGCTGTGCTCGACTGGACGCGCTGGTCCCGTAACTGACCGGACGCGCTGGTCAACCCTGAGCCGCGCACAACGAAACAACGACCGGACGCGCTGGAGAATTGACCGGACGCCACAGTGCCCGCGTCCGGTTGGAGTCCAGTGAGCTCCCTCAACGACCGGACGCGTCCGGTCGGACATGACCGGACGCACTGCGCGTCCGATCAACAAACTGAAACTCGTGCAGACGCTGAACGCTAACCGGACGCGTCCGGTCAAACAGAGACCGCGTCCGGTCCAGCGTCCGGTCACCACTGTGACCTCCGTTCGCTTCCGTTCAATTTCCGACTTCCGGCGTAGTGGAAAATAGTCGTTTCAACTCCTCAAAAACGCCTGAATCCCGCCTCGCAAGCTCGGCGGGAGGGAGAGAGGATCCCAAACCCTCTCTACCGCTCAAACTCCACCGCCATCGCAAATGTGCTAACGCCACCAAGTGATCACGTCATGTGCGAGTATGTTAGCATTTTCACAATCATTTTTCGAGGCGTTATTAGTTCTATCCAAATGCATATGATTATGAAATGCACACCTAGAGGCACTTAGGAGTTAAATAGCCGCGTCATTCCCCTCTTTATAGAACGGCTATCTATCCTATAATGTAACCACACCCACTAGGTGTCTTGGTTACTAAAACACAACCCTTAAGCATATACCTTTGCCTTGATTACGTAGGGTTGCGTCCAAATCCAAGTGTGGCCATCATGATCACCATGTCCATCTTGCCACCAACCTTGGAATGTACTAATCCTCATATGCTACATACAACTTAGGCATAGGATTAGTACTTAGGCATTGTCACTAATTACCAACACCAAACATAGGACTTTCAATCTCCCCCTTGTTGGTAATTGGTGACAACCCTTTCACAAAGATATTATGATAAAATTTTGATTGAACCCATGTCACATTGTCCAAGTATATTACCATGTGTAAGAATTATGGACATGTGATCATGAATTCAAATTGATAGCAATGGCTCCCCCTACATGTATGCTATATGTTTGGATATAGGAAGCATACATGTTAGATAGGAAAGATTAGGAGCATTGACTACCAATAGGTGCTAAGTGTTTTAGATTATAGACCTTTGAAGCGTGATACCATCGGAGTAGCGATAAACACCATCTTAGCACCTTGTGTAGTTAGATACCACTTGGAAAAGCACAAGCAAAACTAGAAACCTCGTGAGATCAACATTATAAGCAAGGCTCTAGTACCACTTTGAAAAATATGAAGCAAGAAAAATCTAACTACTTCCTATTCATGCTAGTACTTCAATACACCATTTAATTGTATACTAGCAAAACATCACACAAGCAAAGTATTGGAGAAAAAGAAATGCATAACTATGCATCATACATATGAAGTGCACAAAGAAATGCAACATTCATGTTTAAGAGCTTGCTCCCCCTACTTGTGTGCTCAAAATTTTAGTTGATCCCCTTCTTTTATTAATTTTCCCTTTAGGGTTTTCTCCTCCTTTAGAATCTATCTTTGTGAACAACATTTTCTCCCCCTTTGGCACCAATGACCACAAGGGACCAATTTTAGATAGATTATCATGTTGAATTATGGGGTGAGGATCAAGTTTGTGATTCAACCTAGATTGCTTGCATAAATAAAATGCTTCGGTTTGATCCAAGGGCAAGCTTCTTCACACCTCACTAGAAGGGTTATCATGCACCATGTCGAAGCAAATATTTAGACAAGTTTTCTAGATTAAACACTTAGGATCACAAGCTACTTAAACAAGTTATATGCTACCACTAGATCATACAAGACATGGAAACAATAGTGGCACCATATAACTTCAAATTCATTTGATTTTCATGAATGAGCCTAGAACATAAGAAATCATGACTAGATGCACTAAACATGTCCTTAGTATAGAATGTATGACATGTCAACCAATTGTACCTTGGGGCTCGAAGGAGAGGCATGTCATATATGGGGTGCATCAACTCATGTTGGAGAAGTCAATTATGTTCAACTCATTCTTTAGCTTGTGAAATCTCTTCTCATCAAGTGGCTTGGTGAATAGATCGGCTAGTTGATCTTCGGTGCCCACACTCTCAATAGCAATGTCACCCTTTTGTTGATGATCTCTAATAAAATGATGACGAACATCAATATGCTTTGTTCTTTGATGTTGAACCGGATTGTTGGTTAGCTTCACGGCACTTTCATTGTCACATAGCAATGGCACATTCTTGAAATTGATTCCAAAATCCTTCAATGTTGCTTTCATCCACAAGATTTGTGCACAACAACTACCCGCGGCGATGTATTCGGCTTCGGCGGTAGATAGTGCAATACTATTTTGCTTCTTGGATGACCATGAGACAAGTGATCTTCCCAACAATTGACAAGTCCCGGAGGTGCTCTTTCTCTCCACTTTGTCACCGGCATAGTCGGAATCCGAATATCCAACTAGCTCAAAGCTTGCACCTTTGGGATACCATAATCCAACATCTTGTCACTACAAGGTCAAAGGGTTTTTGTGGTGAAAATTTTCATCACAAAAGCATGTTTTTTCGCCACAAACCAACCTTTGTGGCGACTTTTTAAATCGCCACTAGTCGCCACAAATACTCGCCTCACAAATACTCTAGTGATGATTTTTTGTTCCCCACAATTGGTTGTACTTATTAGTGATGAATTGTGGTGTCATAAAAAACATATGCATTAGTGGCAAAAAAATTGCCACTTATGGTGTTACTCGTGGTGAGAATAGTTGACACGAATATAGAATATTTATGGCAATTTGATCGTCACAGTTACCATTGTAAAAGTGACGAATTTTATTGTCACTAGAGACTACATATCAGTGACCAAAGTTTCGCCATTATACAAGTTTACAGTGTCATATTTGTTCTCACTGTATTAGTAACAACTGTGTCAATTTGATCGCCACATTTTATATTGGAAAAGTGGCACCTTATCAACACAAATACATTTTGTTTGTGATGTAACTCATCCTCACGTATATATTATAGAGGCAATAGTTTTCCTCACAATATGATTTTTTCAGAAATGTAAGACATGCAATAACTTCATCACCAAAAAACATAGCATTTGTGTTCGACACAAAGAACTAAGCTCATCACGTTGGGATCGTTGCTCTTCTTGCAACTGTGCATTTGTTTCGACCACCATCGAGACCTGGTCTTCCAAAACTTTTTTTTGAGCAATGCAGAGCTTCATTAATTAATCAATGACAGGAGTACAATCAGCGGCCGCTAATCCCACAGGCCACTCCAGGATATAGTCTAGCCACAAAAGGGCACGCTCAGTGGTTGTGCACGTTGCTCAACAACATCTGCACGTGCTCGAGCTGCAGCTTCGCGCTACTCAGAAGCCTCGATTTGTACCTGCAGACTGATTCTCTCCTCGGCAACTCGATTGACTGCACAAATGCCAACACCAAGTGAATGGTTTGGCTTCTGATGAAGAACTAGTGCGAACTGCTCCACTATTGGCACAAGTGCAAAATTAATCTTTTCTTGATGCGTGACAGAAGCTTCATGTAGTTTTAACTACAAAGCATGAATCAAAGAAATCATATATCACATGACATGAAAATAGGTTCAGCTAATGAATTATAAGAACAGGCATTAATAATAGGATGGTTCATCAAATGAATATATCAGATGACAAGCAAACATGTTCTGCTAGTATTATTCATGGTTAGTAATATAGCATGTCATATATTGAAAACAAATTGCAGTTTCCTGAATTTACATTGCAAGTGAATTAAATAATGGTGCAACAAAAAACTATATTCCATAGACAATAGCCATGGAGAGTGGAACAGGTAACTACCACCACAACAGCAAAGAAACGGTATGCTCATTTCACACAACATCGTAACAGGTTTATTGTTCAGCAAAGAAACATAATTTACACCTAAATATAAGGAAATAGACTTGATCATTTGACGTCAGAACTAAGGACATCTGTCTGATACTATCACTAGGGATGTTGATTACAGAAAGGCCCATTCCATCTAACCGCGGCATATATGCTCGTATGGGAAATTTGCAGGATTAATATAAAAAACTATGACCATGGGAAATTCAGGGCGCCGTAATATGCTGGATAGGCTATTACTGATAACCAATAGAGAAAACAAGTTCCAGAAACCATAAGTCAAGTTTCGGGAAAAAAAAAACAACAGGGCATATACGTGTTTATCAATTACCTACAGGCCAAAAAAAAAACCAATTGTGCAGTGCACATCTCTGTATACGTGCAGATCACCTCTGAAGAAATAGCACAAATTAGCTAGCTAGGGCAAGGGATAAGAATTAATCCAGATAGCAGCAAATTTGATCAAGGAATATCAGTAGAAAAATGAAAATAAGACATGCAGGGATGTGTTGGACATGGTCTTGCCATGCGCAATCTACCTGCAGATCACCAGTTCGTGCAGTGTGGAACGACAGCGATGTGCCTGCGTGTTTGCCTGGCCGCACCGCGGCTCAACCCTATCGGCGGTGCACTCCTCCCGTTGCTGCCCGGACAAGCAACTGGAGCCGCCGCCGCATCTGCGGGCCACCAGCGGACCTAGTTGGAAGTAGGAAGACGAGAGGAGACAAGTGAATGAGGGGCGTCCGAGATCTAGTATTTCTGTTTGATCGGGATAGCACTGATTATTATACTTACCTAATTTGCGTTGCGTTAAAATTTCGGAACTTTTATTCTAACGGTGTGTTCAGTTGGTGAAAAGTGGTTGAAAAGTTACTGTAGCATCTTTCGTTGTTATTTGGCAAAATTTATTCAACCATGGACTAACTAGGCTCAAAAGATTTGTCTCGATATTTACAGACAAACTATGCAATTAGTTAACTTTTTTACCTATATTTAATACTTCATGCATGCGTTTAAAGATTCGATGTGATGGGTGGAAGAGGAAATATTTTGGGTTAGCATGTGAAGTGAATAAGGCATAAAGAAATGATTCGGTCCTTTTTCTAGTCGTGTTAACGTGTTCCTTCTTTTTAGTCGACACTTAGAATTAGGCATTCCACTCTAACCGAACACCAGGATCAATCAATAACAATATGAAAGTGATGACACGAAGATTTACCCCGAGGTTCACGTGCTTGCCGGCACGCTAGTCCCCGTTGTGTCCCTCTTCACCACGTGATTCGGTGACTAATCGGTCTCACACCGAGCCTCTCAAAAGGCGGCACAAGAACCTACCAAATGGCAAAAAGTTGCAATGACACGAGCAATTTACTAATGTTGCCTTTGACGCTTCGCCGAGATAGGCACAAACCCCTCACAATCACCGGAGGTGGCCAAGAACAATCACCAACTCTTGCCAACGCCTCCAAGCTGCTCCAAGCCGTCTAGGTGGCGGCAACCACCAAGAGAAATAAGAATCCCGCAGCAAATCAACCACCAAGTGCCAACTAGATGCAATCTCACAATGCAAATGCACTTGGATCACTCAATCTCACTTCGAATATGCAAAGAAGCAAGAGAGATGAGTGGGAGGGGAGTTGCTTAGCTCAAAGTGCTCACAAGTATATCAAATGTCCAAGAAAAAAAGTCTTAAGCCGGCCAACGAGTATTTATAGACGTACCCCTTCGAATATAGCCGTTACTCACTTGAAACAGCCGAAGTCACGCTGACCGGACGCGCTGGTCAAACTGACCGGACGCGCCGATCACACAACGGCTATATTCGCGAAGCACCGACCGGACGCGCTGGTGCAACGGCCGGACGCGCTGTGCTCGACCGAACGCGCTGGTCCCGTAACTGACTGGACGCGCTGGTCAACCCTGAGCCGCGCACAACGAAACAACGACCGGACGCGCTGGAGAATTGACCGGACGCCACAGTGCCCGCGTCCGGTTGGAGTCCAGTAAGCTCCCTCAACGACCGAACGCGTCCGGTCGGACATGACCGGACGCACTGCGCGTCCGATCAACAAACTGAAACTCGCGCAGACGCTGAACGCTGACCGGACGCGTCCGGTCAAACAGAGACCGCGTCCGGTCCAGCGTCCGGTCACCACTGTGACCTCCGTTCGCTTCCGTTCGATTTCCGACTTCCGGCGTAGTGGAAAATAGTCGTTTCAACTCCTCAAAAACGCCTAAATCCCGCCTCGCAAGCTCGGCGGGAGGGAGAGAGGATCCCAAACCCTCTCTACCGCTCAAACTCCACCGCCATCGCAAATGTGCTAACGCCACCAAGTGATCACGTCATGTGCGAGTATGTTAGCATTTTCACAATCATTTTTCGAGGCGTTATTAGTTCTATCCAAATGCATATGATTATGAAATGCACACCTAGAGGCACTTAGGAGTTAAATAGCCGCGTCATTCCCCTCTTTATAGAACGGCTATCTATCCTATAATGTAACCACACCCACTAGGTGTCTTGGTTACTAAAACACAACCCTTAAGCATATACCTTTGCCTTGATTACGTAGGGTTGCGTCCAAATCCAAGTGTGGCCATCATGATCACCATGTCCATCTTGCCACCAACCTTGGAATGTACTAATCCTCATATGCTACATACAACTTAGGCATAGGATTAGTACTTAGGCATTGTCACTAATTACCAACACCAAACATAGGACTTTCAGCACGCCTGTTATCACAGTTTTCACTCTGCAGAGGTTGTGCACTTTCAGCTTGGGTCGTATTACCCAAATGCCCAGGGCCCGTCGACCCCCTAACACTCCCAAGGTGAGCGGGCAGGGTACGCTATGAAGCCTTCTGTAGGTCTCTCTAACAAGTTAGGGCCGTGAGGTTTCCCCGGCAGACAAATGTAGGAACCCCCTTTCTATGGCACAATTCCTTCGCGACTATACACATAAGAACAGGGCAGTCCTATACCCAAAGTGGCAAGCCCCTCTTGCGCCATAAAGGTAACCTCTAACAAGCTAGAAAAGATCCTATTACTGAGCTAAAGCCAAAGCCATGTGACTCTCACGGTTGCACTGTCAATCCTAGCTTTTGCCGACGGATAAGTCCTTACGGAGGGTTTAGGGCACCATGATCAAAGTCATTTGCACCTTCGCCCTATGGATCAGTTGTTATAAAGCATGTTTTACCTTTTGTTCCATAGAACCATTAACCATTGTATAGATCATGTTCAATTAGAGCGCTAGCAATCTACCCATATGCAATTAACCCGTAGGAGTAAGGAAACATGTCATTAAATAACTAGGATGTCCTTATGGTTATCAAAGTTTGACACATGCAAATGAGTAGATGATTAAAGTGAATAGGACATCAAGGTAGGCCCATGCTATACTTGCCTTGGTTCACAAAGTCCTGCTGGTCCTGTTGTTCTTCAAAGAAGTCTGGATTCCCGAAGTACTCCTCACCGTCTGAACTTGATCAACACAGACCAACAACATGCATTTCGATGACAATCATACAAGAAAACAATCCTATGGTTAGAACAGTTCACCAACAGTAAATAAAACAACATAAAAGGTTTATGAAATGAATCTATGTCTCGCTACGATCACTTCGACGTGAAGATCATGAAAATCGGAGCTAAAACGCGAAAGTTGTGAATTAAATAATTTTTCCTATAGCAAATTAATTAATTAAACTATACCATGAAATTTAAAAGTTGCAAACATGTTTAACAGTATCATTAACATGTAGATTACGCAATTACGAATCTAATGCAAGTTGAATGGATCAAATCAGAGCTAGAACGAAACTTTTATGAGTAAAACATTTCTAGTGGTAATTCTGTAAATACTGTCAAGTTTAAACGAATTGAAATACATAAAATGAAAATCAGATTTTGAATCCGGAGAGGGACTGCAGGTTCTATTATGAGAAAAGGGCAGGACTCTTTAGCAAAAGTGCCTGACAAAGGGGTATCGGCCAATTTCGGCCGTTGATCTTGTGATGGATGGCCAGGATTAGATGGAGGAGGGGAAGAGAGGGGGCCGGCAGCTGGAACAGTGGTGGCCGCAGCGGAGCAGCCATGGCCGGCGGCCCGAAGCTCGCCGGAGAGCGCAAAACCGGCCCTATGGGCCACGGTTTGACAAACCGATTGCGCAGGGACGAAGAGGAGGGTTAGGCGATCCCGCCTAGTCCTAAAACGCGGTCGGAGGACATGGTGGGTTTGGTGGGCCATGGCTCAATGAACCGAAAGCATTGGGAGAGGGAGGAGATGAAGGCGAGCTCACCAAGGCCTCAGAACGGTCGGAGACGGAGCTGGGACGGTGGCTCGTGCTCGGCGGATCCCAGCAAGCGGTGGCGCTGCGGTTGCGGTTTTGTGAGGGAAAATGCATCAGGGGGGCGGCGACGGGTCTAGCTCCTCTTTATGGAGGCCGGAGCGCTGAGGACGGTCCTATGATGCGAGAACGTGGGCGTGGGCGGCGGTTTCCACCTCGACCGCGCGCGACATGGGAGGTTGGCGATGGTGCCGACATGTGGGCCCTGGGTGTCAGCGGCAGGGGAGAAGAAGGGGTGCGGCAGAGCTTGCCCAATCTGAACTGGGCTGGCCCAAGAGAGAAAAGAGAGGAAGGCAGGGAGGAAAAGGAAGAGCGGGCCGAGGGGAGGGAAGAGAAACAGGCTGGCTGATTGGGCCATAGGCCTGAAGGAGAAAGAGTGGGATAGAGGATGAAAATTCCTTTTTTTTCTTTTATTCCAAAGCTTGTTTCAAATCCATTTTCAAAAGCAACTTGAATCATTTTGAGCTTTGGTTCAAACCACTCATCAAAGTAAATCATGTGCACCAGCATGAATGCACCACCATGTTGCTACATGCTATGATTAATTTTAATTTATTGAAAATTTTTATTTCCCTATGTTTTCATGAGCATAAAAATATATTAATAAGCCATTTTAACTTTATTTCAAACGATGCAAATTTTAGGGTTTACAGACTATGGACCACTGAGCACAGGGGTGAAGCGTCGAAGCAGGGGCTGCCGGCGACTACTGCCGAGCACGGGACCAGGGCGGCGACAGGGTCTCCGGTGGCTGTTCTGACGAGCTGGGGGCGGCGGCGGTTCTCCATGCAGGGGCAGCGGCTGGAACCAACACGGGGTGATGGCCGGAAACCTGCCTTCACCGGCAGCGGCTAGGGTTCGTGCAGGTCCGGACGCAAGACATCACGAGGGAGTGGACGCTCGTGTGGATAGGCGAGGGGAAAGAAGCATCGTGCGGATAGAAAAGAAAATGATTTGGAATATAACCAGTGGCAGGGTGGGTAAATATTGCACCAAATTTGAAAGAAGCCACCCTTGTGAGCTCTGGGGCTTTTTATGTAAAGGTGGCTTTTCTGGGCTTTCTGGCTTGTGTTTAGGCTTCCGAGGACCAAAAGTTGGTGGAAAAGCCTAAACAAATAGGGCCTATGTATTGTTGAGAAATAGATTATGTTTAAACAAAATCTTTTTTCAATGTTTATATTGTTATTAATTGGTCCCAAATGTGTGCAATACGGATTATACATTTGTGTAACACTGTAGCAGAGCCATTTGAGGGAATTTGGGTCATGTTATACACCGGCGCCACTTGGGCTCTAGACATGCACCGACACTTCTCCTATTCTTCTTGACCACACGCCCTTCCTCCCCCACCACGCACCGGCATTATTTTTGCATGCGAGGCCGCCGCCCAGCGTCACCGCCTTGATGCAGGTGTGGTAGGGTCTCGCTAGATCTGCGCCACCATGGCCACGCCCACGAAGCTCTGGCAAGAACCTACCGCGCCCGTGGCCCTCCTCCTTCCAACCCCCACCCCCACCCCACCACCGCCAAGGCTATGGGCACCGTACCCCACCCCAACCGGCCTGGTCGCCTCCGCAGCCGCCAGAACCCTAACGCCGCCCTCTCACTACCCCCACTGCTTGGTAGGACTGCCTCCATCGAGGCCCTTCTCTTCTAAGCCTGCCGGAGTTCGGGAAGGAGAGAGAGAGAGAGAGAGAGAGAGAGAGAGAGAGAGAGGAGAACATGGCACACCACCAGAACGATATGGAGATGGGGAGACCACGCGCAGTCGTCGGGGAGAGCATGAGCGGCCATCGATGATGCTGCCGGAGATGAAGACGAGGGAGGGAGAAGAAGGCCAATCGGCCTGTTCAGGCTCGCACGAAGACTTGGCGCCCATGCGGTATGTTGGCGGGCACCAGCCGGCGCGTGGTTTTCGTCTGGCCGGGTTGGACCGGAAGATTTCCGCGGGAATTTGGCCTAGCTAGTTTCCTCCTAAATACAAAGGGACCGAAGCATATGTAGGTGGAGATCGAAATTAAAGATACATTCATGTGCTCCATCACATAATCTATATATAATTAATGAAATTGACTCTTGCGCAGAAAAAAAGAAATTAATGAAAATCACTGTAGAAATATTTCACTATTCCCTACCCAAACAAGAGAGAACAGCCATAAACTGTACAAATTTTGCTCATGGGCACACGAGAAGAAAAATAAAGAAAAAACTTTTTGAATTCGTTGCTAGCCACAACACAGGCCACATAGGTAAATGACATAACAGATTCGGCCACAGAGAATCACCTTTCCAGCTGCGGCCATGAGCCACCTTCCGTTTTCAGCATTCGGCACGCGCTCCTTGCCGTCGCCGTGGCAAAGCAGCTTCGTCCGCACCGCGCTGCACACACACCCCGTCGCCGTGGCAAAGCAGCTCCCCTCTTCCCGTTCCCCACCATTCTCCAGCCGCACTCACGCTCTCCAAACCCTAGCCACCGAGATCGTCACCATGGTTCGCCTCCGGAAGCAACCGCGACGAATCTGCGCCGCCGCTGTCGCTGGATCCTCCACCGCCGTCATCCCTGGAACTGACAACGAGTACGAGCCTCTTCTTTCCCTTGCTGCTCTCCCTCTCTCTCTCTGGATCTGATGCCTTTCTCTCGACGCGGGCGGTGTCCTCAGCTCCGCCTCGGAGGAGCGAGACTGGGCGCAGCTCCTCCCGGACCTCGTCAGGAAGATCGGCGACGACCTCCTGCGCGACGACGCGACGGAGTACATCCGTCTGAGGGCCGTGTGCCAGCCCTGGCGGCGCGCCACCGGCGACCCGAGCGTCCTGGAGCCTCGGTTCTTCCCGAGAAACTGGCTCATGCTCGCCCCAGGGTATAAGCTACGAACGGATGGCGTGGCGGAGCGCTTCGTCAATGTCCGAACCGGCGCCTTCCTGCGGATCCGCCTTCCGACGCCCGACGAATACACCCACCACGGAAACACCGAGGGCCTTCTAATCCTCGTCCACCACATCACGGACACGGTATGCCTTCTCAACCCCCTCACCATGGCGTTCACCGACCTCCCGTCCTTCAGTCCCATCGGCCATGTGGTGAATTCCGCTAAGTTCGCGATAGGGGACATCAAGGCCGCTGGTGTCCTCGTTGAAGTCGACGAGCAAGGTCGGGCACAGTCATCGGAGCCGCCCAACGTGGTTCTGAGCCTGACCTCACAGACGCGCACCTTCCTTGTGTATGCAAGACCTAGGGACTTTGTCTGGCGCGTGGTTGACACCAGCTGCACCGATGAACTAGAGGGAAAGCTGCCCACGATCAAGCGTGGCCTCTCAGTTTGGGGCAGATTTTACGTCCCTACCCGTGGCGGCGACGTGCTCAGGGTGGTGCTTGAGCCTCGGCCACACCTGACATTCGTGGCGAGGCAAACCGGCAGTTCAGTTTGCAGTGGTCTCAGTGAGACCTCCTACATCGTCTCAGTGTCGTCCGGTGACGATAGGAAAGATAGGATGCTTCTAGTGCGGAAGAAGACAGGCATCCAACAGACCTATTATACATGGGATGTTGACTTAAGAAATAGAAGGCTTATTAGGGTGAAAACACTGAGTGACATGACTGTCATGTTGCCTTCTATCACACTGCGTAGTTCTACTTTTCCTACTATCATGCAGAATCGAGTCTGTTCCAAGGACTACATGCAAAGGTTACTACGTGGGAACCTAATCTGAGAGTTTCTTGGTTTTAATGAATGTAATCGTTTTGACTGTATTGTTGTTATTTCCTATGACTCTGAATTGTTGGAATGTTAAACATAAGACATTTTGAATTATGATGATGTAATTGAGGAATGTTCTATGTTTTGGCGTAACTATGAAAGCTATAATATAATCTGGTACCCCAATATCTGATGAATGTTTTTCTTCATTAGAATGTTCGGGACTGAGAATTTATTAACAGGAATGGCGTATGATCCTATGGGTCACTTGATACAATCATTTTCCTGGATTTGGATCAACGACGATACCTTAAGCAGGACAAAATTTATGTTATACTGTTTTGAGGACATGTCAGGACTGAAGATAAATTATCAGAAAAAGTGAAGTTTTTGTTCTAGAAACAACTATTGAAGAACAAAAGAAAGGGTAGCAGACCTGTTTATAATAAAGGGACTTTTCGAATGAAATATCTGGGAATAATGCCAGATAGATGATATATGAGCTCAGCAGATTTTGCATATGTATACCAAAAGATTGGAAAGAGGGTTCATACATAGCAAAGTTGTTTACTGTCATATGGTGGCAAGATGATTTTTAACTAAATCATGTCTTTGCTAAATCCCAACTTATGTCATGGGGATATGATGTTTCATTTGAAAGAAGTAATCACAAAATGAAGACAACAAGATCCAACTTCTTTTGGCATGGCCTTGTCAACGAGAATAAGTATCACATGATGAAATGGGAAGTTCTAGATTCTCCCCTACAAGAGGTTGGTTTTGGTTGCACTTACAGTAGAATCGATTAAGTGATTTATTCACTTTGTTTGTGCGCTTTTATTTGTGAATCGAATCAGGGCCAGAAACATGTGCGCTAGCTGCTTTAATTTGGTTTTCTTGCCAAGATTATCAACCCTGCTGATAGGCTTGGAATTGCCAGTGTTCAATCTGTACCGGATCATGCATATGTAAATGTACTTTGTTCGCTAGGCTATTAGATACTCATCTTAGGATTTGGAACAAATGAGGACACACTTGCCAGGGCGATCTTGTTAGGGTCCGAGATCACGGTGACCAGCGACAAGATCAAAGAGGAATATAAGGTCAGGATCAAGACCACGGTGACCAGCGACGTTGTCGATGACACCTTCGGGTATTACAAGGACTTCCTGCTGACCTTGGTAGGGAGTGAAGACTAAACCAGCCTTCTTTTGTTGGACAAGATGGGTAGGAATGTGTATCCGCAACCACAAAATTTAAAGGTTTCATTAGAGAACATGTACAAAGGTCCAAAATATTCTGATGCATTCATGCATATGTATCCATTCTTTACAAGATTTTAAATGGTCCACATCATGTTGAAATAAACCAAAATCGTTCTACCCTTTTTGTGTTTATTTGGTAGTTCTGAAAAGCTTCTTTTCCGCTTGAAAAGTCATTAAGCAGAATGCTTTGAGGCCACACAGAAAATTACACAAAGTGAAGTACGGCAATTTGATATTGGTGATGAGGAAACTAATCTAGGAGACTAGGACCAGGTATCAGAGGAGTTCGATACATATGATTCCTTTATTACTGTTTCAGTTTATGCGTCTAACAATTTCAGCACACTGAAGTGCAGAACAACCCCAATTGAGTAGGACAGCATGCTCCAGAAATTTCTCATATATTTCTCTGTGATGTGATTTTTCATGTGAGTATCCTTTTAGTGTAATTAATTTTTTTAATGATGCATCTTACTAAAATTCTTGGCATCAACTAATATATAATTTTAAATTTAAATGTTCTTTCAGGTATATTAGAAGGAATCAGTTAGATGCTGGGTTTCCCCTCTTTGAATCAGAGTCTCTAAAATGGCCTGGATTTGTGGATTTTGATGATGTGAATGATATTCAGCGCAGGATGGGTCATCCTTTTATCTGCAGTATATATAAAGTCTTTGACTTGAAGAACTACTCCTTCCTATATTCGATACCAGATGAAAACGTACAGGAGATAAAGAGCAGGTTTGTGCTCTTTTCCTTGGTTATATCTATCTTCGTAATGTAGAAAGAGGGTAGGGGCAGCTGTTCAAATGTTGTCTTGTTCCTTATGTGGATTAATATAACTTGCAAGATATTATAGCTTGATTACATGTACTCTTTAACAGGATATCAAAAGGCTTTGCTTTTATTATTTGGCTTTGCTTTTTTTATCTTTCACACAGAAGCAGGATGCAGAAAACGTATGGTTAGTACTTGTATGCAGTTGGGCTACATGTCCATTTAATTGCTAATGGGCCATGATTTAAACATTACAAGAAACTGAGAAGTTGTTATAGGAGTTGAATATTACAGGAATACATTTGTCTGATGGTTTTTAAAAAAGAAAAAGGAATTGTCGAATGGGATAGCATGTGGTTGAGATATTGAAGCATTGTTTAATTATCGTCTTTGCTTTTGGTTCAAAACTTTGTTTGAGTATAGGCTAGGCAAGATTCTTTTTGTGATCCTTTGTTTACATTAGTTGAGAAGCAAAGTTAGAACTCAGGTGGAATGGGAAAGATAAACTTAGGTTCGAAGAAGCTGGGTAATAAACACTTGCCCGATCAGTGATGTCTGTTACATTAAGGAGATACTCAAGTACTTAATATGTAAAAATTTTACTGCATATTCACTAATGTTAAAGGACTCTACAAAACATTTTTTTAATGTTGTTAAATTAAGGAGAAAATTTGGTTTATAACCTGCATTGTCAAATTATCTACAGTAGCTTACACTAGCTTATATAAAGAATGATTGGAGCAGTCAATCAACCACAAATATTTTGCCTCCCAGATTTCACATGGTGATCCAGCTAACTAAAAAAATACAGCCTGTCTATTCATTCCTATTGCTGATGGTCTACAACTATTGAATGGGAGTACATCAGTTTCTTTAACTGTTCTGTATCAGCCATCTCGAATATCACTAAGGCACTGGTCACCAGTATTTGATCTCTGAAACTATCACCTTTCAGACTGCAAATGGAAGGCACAAGCAGGGAATGTTCATGTTAGGTCATTCTTTTTTCGCGACTGTAAGACAGATCATTCAATTGCAAGTGCAGTGAGTTATATTAGGATGTACTCCCTCCGTCCCAAAACAATGACACTTGTCTAGATTCATAGCTCAAGTGTCATCTATTTTGAGACGGAGGGAGTAACTCTGTTGTCTGGTAGCTTGCACTTTTAACGAGTTAAAACTATGCTTTGCAAGTATATATGATGAGGGCATGTTTCAAGAATCTAACATGTCATGATTTCAGAATTACAGGCTACTCTGGCTGGACGACGTCCATGTAGTTTCTTTGCACCCATACAACTTGCACGGAGCAGTGAGGTCCTGGGATCATGCCACTGGGAGGTCATATAGTGTGGAGGGGATGATCAAGGAGCAGAGCTTGTTTATGAGGGGGTGATCGAGCATGAAACGATGATTAGATGGTGTTGAAAACTTTAGACATGTAGAGGTTCACTGGAACAGGATGGTGCTCGGCAGGTAGTAATAAACCTGACAGCCATCCAACCTCAATGAAGAGTTGATGCTTTTCTTTGCAAAGCAAATTTAAAAGCTTGTGTTATAAGGTGCTGAAACTTGATTTTGTGGTTTCCTAAGATAGTTTTCCTTGTGATATGTTTTGAAGTTTACCACGGAAAATTTCTCCATAAATGGCATTATTTACTCTGCTTGTGTATTTAGTTTCATGTGTATTAACATCTGCTTCTGTTTTCATTATAATCCATTTATCTGAACAATTTGAGGTGAGGGCACTGTTGCTCTTCTTCTTGAGTAGCTTGGCAATATTGTCAGAAGAGATGATTGATGGCTTGCAATGATCCTTTCATTAATTTATCTTTCTATCTATATGTAATTGTTTATTTAATCTATTTTATAGGCGTGCCGGTATAATGGATGACAAAATTCGAGCATCCATAATTTATCTTTTTGACATTGAGCATGGGTTCTGTTTTAATTGACATATTGTCCTTTTGTTTTTACTGCCGCGTTGGCACAGACAATATACTAGTATAATCTGGTACCCAATGTCGTATGGATGCTTTTCTTCATAAGAATGTTCGTGACTGAGAATTTATTTACAGGAATGGCTTGTGATCCTACGGGTTACTTGATACAATCATTTTCTTGGAGTTAGCACTACTATAAAAATGATTTTGCGACACGGTGTCGTTTTATTAACCGAGGTGGTCAGAAAATCCAACCGCCTCGAAAAATACCTGAGGATTTTCAGAGGTGGACATTTTTATTTATGGAGGCCGTTACAATTAACCGTCTTGTAAAATGTATTTATGGAGGCAGACATTTTATTTACCGAGGCGGTCAAGATTGGCCGCCTCGGTAAATCGATTTACAGAGGCGGTAAAAAATGTTCGCTTCGGTAAATTGATTTATGGAGTCAATAAAAAAATAACTGCCTCCTATAAAATCAATTTACGGAGGCGGGCCTCCAAAAATGGATCTTCGGAGACGGGCCTCTCAATTAAAAGGCTTGAGACCCATTCAACAGCCCACTCCAAACCCTAACACATATATACGCAGCCCCTCATTACTCCTCTCAATCACTACCTACACCCTAGCCGCTACACAGATTACGCGCCTCCCTCTTGGCACCCGCTCGCTCTCTCCACCGCACAGAACACCACTCGGCTTCTTCACCTCGCTCTTTTGTATACACCTCTCTCTCTCTATGCGCCTCCCTCTCTGCTCCCTCTCTCTCTCCCTGCGCCGCAGCAGCAGGCCGCAGCTCCCTTGGCGCGCGGACGGCTCCTAGCGGTGGCGCGGGTCTTCTCTTGGTGGTGCCCGGGCCAAACCTTCTGGCGATGCATGGTGGTGGGTGGCACGGGGCCGCTGTGGCGTGTGGCGTGGGTCCGTGGTGGAGGACAGTGGCGTGCGAAGACACTGGAGGCCGGCCAGATCTGGTGGAGGACTGCCAGATGCAGTGGAGGGCATGCGGATCCGACGAAGGACAACACCATTGGCGGTGGTGGGGCAGCTATAACTCTCCCCATCTCCCTCTCTCATTCGCTCTTCATCTCCCTCACTCTTCCCTATCTCCCCTTTGCAGATCTGAAGCCGGCATTGACGACTACAGTGGGCGGTAGTCTGGAGCCGGCATGGATGACGATGGCAAGCCAGCAGACGGTGGCGCACGGCCGGCCCTGGTGATGGCAACAAGAGCTAGCACAGAAGATGGATGGCCTTGCGACAGCAGCTCCAGCAGCTGGAGCCAGCTCTTGGAGCTTTTTTATTTTTTTAAATTGATTTACGCTGGCAGGCATTTTACTATGCCTGCCTCGGTCGAAGGCATTTAAGGAGGAGGGCATTGTAAGTTGCCCACCTACGTTAATATATTTTCCGTGGCAAGCAACGTAGGTCTACATTAACGCGGACCTTTAGACGGAGACGGTTGCTATGCTCGCCTTGGAAAATCCAAAACGATCGCCTCGCAAAAGAATACTATAGTAGTGTAGATGAGGATACCTTAAGTACGACAAAATTTATGTTGTACTGTTTTGAGGCTATGTCAGGACAGAAGACAAACTATCAGAAAAGGTGAAGTTTTTGTTCTAGAAACAACTATTGAAGAACAAAAAAAGTAGCAGACATGTTGAACTATAATAAAGGGACTTTTCCAATGAAATATATGGGAATAATGATGGATAGATGATACATGAGCTCAGTAGATTTTGCATATGTATACGAAAAGGTTGGAAAGAGGTTTCGTACATAACAAAATTGTTTACTGTCATATGGTGGTAAGATGATTTTTAACTAAATCATGTCTTAGTTCTGGATTATTCATAGGGATGTTTCATTTGAAAGAAGTACATCACAAAATGGAGACAACAAGATCCAACTTCTTTTGGCATGGCCTTGTTAACAAGAATAAGTTATCACATGATGAAATGGGCAGTTCTGGATTCTCCCAAACAAGAGGTTGGTTCAGGTTTCACTAACACAAGAATATGAACAAGTGTCTACTTTTGACATGGGTATAAAGTAGAAAGAGGAGATAACAATGCATGCTGCAAACTGCTGAGGGTCAAATACTTGGGGGACAAAGGGTTTTGTTTAGGAGGCTTTGAATTTTATACATGTGTGAATTATTAGCGCTGGCAATGAAGATCAACAAATCACGCACTGGGAATCAGGTGGGTAGCACATGAGACACGAATCTATACTAGTTCAGGCATGGGGTACCCTACGTCCAATAGAGAATATCTCTGTTATCTCGTATGCTTGGTGTTTACAGGGGTGCTGATGGCTATGCGAACCTAATTCCCTAGATGGTCTAACTTATACCTAAATCAGTAAAAATTTGTGTCCCGTTAGCACCCTGTAAACACTGAGCATACAAGATAAGAGAGCTATTCTCCACCGGATATAGGGTACCCTATACCTAAACTAGTATAAAACTGTGTCCCATGTGCTACCCAGTTAATTCCCTGCCCATGGATGCTTTGCTTATCTTCATTGATGGATCTAATAATTTTGACAACAGGCCTGCATGCCATTAAAGATTCATGTATTAGAGCTAGATTTTGGAGGGATGAATGGCTAGGCCATTTCCCTCTCACAATAGTGTATAGCAAGAATTTTGCTATCTGCGATGAGCAAGCGGAGTTGGTACATAGAATTCTAAGAAATAATGAAGTAAACCTTACCTTTAGAAGATATTTTGGAGACAATAAACAGGTGGAATGGCAACAACTCACACCTGCACACTACCACAAAACGGAAATTTCTTGGCGGCCAAAATCAGACCGCCAAGGAAATTAATTTCCTTGGGGGTTGGAGCAAACTGCCAAGGAAGTATGTATCCTTGGCGGTTCCGCTCGGCTACCAAGGAAATATGCAACTTTTCTTGGCTGTTGTTGTGAACCGCCAAGGAAAACGTCATTTCCTTGAGTGCTATTGCAAACCGCCAAGGAAATCATCGTTTTAAAAATCAATATTTTTTATGAATTTGTCAAATGATCTCGGATGAAAAAATGACCTAAACCAAAGTTGTAGTACTCGAAAAGATCTAAAACTTTCTAGTTTAAACTTTTTTAATTTGAATTCATTTTGGGTGTCAAATATGCATTACAAAATTCACTAAATTAAATACAAAAGCAATGCATCAGCTATTCAATCAAGAATGATTTCATGGTGTAGTGGTAACGAAGTAACAATGTGAAGGGTGAGGTTGTGAGTTCGAAACTCAGTAGTTGTAGGGATTTGAGATTTTTTACCTTATTTTCACATATTTTCTTGGCGGTTGACATATTTCCTTGGCGGTTAGTCACCTCCAAGAAAAATGAATTTTCTTGACTGCCGACTCATTTCCTTGGCTACGTAGTATGTCTATGTTTTCCTTGGCGGGTTGGCAGTCAAGGAAACCATGCTTGGGGGTTAGCCGCCAAGAAAACTCTATTTTTCTGGCTAGCCAAACTTGGCGGTTCATGCTTGACGGAGCACTGCCAAGAAAAATTTCCTTGGCGGTTTTTTCTATATTCCTTGGCAGTTTTTGGCCGCCAAGAAATTTCCGTTTTGTGGTAGTGCTGCTACAGTGAGATGATGGGGTTTAGAGAGGAATAGTAACTTGATCACAGCTCCTATATATAGAGAGCTAACCTTCCCCGGAGTGAAAATAAGGAGATTATGTGTAATTGGAGAGCAAGAAAACCAATGAATATCAAATTTTTCATGTGGTCAATTTACACAGATTGTCTGCTGTCTGCAGAATAGCTAACCAAGAGGAATTGGCCAGGAGACATTCATTGTAAACTCTGTGGCCAAATTGAAACAACACGGCATATATTTTTTTGAGTGTCATTTTGGAACTACGTACATCTGGTGCACTTATCATGGTGTGTTTTTTTCTGGAGAATGGTTCCAACAAATTTATTAACCCTGTTCTCCAAGCTTAATAGAAAAAAGGAACTGTCTTCAAATCCAAGATGATCTGTATAAGTTAGGGTATTTGGTTAACCTGTAATGACTATTTTTTAACAACAAAGTTATTACCCATCTAACTTTTGTGGTACACCGATCCATCAATTTTTTGTAGAAATGTTGCATCCTACTCAAGGAAAAGGAGAAAAGTTAATTTTTTGCAGAAATGTTGCATCCTACTCAAGGAAAAGGAGAAAAGTTGTCCAATGATGGCAACAAAGACATTATCATGACACTTGGTGCAACCAAACAATCAGTGTAAGCTCTGTAGTTTATCAAAGTTTGCTACAATGTAATAATGCTCTTTTAGGCGGTTGTTCTGTTGGTTTATCGTTGTCTTTTGGATCGGTTTAGATGGAAGTGCCTTGTGGTTTTGTGTTGTTTCTCATATAAGCTGGCTACCATAGCAAACCTTAAACTTTGCTTTCTATAAAAGGGGACCAATGGTCTTTGGTCCAAACAATCCTATGACGGGTAACCAGTATGTACATGATCTATGAAAGTTATTGTGAATTTTATTGTAGTTTAATTTTCTACTTAACAAAGTCAGGTCGTTGTACAGTCCTAGTAAGACACATATCAGTAGCTGCTGAAGTATTATATCTCATATTGATCTGGGTCGGCCTGTCATGCCCACACATTAATATACACTCTATTTCATTCATAATTAATAAAACCGTTTGTGCTAAAAAAATCATTGCGGTTGTGGCTTCACATTTCATATTATCAAATCTGCATCTCACATTCAATTTTCTTGAGGCCTTCCTTATTATTAGTAAACATAAAGTAATAAAAACGTATTGGTCTTGACCCATCATCTCTTATCAGGCCTGCTTGATACATCAAATTCTTAATGGGCCTTTCTTTCTCAATGAATACAAACCTTTGAAAGGGTTTTACTCCTCATATTTCCCTAAGCAAATGTAATAAGCAAATTTTGCTTTCTAGCTATGAACATCAAGCTAATCCATTCTTAAAAATATCATTAATTACTAGAGATATATTACATTACAAGTTAAAATATGTTAAATGGACAGTGATGAGCAGTTCTAAACCCAAATTTGGGGTGAGTTACCTTCTTGGGAATGTGCACAAATCTAATTAAGAGGGTGGCAACTTGCTAGGATATCAACTTGCTAGCACACAATGCAAATTGTCACTTTTTGATGGGCCTATATATAAATGAAAATCTTAGCAATAGTTTATTTAGTGAGCCCAGCAACATAAAACAATGATTATTGAAGATTGTCACATCATCCTACTTTAATGGAATAAACAGTAGGTTGACGTAATCGTAATTCTATATATGGTTTAACTTAAATAAATTGTGTTGGACTTCTGAAACATCTAGTGAGCACAGGTTGTTTGATCGACGTCTGTCTAATCAGTTTTTAAATAAGGTTTGGATACTAAAGAAGCAAAAAGTAATTATATGACATCAGAATGTGAAGAAGACTTCAGAAAGGCTGTGAGATTTAATATGCTGGTAGGTTCTCATTGTGTATGTTTCATTTCATGTCTAGGACTATCAAAGCTGACATACAATAGGCATATAGTAGTCATGCAATCGAAGGAAATTTCCCTTCCTTATGAATAAATAAATGACAGACACTTTACATCATTTGAATCCACCAAGCCATCCATGGTCTCCACCCTTGTGTGCTATTTCATGCCCTCTCCGTCTTATCTCCCGAAGTTACTAATAGGACCACTTGATGTCGCCAGACAGGCCCATACCAAGGATTTTGAGGTCCTGGTGAGAAACATAAAAGGTTGCCCTAGGAAAATGCAAACAGTAGGACAAAAGCGCAAGGGACCCAACACCCTCCAGGTGATTTTTTCCCTCCCCACGCATGGTTTTTCCTTTTTTTTAATGCACTGCAATCACAACGTTACATTACCCTTGTAGTGCAATCACCAGTGTCATGCCTCGTGAACACTGCCTTAACCACGTCCCATATCTAACCTTGTCTCCATCTCACTACCATTCCTCCACATGGTGCCATGGCAGACTGATAGGTTTCGCGTTATGTCGGCCACTAGTGGTGAGCTTGACAGCCCGAAGCAATTAACGCATGCCAAGCAACTTTTCTCCCGGCATCCCCTCAATAATTGCGCCCCCATGGCTCAAGTGCCCATGGTGATGGCGGTAGCAGCTTTCGCACAAGTGTGGCACCTTAGGTGATGGCTGCCCCCGTCATGGTAGCTCCAATGTCGCCATCCTTGCTGGTGCCATGGACACCTCACAAAGTGCTAGCTCGACATGGCCTCTTGCTTCGTCGCCCTACCTAAACATTAACGGAGGCAGTCTAAAAATCCAACCGCCTCATAAAATGTCTAAGGATTTTCAGAGGCAGATGTTTTTATTTACGGAGGTGGTCACAATTAACCGCCTTACAAAATACACTTACAGAGGCGGATATTTTATTTACAGAGTCGGTCAAAATTGTCTGCCTCGGTAAATCGATTTACAGAGGCAGTAAAAAATGTTCGCCTTGGTAAATCGATTTACGGTGGCGGTCAAAAAATGACTGTCTCCTAAAATCTATTTACGAAGGCAGGCCTCTTAAGAAGTCTGCCGCTAAAAATAGAGGCCTTTTTTGGAGGTGAACACCTTATGAGGCCCGCCTGCGTTAATATGGCTGAGGCCTAGTGAGACACGTTAATACGCGTGGCCCATTGTTGACACCTTTAGTGGCACACAGAGACAAAATCCACAAGCACACAGGTATCGAAGTAGTTTTCACCTAGAGTATTATCGAGTATCATATCCACGGGAAAACATGTGTGTTGTCTAATTACTAGTGTGTCCAGGGATAGCAATTAAGGTATAGGTATGAGTAGAGAGGATTCCTATGGTTATGACCCTATATAAAGCAAGGCTTATGATTCTAGTGTTCACTTCGGGACGCCGCTTAGACGGTAAAGCATTGCTAATAGATAACTCTACCGACGTGACTATGGTCCTACTAATTTAAGAACCTGCTCAATTTGGAGTGGACTACAGAGGATAGATGGGGCTATGACCACCCACTACTACCACTAGGGAACGGAGAGCAAACACAGGTAGCTGATAGCCTAAGCATCACGCTTATGCTAACAATTATTACTCTAATCTAGTTAGCAAGAACTAGAGTACTCAAAGGAACTGTGACTCCATTAACAAAAGAGCACAGTACTTACTTTAAATAGAAATTAGCTATCAGAAGTATCTCAGATGTTGACTTGAAGAAGCCTAGATCCGCTAAGATATAAGCCATAGAGAGAGTACCGACAATCCCGGTACTATCTCCAAACTCTTTCCTCACCTTCTCTCTACTGTGTAAAAAAGAATAGAACCTAACTAGAGGACTAATCTCTCTTGAATGCGATCATCTGATCCTGAGATGATGATATGAATTTGTGTTTTAGGATAGCCTCAGGGAGGAGGGTAGGGGCTGCTATATATAGGGGGAACCATCAATTTTGAGCCCTCGGATCAAGCCGACTTGAAACAATGGCGTAGATTTGATCTTTAGGCGGTGGGAAACTAACGTACGAAGGAGAGACCGACAGGTGGACCCACTAGGCCGGGCAACCTATAGGTGGGGCCGGCTAGCCCCACTTGGCAGCCTCTTGGCTCGATCTTTGGTGGAGACTCTTCTAGTGTGTTCCAGAGTCTTTCCAAGTCGGTATCATCGCAGATAAACGTGACTTGCTTTGACGAATAGGTCCTGCTTGATGGTTTTCTGGTTAAATGCTCCTGCATTGACAGATTCACCAAAATTCATAGAATTTATTAATTTAAATCCCTAAACCTATGTTTGATGATGGAATTAAATATATATGCAAGTTATGTTGATGGTTTATGATTGATGTTAATGACCATCAACAAGCTCCCCCACACTTAACCTTTGCTCGTCCCTGAGCAAAGCTAAACTCAGCAATGGATCAGGAGTTGCTACAATGCTTTCACTCCTCAAAAATACACATGCATTCAATCAAAAATTCTCCTCCAGATTAGAATAAATTGACCTGACTTTCAAACTTACCCATATTACCTTCAACTATGGGGCTTCTTAGCCTTCACTTGGGTCTTGAGCTATTGAAAGACAGAACAATCAAGTCAAGCACTATGTCTCAAGTTCTTTGTTCCACCATTGTTCTGGAGTTTTTATAGCTTTTCAAAATAAAACTCAGAGATTCCATTGTATGACACTATCAAGTTTCTCAATATATGTAGTATTTGTGGATCCTCACCAAGGCAATAATGATGTTATGCCTTTTTCTTTCCTACAACTAAAGCTTATGTGGAGTTCATAAGCAGGGAGAAAGTTAGAGCATACTTGCAATACATATATTGTAAAGTCAAACCTTAGATCCAAAGAGAAATTAGTCATACAATCAAATCAAGACGTGCATGTGTGTGGATATATATGGTGGCTAACCTAATTCTACTTTGCTGGTTGAAAACATATCTCTCTCTTGAAACATGGAAATATTTTTGCGAGAGAACAGGAGCTATCTTATTCATCTTTCTCTTTCTTTTCTTTTCAGGTGGGCATCTAAGTATCCATTATTTTTAATATCTCGGACACTTGTCCATTTTTTCTCAGCTCTTTTTCTTTCTTTTTTAAGAATAACTTTTGCATAACCCCATGTCTCTTTTTTGCAACAAAGATTTTGAGAGATAGCAACATCTCTATTGCCACACGAAACATTGTGGTTGGTATAGGTTGAACCCTCTATTGCCACGACAAATGTTTTGTTGCTAAAGATGGCCTCTCTATTGCCATAATCAATACTTGGTTGCTATACTTAGACCCTCTATTACCACGCGCAATGTTTCATTGGTACGAGTTTTTTTGCCACAACGTTTGTTTGTTGCTATAGCATATATTGCAACGCCAAATGATTATGACGATAGTCCGTATTGCAATGCTTTGTTTCGTAGCTTCAAACAATAATTGCATGCCATTAATTTATTAAAACAATATATGATCAACGAAGCATTTAAATAGCCATTAACCAAAATATGTTTTGTTTGTACAAATCATTAATGAAACCATCCAATGTCAAACTCAACTTAGACACAGGCACAACTCAAACACATAAGGTATCTAATACACACTTGTTTGAACACATGAAAATGTAATAAGCTATGTCTAGCACTGTAGTAAATGTTGGCTTGACGTTGACCATCTCATCACTCGTTCGCTCCACTCAAACTCTATCTTGCTCCTGAAAAGAATCATTAACATTGATATGACTAATTAATAATAATTTACACTAGAAATACATAAATTGACCTGAGTAAAATAAAAGAGTGCTTAAAGATCATATGTATCATGAAAAGCCACAGGTTCATCAATTCTGACTAATTTTTCCAGTCTTCTACTGAACAACAGTTACTATACATAGCTTGCCGACTTAAATGCAATAATTTTATAGATATTACAGTCAGGTTAGATTATGTACAATGAAAAGCCACAAGTTCATCAATTCTAACTAATTTTTCCAGTCTTCTACTGAAGAGTCACTATACATAGCTTGCTGACTTAAATGCAATATTTTTATAGATATTATAGAGTCAGTTAGATCTGACAATCTCTGCATACATGATTGAATATATTTGAAACCGAAACATATTTCTAAGTCTAATACATAGTGATAGAACAAGCGTATAAGGAAATTTGGAACTTACAAGAACTGATCACACGATGACTCAAGCCTTGTACAAAAATATTTACCCTCTCCGAGTTTAGGCAGCATTTCTGGAAAAGCAAGAGGCGTATCCAATTGCACGATCAGATCTCTAGGCATATCCAATTCCAGATAAAAGGTTCAGTTAACACACAAAAGGCAAAACATCACCACAAGCTTAAACGTACGCTTTTACAGATACCCTACAACTAACTAGTTGTTAAATATACGTTGCTTTGACAGATACCCTACAACTGCTTTTACAAGACAACAAAATAGAATAGAAACTAAGTGGGTGGACAAAACATGTTAATATAACTTACACAGTGCTCAATTGCTTTTACAAGTCAATTCCACCTTGCCGTGTTCGTCGCAAAGCTAGCACAAGGTGGCAAAGCACCCCATCATAAAAAAAAGGTGGCAACGCACTATCAGGACACAGTACAGACAACAGTTACACCCACTGTACCACAACTTTTTTTTAGAAAAGGAAATATATTAATATGCTAGCTTATGCATCGATTAATGCATATAGCTGTTCCTTATTACAACCAAACACACAAAGGTCCACGCAAACTCAAAAAACAAAGTTTTGAAGCAAAGCAGAAGAAGCTAAAAGTTCCAAAAGCAACATTTAACTCATAATTCTATTGCTGAATCTCCACCCGTTACTTGCAAACACCTCCATTACCACAACTTTAGGTGCTACCAGCTCAAAGAAATGTCTACAGATGGCTAGTTTCAAGTTCTGACATTGCAGCACGGACTTAGTTTAAGTTCTGACATTGCAGAATGGACTTGGTGCATTGAGTACGGAACTACTAATTTGCAAGGTGGAAACTGAAGTACTGAGTACTGAGTTGCAACTTGCAAGTACTTGGAAGCTTAACTTGTGAAGCCATAGTGTTATGCAGATCAAATCAATTTCTTCAAACTTTGAGTATTAAATGTTGTCCATGTCGTGCCTGTGGCCTATGCTGGTGATGAATTGTTGATACCAGATGAAGATAGGGTGGAAGCCGAGGAAGCTATCACCTATTCCAACTGGCACAACATTTGTCAATGCTTTTCCAGTTTCCCAACCTGCAGTCCAGCTGTTCCAGAGGTCAATCTTGAAGTTTCTGAAAAAATGCTTAGAGATACATATGTGAAGCACCTAGCTCTGTTAAAATCAAATGATAGGTGACGAAAGTGGCATGTAGGTAAAAGAAGTTTCATGTAAGGGTACTAGAGAACTTTTCTTGCTTCCAATGGTACACAGGTAATTTTGATCTTTTATAATGGCACGTAGATAAAAGGCGGATCCAAATTCCATGGAGCGATATGAACAGATGGATGCAATGATCAGAGAATGAACAACCATGTCAAATACTCGAATCATAATTGCTAAACCTAAAGGCGGCAGAGGACACAGTTCAATGATCGGGGCTAAATCTCTAGGACCACGAGAAAGGGAGAATCGTCACAAAATGGAAACCTATGGAATTACAAGACGGACGGTTGCTTACTTGCCCCAGTTGATCTCCGTCTGGTGGAGCGACATGATCTTGGATTCTTGGAGGCCCTAGTAGTTGGATCCATGGCTGCACCGCTCAAATCCTCCCCTCCACCAATCCGTGACTCCCGAGGTGAGAACCGAAGGGGGAGCCGGAGGCCTGGCGTGGACTCGACTCAGCAAGAATGGCGGGCAAACGCCAGCACATCAAAGGCTAGGGTTAGGCTCGCTGTGGCGTAGGAGAGGGGAAGGTGTCGAAGGAGGTGGCTCTCAGCGTACGGCCGGTCGGCTAGGTCAGGCGAAGCGAGACAGCCACCGCCGCTCGACCTGCCTGTGTCGTGTTTGTTCTTGCCGCTGGCCTTTGGGAGAGGATTGGGATTGCTAGGGTTTCACTAGAGACACGACCAAGGATTTTGGGCTGGGCCGGCCGCAATGCAAGGCAGGAGGTTAAAAAAAAGGATGAAGTCTAGCCGCCAAAATTTCAAGTCGATAGATTGAAAATAGCTCTTTTATAAAAAAAATACGATTTAAAAATCACACATATATAACTGGATGTTGTTAAAAATTTAAAAAATTTGATGGATGTTGCCTTGCTTATGAAGTGAGAGGATCAAAAGTGTTTTTTCTGCTAAATTTGTAAAACTACAGCATACAGCTATTGATGAAAGTGATTATGGTTCATTAACTTGGATTTGAGGCTCCAAATGTCAACAACATTGTCAAAATAGTTGCTTGGATCTAAGAAAGCTCTCTAGTGCTTCCTATGAACTGGTCTGGTCTGGCACCTAACCATAGTGATTTCAGGTTTCACCCATGGAAAATGAAAGAAGAGAGAAGCTGGGAAATAGGAGAATAGCTCAGTATTCATTGTACGAGCTTATACAAGTTACGTTAGTAATTTGATTTTTATGCAGGCTTCATTGAAAAACCTGTACGACACCTCCTGGTTCCAATGTCTCTTCATTGTACGAGCTCATACAATTTAAGTTCAGTAAGAATCATATCACTGAGTAGTGGTCCGATGGATGAAAATCTCTATGGAGCAATAGAACGAGACATCAAGCATGTGTCTTAGTTACACTGGTCTTCTAGCAGACTAACCCTCCACATTGAAATGCCTCTTATGAAATGCATAGGTGACTGTCATTAAGGTCATTTAAAATTTGCATATCTGGAATCGGACCAAGTTGGTTTGTAGGATTTGAGATATAGGTGTTTCAGCTTTCAGTTCTTGATTTCAATTTTTTAGATGGGATTGCATCATTTATTTGTCAATTCAAAATGGAAAACAGAAAAGACACCACCTTGATTTATGCAAAGCCTGAACTCTCAAGTTATTTATAAACATTGAATTATTGAGGAATTTGGTGGTCTTGCAGTTAATAAAGCACCGAGGAGGAGTGCAGCAGCAGCGACAAGGGACAACGGTGACAGGCACGGGAGACGCCATCCAATTATTCTTGCAAAAGTGCAATTATTCATATATATATATGGAGAGTATACTCTATAGCTAGCTACAAAATAACTTATTTTGTAGCCACCTCTATTTACGATAATTTTATATACTAATTTACGACAATGTCAGTATATATTTACGATAGTTGAAATACTATAACACATGCGGATATTTACTATAATATTATAGTAAATCACGTAGTAAAGAGTTACTATAATATCATAAATTAGCATAGCAATTATCGTAACTCAAAGTGGCTATAGAATAAGTTATTTTGTAGCCAGCTGTAGGGTAATAGTTATATATATATATATATATATATATATATATATATATATATATATATATATATATATATATATATATATATATATATATATATTACTCCCTCCATTCTAAATTGTAACTCGTTTTGGCTTTTGTTACTATATAACTTTTTCTGTATATCTAGATTTAATGAATATCTAGGTGCATAGCAAAGCTATGTATCTAAAAAGGCCAAAATGACTTATAATTTGGAATGGAGGGAGTACAAAGGAACTACATAGCTAGTGTTCACAGTGTCATAACTAAGAGCCTTTAATTGTCACACTAGATTTGCGTGTGGGATTTTTCTTGATGAGGAACTTATCTATCACCTAATGCCATTGATCGTTAGTTCTTAAAATTTCATCCTGGTATTTCAATGTGTGTACTGATCAGCTAATAGTTTTATGTGTGCAACCTTCCATTGGTAATAGTCTTCAAGCTCGTTGCAGGAATCAGCAGTAGACGATCTTCTGGCTACTGAGTGCTCACTGTAGCCAGATAGGCCAATGCAACATGGAACGTATGGTAGAAAATGCTCGACTTGATTAGATAGTTGATAGGATCAAGACAGCTCATGCCAAGAGAAGTGTTGAATGCATTATACATTCCATTTGTATATATTTAATAGATTATCCAAGCAGTTTGTGAGATGTGTACGATCATGTAAATATTTCTGACACTACGGGAGAAACGAAATTCCCCAAGTGCCATAGGCTTCCCCCAGTGCCAAATGTCTGGCACTCGGGGAAGCCACTCTCCCCCGAGTGCCAGGCTGGAATGCACTCGGGGAAGAAAAGCACTCGGGAAAGAGAAGCTTTCCCGAGTGCCGCGGGGAGCCTGGCACTCGGGCAAAGTCGGCACTCGGGGAAGCATTTCTTCCCCGAGTGCAACACTCGGGGAAGAGAGACACTCGGGAAAAAAATTTGCCACTTGACGGCCCAGCCCACCGGCGCCGTTACAATTAAAAAAACTTCCCCGAGTGCCGCGTCCTAGCACTCGGGGAAGAGCCTCTTCCCCGAGTGCCATGTCCTGGCACTCGGGGAAGATTTTATTTTGTTTTTTGTTTTTTTTTGCTCCTTTTTTTAGGCCTTCCAACATCATTTATAACTCCTTGTTGAAATTTAGGACAATTTTGAGTTTTTTTTGATATATTTCATTAGTTTCTTTTGTTTCATTGAATTTTTTTGCATACCTCAAATTTGAACTGCAGGTTTATAAAATAATGGATTTTTTTGGTTCAAAAAATGATATTAATCATATTTGGTGTATGTTGAGACTGTATTTAGGAAATCACATGAAATATCGAGCATCTTGTTGACGTAACATGACGAACAACTTATGCGAAAAGTGTATTTAAATTATAAAAAATCCGAACGAAGTCTGAAATTCACGAAACTTGTCTGGGTGTCATGTTATCACGTGTAGAAACTATGATAAAAAATTAAGAAGGTTTCGACTAAGTTGCGACGTCAGATGCCTAAAACCCAGACATCTCCGCATGTGATAACTTGTGATCACATGTAGAGATGTCTTTGTTTTAGGCATCCGACGTCGCAACTTACTCGAAACCTTCTCAAGTTTTTATCATAGTCTCTACACGTGATAACACGACGACCAGACAAGTTCGTGAATTTCGGACTTCGTTCGGATTTTTTATAATTTAAATACACTTTTCGCGCAAGTTGTTCGTCATGTTACATCAACAAGACGCTCGATATTTCACGTGATTTCCTGGATACGGCCTCAACATACACCAAATATGATGAATATCATTTTTTGAACCAAAAAATCCATTATTTTATAAACCTGCCGTTCAAATTTGAGGTATACAAAAAAATTCAACGAAACAAAAGAAACTAATGAAATATACCAAAAAATTCAAAATTGTCCCAAATTTGAACAAGGAGTTATAAATGATGTTGGAAGGCCTCACAAAAAATAGGGCAAAAAAAATTAAAAAAAATAAAAATCTTCCCCAAGTGTTTGGACTTGGCACTCGGGGAAGAGGTGCTTCCCCGAGTGCCAGAACAGGACACTCAGGGAAGCCAGCGAATTTTTTACCTCTAGCCCGCTCAGCCCAGCCCACTCCCGTGATGCAAATTTAGATGGCCCACTAGACAGCGTCGAAACAAAAAAAACCCTATCGGCGATCACAACACACACATCCACATACCCAGCCGCCACACACATCCACATCTCATCGCCCAGTGCTGGCCGCCGCCGCATCTCGGCTCCGCCACCGCGGCTGCCGTTGCCGGCGTTCTTCCCATCCCTTGCCGTCGCGGCAGCCGGCCCAGTGCACTGTCGCGGCCGCCGTCCCCGTGCGCCGTTGCGGCCGCCATCAAGCCGTCGCGGCCGCCGTCCAGGCCGATGTCCCTGCTGCTCGCCCAAGCCGCCGTCCAAGCCGGGCTGCTGAGAGGCCGGTAGGCACCGAGGGGATCTCATTCTGCTGAGAGGAAGGCAGCAGCCATCAGAGAGGAGTAGCAGCCTACGGCCCTCAGGCACGTACCTAGGGGATCTGCTAATCGACAGGTCTGAACTTGGAAGCAACGACTTTGGTGAGGATCTCATTATACAGTTTTTTTTACTTTTCAAAGTGTGTGTTTTCTTCTTACAAGTGCTGATGTTGGATTGGATGCTTTACAATAAAATCCCCTGATCCATTGGAACATATAGGGGAGATGTCCGCATGGTCTTGTAGAGAATATCGTATACATATTTTGTAAACTGAAGGGTCAACTATTGGGCTTATACATTGCTGCTAGAGACTTGTTTTGCTGTACTTTTAAAACTGACAAAATTATAATTGGTAATCTTGCAACAAGGAACTATGACATAGGAGCAGATGTTCGTGTTCCCTACCTCCATTACTCTTACTGCTGCTGCCTGTGCTATGTAATTTTGATTTTGTCAGCATTCCTTTATTCTGGTATATGGTCAGCATCCTAACTCCATTATTTCAAATGCATGGTCTAGTAGCTTGCTAATTAGAACATGTTTTATTCACTTTGCTTGATGAAGAAAGCATGATGCTTGTCCTTACAGAAATATAGAATTCTTGATTTTGTTGTTATCAATTAATCATAGCAGTGAACATGCTGGTATATACGAATCAAGTCTGATGTCATCATATTCAAATCTGCTTGTTGTATTACGTGAAGGTAAAACATAGATAAATTATGGATCTATATTTAGGTCCATTTATACGGGAAATGCTAGCCAGGTCATCTATGTTAGAGAGGTTGCATTCGTGCTAGTCACTTCGTGCTGAGATGTAAAACTGAAATGTAAATCGGTCGCTATAGTGGCTTATAGCAAGCCTTTTCCTGATGCTATAGAAGAATCAATAGAACTCAGGCAAAAAGTGAGACAGAGATTCTGACAAGGGAGCAGTACCTAAAGGTAAATAGAAAACATCTCCTATTGATCTCACTTGTGATTAACTATGCCTAATTTGATCTTCGGATGGCTTGTAGGTGATTCCGAGCTGGTGCAAAACCTTTCCCGATTGTTGGGCGGTTCTAGTGGAGAGATGGTTGGACAAGTACTGGCTGAAGCCGCACCAAGAGAAAAGCGAGCAACGTATGATGATGCCAGGTGTACCTCACCATCAGGGCAGTGCCAGCCTCAGCAAATACAAGAAAACATATGTAAGTCACAACCATTTGTCTAATATAGCCGCACTCAATTCTGCATGATTCCTAACCACATGTTGTCTTTCTCGCAGGAGGCAGCGCACGGTGGTCGGCCTATTGGCCAACTCATGGCGTATGCTTTGGCCCACCAATGTCGGGCAAAGGCCGACATCCAATACAACCCGGATGCGGGCCCAGAGGCGTACACCAACTCCACCGTACACCCTCGCCTCACTGTGTACACGGAGGCGGCAAGGTCAGTCCGCGGGCTAGAGTATGATCCGAGGACCGAGGAGAACCTTGATCCTGAGCTTGTGATGAGGGTGGGGCATGGCAAACAGCATGGGCGGTTCATGATTGGCAACAGCCTCCTCAACACGGGCTCTACTCCTCTCAAACACCTCCGACAAAGGAGCACGAGCTCTTGCTCTATCGTGCCCATTGGACAATGGCCGACAATGGTGGAGGCACTCCAGGTAAGTATTCTAGTTTCATTCTTCATTTCTATGAGTTTTACGTTCCTTAGCTCTGCATTATTGAAACGTTGGGGTCAAATGTTGCAGGCCAAGGTGCAGCAGCTTCGGGCCGAGCGGGAGGCTGAGCAGGCCAAGCGGGAGGCCGAGCGTTAGAGGACACAAGCTTTGGAGGCCCGACATGAAGGTTTACTCAAGTTCATGCAACAACTTGGGGAGCAACAAGGTTGGGAGATCCTAGCACAGCTGCTTGCACCACCACCACCACCACCGCCGCCACATCATCGAGAATCTACTCCGGTGAGTATGAGTACGGAAGCTTAGTATGAAACATAGTGTGAGCCTAAGGCTGGAATTGTTCATGTGTGAGCCAAAGGCTGGATTTATTCATGTGTTGGCCTTCGTGCCGGAAATGTGGTTGTCGGCCTTCGTGCAGACTTTTCTATTGCAGGTTTTGGAAACCTCCCCGTGCAGGGGAGGTGCTGCCGAAATTTCTAATTTTTCTTTAAACTACTTACATCTTTATCTTGCCACTCACACGCAATCCGCTCTCTTTTTTTGCAGCATCAATCGGGGGCGGCGTCGAACCATGTCGAAGGATCGCCGACATTGCACGTTGGACCGTCGCCATGAGCTGCCTTCGGAGTCGTTTTCAGTATTGAATTGAACTTGTGAACTTGGAATAATGTGTCACTTAAACTCGTGGTTTGTAATATATTATGGATTTTGTACGAATTTGGTCGCTTGTGATATATAAATAAGGCTTGTGATATATTGTTGTTCATTTATGCTTTGCGATATAAATATATGCATTGTTGTTTACATGCAAAAAATAATAATTTTTACAAATAGCTTCCCCGAATGCAAAAGGCCAGGCACTCGGGGAAGAAATTTTAAAAAATAAAAAACAGGGATCTTTCCCGAGTGCAAACTGCCAGGCACACGGGGAACTTTTTTAAAAAAAAACCAGGTGGCTTCCCCGAGTGCAAACTGTCTGGCACTCGGGGAAGAATTTTTACAAATAGCTTCCCCGAGTGCAAAAGGTCAGGCACTCAGGGAAGAAATTTTTAAAAATAAAAAACAGGGCTCTTCCCTGAGTGCAAACTGCCAGACACTCAGGGAACTTTTTTAAAAAAACCAAGTGGCTTCCCCGAGTGCAAACTATCTGCCGAGTGTTGCACTCAGGGAAGAAAAGAAAAAAAGCAAATGGCGTCGGCCGTCGCCAACGGCGTCAAATGTTCCCCGAGTGCGCGCACGGCACTCGGGAAAGCCTTCCCCGAGTGCAAGGTTCTTGGCACTCGGGGAATAATTCTTTCCCGTGGGAGGAATAGCCGGAGGGTCTTCCCCGAGTGTTGCACTCGGGGAAGGCTTCCCCGAGTGCAAAATAGTCTTCCCCGAGTGTTGTAGGCACTCGGTGAATCTCGTGTCTGCTGTAGTGTGATATCCACTAGTACAGAGACATACTATACAGGTGGGTCTATACGCATTTCCACTGGCGTTTTTCAGCACCGCCTATGCCGGAGACCAGTGGAAATGGGACCACAACGCATGCAGTTGCTTTTGAACCGCATGTGGAAATCCATTTCTACAGGCGGCTCACTTAGCGAACCGCCTGTGTAAGGCCGTTCGCTAAGTGAGCCGCCTGTGGAAATGGATTTCCACAGACAGTTCAAAAGCAATCACCTGTGATGTTGGATATTTTTATATTAATAAATATATACATTGATATTGGAAGTACTAAACCTTATTGGATGGTGTTCAAATATAGCAACATGCAATTTAAATATTTCATACATACATTTATATACATCAAAGTTTCGTGCTCACAAACATAAAGTTACAATAGTATCTATACATCACACATTATATACATCAAAGTTTTCACCCGTTGTGTCACACCCAAAATTTCCTATTTTGGATTGTGCATGAAAAACACTAAATAAAATAAATGATTTCAATATTTGAATAAATTTATTAGATAAGTTAAGTTGCTGCTAATTTAAATATAGAAAATTTTGGTTTTAAACTTTTTCATATTAATTTGATAATGTGGTGTTTGTGTGATGCTTGTCTTTGGTGTTGGTGAGTGCTATTATTTTCAAAATATCATAAGACGACATTTACTTCTCATCGGAAAATTATTTGGTATTTTCTGGATTTAAAATTTCAATTTCCGTGAGCTTAATTTTTTTCTTGATCTCTTCATCAATCTTTTCATGAGCTCAAACTCATTTGGTTGAGTTCCTTATCTCCCCAAGAGTCTTCAGGATTTTTCCCGTGATTTTTCTGAGCTCCGGGCTATTTTTCGCGGCTAAAAAGGTAATTCTAGATTTTCTGGAATTATTTTTATTCGCGGAATTAAAATAATCCCGAAATTAAGAAAATCCGAAAAGTTTCCAAAACCTATGACTATATATATGCCGGCGTAGCCCTCGACGCCCTGGTTTCAGAAGTACAACCCTTATCGCGAGCCGTCGCTCGTAGCTCCCTCCACTTCTCGCCAAAGTTCTGCATCTACAGCTTGTGTTCCGGCGAACTTCCGACGAAGGTTCGGCGAGCTTTTCCGGCCACGTTTCTCATCTCCGGTGAATTCCGCTTTCACTTCGAGGTTTGTCTCGTCGTCCTCTACTCCGACATGTCTTCCTTTTCGCAAATTCGTGCTCGTTTCATCAATTTCACATCTCTCCTCCAACTCCGGCAAGCTCACCATGGATGGATTTTCTTCTTCGTTTTTCCAGCCGTCTCGGCCCCAGGCCGCGCCTTCACTTGGACGTCGCACCCCGGCTCCTCTCAGCCAACCGCGTGCACCGACTTCAGGTTTCCAGTGCACGGGCAGCAGCCCCCTCGTCCATCGCTTGCAGCTGCTGCTGCGTACGCTGCTGTCCACCGCGTAGGCAACCACGAGCGCGCCCGGCCTACCTGTCACACTCCAATTAAAGGACAATATAGAGTGCATATATCTTATGTGCGCCCCAGGAATAGTCGCACACATAAGCCGACAAATTAACAGAAGTATCATCACTGAGTACATACATAACGTTATTACATCACGTAGTTCTTACATAAACAAATGGAAAGGTAAATAGCAACTCTCAAGCATAGTGTCTGATCCACAGGGAAGGACGACTGGTTGACCCAAACCTAGAAATCCTCCGGGAAGTCCTCGTAGAAACTGTCATCTGTTACCCATCCGGGATTTTACCCAAAAATAATATAGCAACAAGTGTGAGTACATTCGTACTCCGCAAGTATAGTATGAGGAGTCATGAGGCTCAAAAAGGTTAGACACGGTTGACTGCAGTTAGCATTTTTAGTAGATCAACATTTCATTATTAATCATTATTAAGTTATGCTCAAGCTCCCATTTATCACACATGATCCACTACTAGATTTAAGAAGGGAAAGCATTAGTGTGACCTCATCATCATCAGCATAGTTCATCATGTATCAAGTAACCATTTATTCTGTGAGTTTTCCGGGCCGCTCGTGACCGTGAGCACGACTGTTATAACAGTTTAAACACTCTGCAGAGGTTGTGCATCTTTACCCGTGAGTCATGTTACCCATATGCCCGGGGCCCGTCGACCCCCTAACACTTCCAAGGTGAGCAGGCAGGGTACACTATGAAGCCTTCCATAGGCCTCTTCTAACCAGTTAGGGCCGCTAGGTTTCCTCGGCAGGCAGATATAGAGAACCCCCCTTTCGATGGCACAATTCCCGCAGGCTATACACATCTGAACAGAGGCAGTTCTATACCCAACGTGGCAAGCCCCTCTTGCGCCTTTTCAGGTAATCTCTAACAAGTTAGAAAAGATCCTACTACTGAGCCAAAGTCAGAGCCATTTAACTCCCACGGTTGCACTGTAAGTCCCAACTTTTGCCCTACAGATAAGTCCTTACGGAGGGTTTAGCGCAACATGATCAACATCATTTGCACCATCACCCTTTAGTTCCACTACTATCATCATGATTATCCGTTGGTTCCATTAATCAATGTGTAGATCATGTTTAGTTAGAGCACTAGCTTTCTACCCAAATGCAATTAATCCCCATAGGAATCAAGGTACAGGTCATCAATTTGCTAGGAAGTCCTTATAATCGAGCAATATTAGACACATGCATGATGAATATGTTATATAATGAATAGGACAACAAGGTAGGCCCATGCTATACTTGCCTTGGTTCACGAACTGCTGCTGGTCCTGCTGGTCTTCGAAGTTCTCCTGCTTCCCAACGTACTCCTCACCGTCTGAACTCGACCAACACGGCAACATACACATTTCAGGAGCATTCATGCATAACAAACAAACCTATAATTAGAACAGTACACCAGTAGTATAAAAACAAGATAAAAAGTTTATGAAAATATTCTACGTCTCGCTACGATCACATCGACGCGAAGTGCACGAAAAACGGAGCTACAACGCAAAAGTTACGCGCGAAACAAGGTTCCAAAACTAGCTACCAAACTAGACTTAATTGAGAAACTTAAAAGCTTCTAACAGGTCCATCAGTGGCACTACTACGTAGATTACGAAATGACAAAACTAACGCAAGTTGAACGGGTCGAATCGGAGCTAAAACGACGATTTTATACACGTTTTACTGCAGTGGCAATTTTGTAAATAGATCAAACTATTTTCAGATTTAAAATAAATCAAAATTCGGATTTAAACAAATGGCCGAGGACTGCGGGTGGAAATATTAAAAAGGACGGGGTCTCTTTAGCAAATGCACCCGCGAAGGGGTATCGGCTGCTCACGGCCGTTGATCTCGTGATGAACGGCTAGGAAAGAAAGGGGGAGATGAGGGCGGCGCAGCCCGTCGGAGAAGACGAGCCCGCGGCGGTGCTCCATGGCCGGTGGTGTGCAGCTCGTCGGAGAAGGCGGCTAGGGCGCTATGGTTCTCATCTCGCCAAGCCGAGAACACCGGAAGAGAGCGGGGGAGATGGCGAGTCTGTCCCGGGGCAAAGCACGGCTGGGGATAGGCCTGAGGGGCACCCGCCATAGCCGGTGGTGGAAGGGCTCGCCGGAGCAACTAGCTAAGGCCCTAGAGGCCACCAATCGCCATGGGAGAGGGACGGGTTGAAAGAGGGGAACGCGGGGATGCTCACCGAGCGGACAACCGGAGTCGAGGCAGCTCGGGGGCGATGACCGGCGAAGTGGGGCGGACGGCGGAGCTTGAAGACCTCGGGGCGGTTCTCTCGGGCACAGCAACGCGAGAGGGAGCGGGGAAACGCGACAACTGATGCGGGTCGGCCTCGGCTTCCCTTTTTGAAGAGGCAAGGGCACGGGGCGCTCCCATGCGCGGAGGTCGTGGGCGCGGGGGCGGTTGCGGCTTGACCGGCGTTCAGAGCGGGGAGACGGTTGGGGAAGACGACGCTGACGTGTGGGACTGGGCGGTCAGCGACCGCGGGAGAGGAGAGGGGCGCGGCAACGGTCGCTGGCGAGATGGGCTGGGCCGCGGCCCAAGAGGGAAGGCGCGGGGGAGGGAAAAGCGGGAAAACCGAGCGGGCCGAGGGAGTTGGGCCAACGGGCCGAAATGGAGGGAGGGAGGAGAGTGAGTAGAATTTCCTTTTTATTTTCTAAATTGATTTTCCAAATCCAATTTCAATTAATTTTTAAACCTTTTGTCATTGGAATAAAAAGTAGTCACCACAATAAATAAAAATTCATCGGCATGAGTGCATCAACATGTAACTAACCTTATGATAAATTTTAATTTCACAAAAATTTGTTATCTCCTAGATTTGAATGCCCACTCAAATACATATTTAAATCAAATTTTATCTATTTTTAAATAATGCAAAAATTAGGGTGTCACAATTCTACCCCCCTTTAGAGAATCTCGTCCTCGAGATTGGATGATGCTTACTCAAAAAGCTACGGATAAGACTTTCTCAGATCTTCTTCTCTTTCCCAAGTAGACTCATCTTCTGAATAACGATTCCATTGCACTCTGCACATCTTTATAGTGCGGCTCCTGGTAACTCTTTCTGCAGTTTTAAGAATCTTTACCGGCTGCTCCTCATACGTGAGATCTTCTTTAACAGTAAGCTCCTCCAAGGGAATCTGCTCCTCTGGTACCCGCAAACACTTTTTCAACTGTGAAACATGGAACACATCATGCACACCTGATAAACTTTCTGGCAATTCCAATTGATAAGCCACTTCTCCACGTCTCTCCAGTATCTTGAAAGGTCCCACATATCTCGGTGCTAACTTGCCCTTCATATTGAATCTTCTCACATTTCTCATTGGTGACACCTTCAAATACACATAGTCACCTACTTGGAAACTCAACTCTCTCCTTCGGGTATCAGCATAGCTCTTCTATCTAGACTGTGCTACTCTCAAATTATCCCTGATCATCCTCACTTGTTCCTCTACATTGCGTAGGACATCAGGTCCAAACACTTGGGTTTCACCTGCCTGATTCCAGAATAGAGGTGTTCTACACTTTCGTCCATATAAAGCTTCGAATGGCGCCATCTTGAGACTTTTCTAGTGACTGTTGTTGTATGAAAACTTAGCATATGACAAACTCTTATCCCAACTAGTCCCATACTGTAAGGCACAAGCTCTCAACATATCTTCCAAGATTTGATTGGTCCTTTCGGTCTGCCCATCAGTTTGGGGGTGATACGCCGAACTGAAATTTAACTTGGTTCCCAAAGCACTGTGTACCTTACGCCAAAAATGTGATGTAAACTGAGTTCCTCGGTCAGATACAATCTTCTTTGGAACCCCATGTAGACATACTATTCTCTCCATATACAACTCCGCTAGCTTTGCTCCACTATAAGTGGTTTTGACTGGCAAGAAGTGGGCTACCTTAGTAAGTCGATCCACTATTACCCAGATCGAATCATATCCTTGTTGAGTGTGGGGCAATCTAGTAATGAAGTCCATACCAACTTCTTCCCATTTCCACTCTGGTATTTTCATTGGTTGCAACAATCCTGCAGGCCTTTGGTGCTCAGCCTTCACCCTTTGACAAGTATCACATATGGCCACATACTCAGCCACATCCCTTTTCAAGCCATACCACCAATACTTCTCTTTGAGGTCTAAGTACATCTTGGTGCTTCCAGGGTATATAGAATAAGCAGAATCATGTGCCTCTCGCAGAATCATATCACGGATGGCTTTCACTTCAGGTACACATATCCTTTTTCCAAACCATAGAGTACCATTCTCATCCAACCGAAAACCTGGTGCCTTTCCAACCACTACATGCTCAGCAATCTCGTTCAATTTCTCATCCTCCAACTGACCCTTACGTATCTCTTGCTCCAATGTAGGTTCTATAGCCAATTCTACTACATTATTGACAAAACCCAAGTTGAGATGTTCTATTTCAGCTCACAACTCTGCTGGTATGAATGTCAACTGAAGTCCGTTGGCATAGCTCTTCCGGCTAAGTGCATCAGCAACAACATTTGCCTTTCCAGGATGATAATGCACTTCCAGATCATAGTCTTTAATTAATTCCAGCCAACGACGTTGCCTTAAGTTCAACTCGGACTGAGTAAATATATATTTTAAACTCTTGTGGTCAGTGTAGATGTCACACTTATGTCCGATCAAATAATGCCTCCAGATTTTCAGAGCATGGACAACTGCGGCTAATTCCAAGTCATGGGTTGGGTAATTCAGTTCATGCTTTCTCAACTGCCTGGATGCATAGGCCACAACCTTTCCTTCTTGCATAAGCACACATCCAAGGCCTAGGCGAGATGCATCACAATAAATAGAGAAGCTCTTACTTAAATCAGGTAGGGTCAACACTGGGGCTATTGTCAACCTTTTCTTTAGCTCCTCAAAGTTAGCCTGACATTTGTCTGACCAAACAAATTTGGCATTCTTCTCTAATAGGGCTGTCATAGGCTTGGCTAGCTTAGAGAACCCTTCAATAAACCTTCTATAGTATCCAGCCAAACCCAAAAAGCTACGGATTTCACTAGCATTGACTGGGGCTTTCCAATTCAACACATCTTGCACTTTACTGGGATCTACGGCTATTCCACCGTTAGAGATCACATGTCCCAGAAAAGATACTTCTTTCAGCCAGAACTCACATTTGCTCCTTTTTGCATACAATTTATGTTCCCTGAGTTTTTGTAAGACTAACCTTAAGTGTTCAGCATGTTCCTCTTCATTTTTGGAGAATACTAGGATATCATCTATGAATACCACTACAAACTTATCCAAGTACTCCATGAATACTTTGTTCATTAGATACATAAAGTATGCAGGTGCATTTTTCAGTCCAAAAGACATCACTGTGTACTCATAAAGGCCATATCTGGTAGTAAATGCTGTCTTGGGTATGTTAGATGCACGAATTTTTAGTTGGTGATATCCAGAATGGAGGTCAATTTTTGAGAACACACAAGCACCTTTCAGCTGATCAAATAAATCATCAATTCTAGGGAGTGGGTATTTGTTTTTGATGGTGACTTCATTAAGGGACCTATAATCGACACACATCCTTCGTGTGCCATCTTTCTTATCCACAAATATAACAGGTGCTCCCCAAGGTGAAGAACTAGGACGAATAAAACCTTTCTCTTGCAATTCCTTAATTTGTTTATTTAGTTCTTCTAATTCATTTACCCCCATTCTATATGGTCTCTTAGCTATGGGTGCAGTTCCAGTTAAAAGCTCGATAAGGAATTCGATGTCGCGATCGGGTGGCATACCTGGCAATTCATCGGGGAACACGTCCGGGAATTCATCCACCACCTGGTCCTCCTGGTTAGCAACATCGCTCAGCTGATTGATGGTGGCGGTAGGTTGAGCTTGCACTTCCACTTCAACACAAATTCTATCACCACTTGGAGATGTCACAACCACAGATTTCTCCTGACATTGTATCACTGCCCTATGTTGCTTCATCCAATCCATTCCCAGGATGAGGTCAATTCCAGCGGTTCTCAGAACAATTGGATTTACCTTGAAAGCTACCCCCCTTAAAAATATACTAGTAGAAGGGCTCCAATAATTTGCTGGCATGCTACCCCCCGGTGAATTAACTAGCATGGGATCCTTCATGGCACACAGGGGTATGCTATGCATTCTAACAAAAGCTTGGGATATGAAAGAATGCGAGGCACCGGAATCAAAAAGTACGGTAGCGGAGATGGAGTTGACGCTAAACGTACCCAGCATAACCTCAGGCGCCTCCTGAGCTGATTCCGACGACACATGGTTCACCTTGCCAGTGAACGGAGGTCGAGCGTTGGGTCTCTGGTTGTTCTGCTGGTTCTGCGGGGCCTGCCGGTTCTGCTTCTTCGGGCACTGGTACGAATAGTGTCCCACCTCTCCACAGTTGTAACAGGCATTGGGGTTGCCTGGGGTGCCACTCTTGATTGGGGCATTGTTGGGCACTCCCTGACGTGGAGCTTGGTTGCTAACTTGCTGTTGCTGGGGGCGCTGCTGACTCTGATTACCCAACTGCGGTGGGTACTGGGGACGCTGCTGGTACTGGTTCCTCTGGGGGTACTGGCCTTTGTTCCATTGGTTGGGTGGCCCTTGGTTCCTCTGCGGGAAACCTTGCTGCGGGAAGGCTCGCGGGCGAGTGTTGCTACCCGATGCCTGTCCCTGGAGCTTCCTCTTCTTGAGGTCCATTTCCTTACGCTTGTTATCAATTACAATGGCGCGGTCCACCAACTCTTGGAAACTGGCATATTTGTTGGACATCAGTTGCAGTTGGAGTCCATCATACAGCCCCTTCAGAAAACGGCGCTGTTTGTCAGAATCCCTAGCCACTTCAGCCGGGGCATATCGCGACAATTGTGCAAACTTATCGCGGTATTCCGCCACAGACATGGACCCTTGCTTGAGAGCCCGGAACTCCTCTTGCTTCAGCTCAATAAGTCCCTCAGGGATGTGATAGGACCTAAAGTTCTCCGTAAACTCTTTCCATGTGACCTCTGGAGCATTCTCAGGACGTCCATACTGGAATGACTCCCACCAATCCTGAGCAGCTCCTTGGAGTTGGCCTGAGGCGTACAAGACTTTCTCCAAGTCGTTGCACTGGGCAATGTTTAGCTGCTTTTCCACAGCTCTCAGCCAGTCATCCGCCTCCATAGGTTCAGAGGCGTGTGTGAACACAGGTGGGCGTCCCTTCAGAAACTCACCACGCTTGTCACGGACCTGCACAGGTGGGGGTGCTCCTGCGGGTTGCTCACCGAGACGGTCCATCACTGTCTGCATGAGCTGCGCTTGCATGGCCATCAACTGCTCAATGGTCACCGGTGGTGGCGGAGGTGGATCCACCAAAGCTCCGTGTCCACGACCATGGCCACGGCCTCGGCCACGTCCTCCTCTGGCGGCCATCTGTTTCCAAGCAAATGTGCAAACTTTTAGAGATCTCCCAAAAATTTACAAATTATTTACAAAAGGTAAATAACGTAACTGAAAATTTCTGGACGAGTGTCTACAACAGCAGAACGAAAACTGGAGTGTAACTCAAGTTCCAGAAATCCAAAATAGGCGTGGCATACATCGTTGGAAAGCTTAAAGAGTCTGCTACAACTTTTGTATAGACCCTTTTCACTGATACAGACGGCAACATCATCAAAAACTGAGCTAAACAATTTCTGTTCTAGGTTACAGACTGCACAGACTTGCCAGGTTGTAGCAGGCATATCTCTCAAACCAGAATTGATAATGAGGTGATTCCAGTGGGAGATGAGAGGTACACAAGTCTAGTTCTTCCCACAAAAATTTCATAATTTTCGGACGTAGAGATTTAGAGATATGAGACAAACATTGCAGACTGCTCTGAGAAACAGCACAGCAGTAAAGCGGAAATTAAACCCCAACTAAGTTAAACAAACACTAACTTAAGGTTTTGATAAAAAGAACATGTGGACAAGCCCACACTGTTCCAGCAATCACACAAACTCCAAATCAACCAAGTTCAACAACACAACCATCGAGACAACGAAGGGTTCACAAAACATACACCCACTTGACACGACTCTCGATTCTAAAACGCATTTAGCAAGACGGGGCTGAACACCTAAGGAGCGCGATCCACCATGGTGAACACCCTAGCCTTCTTCTTGTAAATGGTAGGCTGTCCTAGCTGAATGGCCATCTCATCTATCTGGTTCTGAAGGTGGTTTTTAGATTTTTGCGCTGCACGAAGCTCTTCCCTGAGCGCTTCATTGACCTCCTGCATGGCGCTGAGGTGCCTCACGGTGGTGTCCAAGATGGGATCAGAAGCTGGAGGAGCCAACACCGCCCATGTCTTCTCCCTCGGGTCATAGCGTGGGAGATACCGGTAGCGATCGTTCTGCATATCCTCAAAACGCCTACCATGGTAATGCAGGTACGCCGCCTGCGCAGCATCTTCCATGCTGTCATAGACACTGGCACGCCTGGCTCCGTGGCTATGGGTGGTCACAATATCCTAAGATTGGTCGGTGTTGTTCTAGGCGGTGATGATCACATTGGTCTTCCAATACGTCGCCTCCACTGGATGTGTGTGCTCCGCACAGTAGTACTTCACAGAGGCAGCAAACTCTGGATAGTACTCAGCTAGCATGGTGGTGAGGAGGTTGTGGTAGTGGGCATCTTCGGGAGCTTCCTTAAACTTGTTCCTGGTGGACCATCCTATCTCTTCTGGCTCCTCTGATGCAGCTGGGGAGGGCACTGGTGTTGGTGCAGAAGCAGCCTGGGATGCTAGTGGAGGTGTAGCAGCGGGGACTGGCGCATCCACATGTGGGATGGGTGTAGCCACGGGAGTCGAAGCGGGTCCATCAGATGCAGCATCTGAAAATGCCTCCTCCTCCATGGGTTCCTCCTCTTCCTCGTCAGTGACGTGGACGACCTCTGGCTCCACTAGTGGTACTGCTGGTGGTGCTGGTGGAGCAGGTGCTGCTGGAACGAACTGGGCGATGTAGGCAGCGGCACTGAGGCGAGGCATCTATAGTTTTGATATAAAATATTATCAGAGTCAATATTTTATGCAATAGAATTAGGAATAGAGCATAAAATTTTTAATAAAATATCAAGAGTGAGGTAGTAGCAAATAAATAAATAAAGTCAATCTCCTAGAAACGACCATTTCTACCTAGGTTTGCGTCCTACAGTCGACACAGCTTTGATACCAATTTGTCACACTCCAATTAAAGGATAATATAGAGTGCATATATCTTATGTGCGCCCCAGGAATAGTCGCACACATAAGCCGACAAATTAACAGAAGTATCATCACTGAGTACATACATAACGTTATTACATCACGTAGTTCTTACATAAACAAACGGAAAGGTAAATAGCAACTCTCAGGCGTAGTGTCTGATCCACAGGGAAGGACGACTGGTTGACCCAAACCTAGAAATCCTCCGAGAAGTCCTCGTAGAAACTGTCATCTGTTACACATCCGGGATTTTACCCAAAAACAATATAGCTACAAGTGTGAGTACATTCGTACTCCGCAAGTATAGTATGAGGATTCATGAGGCTCAAAAAGGTTAGACACGGTTGACTGCAGTTAGCATTTTTAGTAGATCAACATTTCATTATTAATCATTATTAAGTTATGCTCAAGCTCCCATTTATCCCACATGATCCACTACTAGATTTAAGAAGGGAAAGCATTAGTGTGACCTCATCATCATCAGCATAGTTCATCATGTATCAAGTAACCATTTATTCTGTGAGTTTTCCGGGCCGCTCGTGACCGTGAGCACGGCTGTTATAACAGTTTAAACACTCTGCAGAGGTTGTGCATCTTTACCCGTGAGTCGTGTTACCCATATGCCCGGGGCCCGTCGACCCCCTAACACTTCCAAGGTAAGCAGGCAGGGTACACTATGAAGCCTTCCATAGGCCTCTTCTAACCAGTTAGGGCCGCTAGGTTTCCTCGGCAGGCAGATATAGAGAACCCCCCTTTCGATGGCACAATTCCCGCAGGCTATACACATCTGAACAGAGGCAGTTCTATACCCAACGTGGCAATCCCCTCTTGCGCCTTTTCGGGTAACCTCTAACAAGTTAGAAAAGATCCTACTACTGAGCCAAAGTCAGAGCCATTTAACTCCCACGGTTGCATTGTAAGTCCCAGCTTTTGCCCTACAGATAAGTCCTTACGGAGGGTTTAGGGCAACATGATCAACATCATTTGCACCATCACCCTTTAGTTCCACTACTATCATCATGATTATCCGTTGGTTCCATTAATCAATGTGTAGATCATGTTTAGTTAGAGCACTAGCTTTCTACCCAAATGCAATTAATCCCCATAGGAATCAAGGTACAGGTCATCAATTTGCTAGGAAGTCCTTATAATCGAGCAATATTAGACACATGCATGATGAATATGTTATCTAATGAATAGGACAACAAGGTAGGCCCATGCTATACTTGCCTTGGTTCACGAACTGCTACTGGTCCTGCTGGTCTTCGAAGTTCTCCTAGTTCCCAACGTACTCCTCACCGTCTGAACTCGACCAACACGGCAACATACACATTTCAGGAGCATTCATGCATAGCAAACAAACCTATAATTAGAACAGTACACCAGTAGTATAAAAACAAGATAAAAAGTTTATGAAAATATTCTACATCTCGCTACGATCACATCGACGCGAAGTGCACGAAAAACGGAGCTACAACGCAAAAGTTACACGCGGAACAAGGTTCCAAAACTAGCTACCAAACTAGACTTAATTGAGAAACTTAAAAGCTTCTAACAGGTCCATCAGTGGCACTACTACGTAGATTACGAAATTACAAAACTAACGCAAGTTGAACGGGTCGAATCGGAGCTAAAACGACGATTTTATACACGTTTTACTGCAGTGGCAATTTTGTAAATAGATCAAACTATTTTCGGATTTAAAATAAATCAAAATTCGGATTTAAACAAATGGCCGAGGACTGCGGGTGGAAATATTAAAAAGGACGGGGTCTCTTTAGCAAATGCACTCGCGAAGGGGTATCGGCTGCTCACGGCCGTTGATCTCGCGATGAACGGCTAGGAAAGAAAGGGGGGAGATGAGGGCGGCGCAGCCCGCCGGAGAAGATGAGCCCGCGGCGGTGCTCCATGGCCGGCGGTGTGCAGCTCGTCGGAGAAGGCGGCTAGGGCGCTATGGTTCTCATCTCGCCAAGCCGAGAACACCGGAAGAGAGCGGGGGAGATGGCGAGTCTGTCCCGGGGCAAAGCACGGCCGGGGATAGGCCCGAGGGGCACCCGCCATAGCTGGCGGTGGAAGGGCTCGCCGGAGCAACTAGCTAAGGCCCTAGAGGCCACCAATCGCCACGGGAGAGGGACGGGGAGAAAGAGGGGAACGCGGGGATGCTCACCGAGCGGACAACCGGAGTCGAGGCAGCTCGGGGGCGATGACCGGCGAAGTGGGGCGGACGGCGGAGCTTGAAGACCTCGGGGCAGTTCTCTCGGGCACAGCGACGCGAGGGAGCGGGGAAACGCGACAACTGATGCGGGTCGGCCTCGGCTTCCCTTTTTGAAGAGGCAAGGGCGCGGGGCGCTCCCATGCGCGGAGGTCGTAGGCGCGGGGGCGGTTGCGGCTTGACCGGCGTTCAGAGCGGGGAGACGGTTGGGGAAGACGACGCTGACGTGCGGGACCGGGCGGTCAGCGACCGCAGGAGAGGAGAGGGGCGCGGCAACGGTCGCTGGCGAGATGGGCTGGGCCGCGGCCCAAGAGGGAAGGCGCGGGGGAGGGAAAAGCGGGAAAACCGAGCGGGCCGAGGGAGTTGGGCCAACGGGCCGAAATGGAGGGAGGGAGGAGAGTGAGTAGAATTTCCTTTTTATTTTCTAAATTGATTTTCCAAATCCAATTTCAATTAATTTTTAAACCTTTTGTCATTGGAATAAAAAGCAGTCACCACAATAAATAAAAATGCATCAGCATGAGTGCATCAACATGTAACTAACCTTATGATAAATTTTAATTTCACAAAAATTTATTATCTCCTAGATTTGAATGCCCACTCAAATACATATTTAAATCAAATTTTATCTATTTTTAAATAATGCAAAAATTAGGGTGTCACACTACCTTGGGTCCGTGTGGTCCAGTGCCCAATGCGTCGCCATGCCGGTCCTAAGCCGGAGCCTCTCCCTCCCACGAGTACAGCATAGCAGGCTACCACGACCATGCTCTAGAGAAAGACCATGACCAGGCTCTAGAGAAAGACCACGAACGTGACGTGCAACAGCCAATGAGAAAGACGATGGTATTTACGAGATTGCCACCAGCACTAAATTAATCTCCGTTTAATCGTTTTAGCTCCGATTCGAGTCGTTCAAGTCGCATTAGATTCATGTCGTTGCGCTCTACATAGTAATGCTAATGTTTTTTATGTCTTATAATTATGAATTTATCAATTTAAAATACAATTTGATTAGTATTAATTTAATAGCTTTTAATTAAAAGTGACAAAGGTTTATAATTCCGTTTTGTTGCTTTGTGATCGTGGTGATGTAAGCGACATATTAGCAACACTGTTTTTTTATGTCACCTATTTTTATATATATCGCTAAATATTATATTGATTAATATGTTTGTACTAGCTTTATAATTAAAAGCAATTTAGACTATATAACCACGGTTTCATAAATAAATAATAATTTAATTCATGTTAACATGTGTGTTTATGATTATAAATTAGTTAGTATCAATGTTTTTCATGTCATTTGACCACGAATTTATTAACTTGAATGCTAATTAGATTAATATTTATTTAATAGCTTTCCAACTAAAAGCGATATAAGTTTAACTCCGTTTTGGTTGTGGTACAGCTGTGCTGACTATAAGTTACATGTTAGTAGGAACTTTTAACATGTCTCACATCTCTAAATTTTGTAAGTTAAATATTAATTAGATTAATGATTACGCAAACTGGTTTTCAAATAAAAGCAACATAGGACAATATCAATCTTTTATTATTATCTTTTAACTTAAATATGTATTTATTTACTATAAGTTGTATAGTTAAACAGGATTCATATAAATCCAATTTAGATGCACTTATATTAATATGTATTCAATGCCTTTTTGAATTAAAGTTAATTTAGGTTTATCTCCGGTCTTTTATAAATAATAAAATGATAACTTGATAAATAACAACTTGAATATTTCTTTGTTGATTATAATCTGTTTAGTTAAATATGAAATCTATAAATAAGTTGATTAATGTTTATCTAATGATTATTTATTTATTAAAAACAACTTAGGTTTATAACTCCGGTATCTTATAAACAACTTAGGTTTATTAAAAACACTATGATATATTTATAAATAGAATATGACTAAGGTGTAACATTAGCTTTTATAATTCCACATAATTTGGTTAGTTCCACTTTAGTATATTTCCCTAAAATATATAACGCTTTATTGTGATAACTAAAATAAATCAAGTTTATATTCGGTCTTCTCAGTTATGTTGCAATCGTCTCGATAGTCGCGTGTCCTCTTTAAGGGTAGCTCCGTTATCCGTCGTTCTTGCGTTTTTGTGACTGTAGCAACGTACCGTGTCCTTTAGTGTGTTCTCTTTTAAAGCGTTTCTTTTGTTTGATGCATGTTCTTAGATGTGTGTATTGTTTGTCTATTTGTGTTGCTTGGTTGCTGCGAGTAGAGGAAGTGTGGTTCGTCAGTGCTGAAGACTAGGAGCTGAGGAGCGACAGTCAAAACAGAAGCTAGAGACCAAAAGATAGCAGCTGAAGATTCTGAGCAGCTTAACTTTGGGAAAAAGGCAAGTATAACATGGGATCATCCTTGTTACCTATTTACTGAAATTATCATACATATGCATGTGTCCTCCTTGACAACCATAGAGATTATAACGTAGCTATTGATATCTTGTTCCCTCGTCACCTCCTATGGGTTATGCATTTGGGTAGCTATTGCTAGTGCTTAATTATGAACAATGATCTTGTAATTTGATTAATGGATTAAGCAATCAACCATTAAGATGATTTTATTACTGTTGAAAAGGGAGCTAGAGCAAGGGGTTATATTGTTGCTCTGGTTTCTCTCCATAAGAACTTATTTGTACGTGATCATCCGGGACATACAGTACAACTGTGAGAGCTATATGGCTCTGGCTCTAGTTGTTCAAGAGACCTTTTCTAGCTTGTTAGTGGTTACCTTAAATGGCGTAAGAATGGCTTGCCACGTTGGGTGTAGGGCGAGCCCCTGTCCTTTGTGTGTATAGGCTGCGAGTTGTGTGCCACTGGGAAGGGGGGGTTCTACATCTGCCTGCCGAGTGAATCTAATGGCCCTAACTTGTTAGACGAACTTTTGAATGGCTTTATATGATTCTCCAGTGTTTGGGTTTGATCTCCTCACGCATTTGGAAATCATGACTCACAGTGAAAGTGTACACCTCTGCGCATAGTTAAAAACTGGTATAGTAGCTGTGCCCACGGATACGGGCGGCCTTGGAACATCTATAAATAGTTAATCACCATTGTTATATCATGATTTAATTACTGTTGATATTATTATTATGTTCATGTTAATGCTATTCATCATCCTTATTACAAATGATCATTGATTCATTAATGGGATTCGGATTACCTTGATGCTACTCAATTGCTATTTACATGATGAATAAAAGCTAAATGCAGTCAAACAGTGTCTAGCCTTTTGTGCCTTATGAACCCTGTGTTATACTTGTTGAGTTCGACATGGACTCACTCTTGCTATTTCCCCCACACCTCAATTGCCTGGTTTTGTTCTTTAGAAAACCGGGTGTGACACGTTGTCTAATAACTGTCTCGACTAAGTTGAAGCCTACTAATATCTGTGAGCATTCTATACTCTGGGTGTGCTAAGACGCTGGTAGCATCGTGATATTTCCCATCGCATGGAATGACTTCTTTCAAGATGAATGAGCATAGGTCCTCAACTATGTTGTATAAAGCACGTTCCGTCATATGCTTAACCTTTTTTACATCAAATTTCTAGAAAGGAGGTTTATAAACATCATATATTTACACTTGATAATATATTTGCAAATTTGTTGTCAGAAATACATACATGACTATTACTTATATTACCTTAGAAGGGTTCTTGATGTATCTTCCGTTCTCTCTCATGAACTCGCACACGTAGAATCCATAGTGGACTGATCCGAGTGGTTGCTTGTGGCACTATATAACGGGAAAGTGGTTATTTACTTGCAACATCGTCTTATGTATTGTACATGTATGATATGTATTCATAAATTTTCATATGTACCGGCCAGTTATGATGTATTTTCAATGGCTGTCCTTGTGTTGATGAGTCGCACCTTCCACCTTTAATCTTGTAATACCTATATGCCCTATAATCTCGAATAGAATCACCTTGTTATTCTCAACATCTCATCGATTAAAGTATGCATGCAGAATCTTGACTTACAGCTCTAAGTGCCTCACGAATGTTGCATAACTTGTAGTCGGGTAATCTGCGGAGTCACATACCAACACCTATCCAGACCTAGGAGAAATTATGAAGCGGATCCAGTGGTCCCTGCACAAATTAAATTTGTGATGCATATGTGTACTAAAATAATTAAATTGATATATGCAAACTGACACTAACCCAAAGTTGTAGGGGGCCACTATGGATTCCCAGTGTTGAAACTAAAGCATTGCGTGTCCTAGGTACAAGGCGTATCTGGCTTCAAACTCCTTCGTAAGTTCTGTTATTTTCTTCTCCCGTTCTTCGCCTTGTAAGCCCTATAAGCCTTCATGATCATTCACGATTCTGAATGTGTGCTGCTCCTCACATATTTTCATTGGGTTCAAATACCCAACCCTTTGACTAGCATTAGAATTAGGATTCGGACAGTAACACATCTCCTGCTGATCATATTGCTTCTGCAAGGCGCACGTAGATACAAACATGAAAATCGTGGATATATAATTTACCTCATCATCGTGTGGATTGTAATCAGGGTCACGTGCCAGTTCACGACGAGTCTTCCTTACTTCGGGAGGCTCCATGTCGTCGCTAACGCTTTCGTATGAAGGAGTGGAGGCCCCTGATGCTTGGCCCGTTTCGTGGGTCCCTTCTACTTGCTCTGTGGGGTGGGACGACCCTAGAGCTTGGCGCGTTTCGTGGGTCCCTTGTGCTTGCTCCGTGGGGTTGGATTCTAGGGCATGTTCCGTGTGTTCAGACCCTAGGGCTTGTTTCGTGTGTTCGGACCCTTGTGCTTGGTCCGAGCGCGGAGAACTCATTGCGAAAATTTGACATACAAATATATAATGATATCATAAGGACCCTATAACCTACTTAGTAGAGTTTGTATTTATAAAGAAATAGTAATTACATCACACATATATATTTATAAAAAAATAGTAATTATATCATACATATTTATAAAGAAATAATAATTACATCACACATATTGATAAAGAAATAATAATTACATCACACATATATATTTATAAAGAAATAGTAATTACATCACACGTATTTATAAAGAAATAATAATTACATCACACCTATATATTTATAAAGAAATAATAATTACATCACACATATATATTTATAAAGAAATAATAATTACATCACACATATATATTTATAAAGAAATTGTAATTACATCACACATATTTATAAAGAAATAATAATTACATCATATATATTTATAAAGAAATAATAATTCTAAAGCAGAAAAAAGGCCGCCAAGCAATTGGGCCGGCCCACTAGCTCGCAGGCCAGCCCAACAACTTGGCCTGCCCCTGCCACCGCAGCCCTCCGCAGCCCCAGCGCCTGCCACCACACCACCTCCGCCGCCGCGCCGCCGTCGCCACACCGCACCACCTCAGCCGCCCCCGTGCCCGCCACCGCCCCTCCGCAATCGCACCACCTCTACAACCGTACCACCTCTGCCACCGCACCTCCACCGCAATCGCACCACCTCCGCCACCGCACCTCTGCCGCGGCTCCGCCACCGCACCACCTCGCCACCGCACCACCTCCGCCACCGTACCACCTCTGCCACCGTACCAATGCGTACACACAGAGAGAGAGAGGAGGTGTAGAATACTCACCAACGCGACGACGGTGGCGAGGAGGCGCGACACGACGGAGGTGGCGATTTCGGCAGCCTGACGGCGTCGATTCAAAAAAATGGCCCGCCAAACACTTAGAAATTTTCAGGGCTCGGGCCCTTTCTTATATAGGGTCAGCATTTCTACAGGCGGTTGGTATTGACCACCGCCTGTAGAAATGATTTCCATAGACGGTTGGTATTGACCACCGCCTGTAGAAACATGTTTCTACAGGCGGTTGGTATTGACCACCGCCTGTAGAAATTATTTCTACAGGTGGTTTGTATTGACCACCGCCTGTAGTAATGTATTTCCAAATTTATTTCTGTTTTTTAAATGAGTTTACAGAAATTGTTTAAAAGCTTCAAAAATTCATATCTTGAGAAATATTGGTCCAAAATTAGTGAAAAAAATTTGTGGTGTTTCTCTTGAGATGATCTTCATGTTAAAAATATGAAATGCCATGTTTGAGAAACTTTTATATGTAGCTTTATTTAAAATGATTTAAATTGAATATATGCCTCATATCTTGTTTATTTGAGTTAGGTTTTAGCTAGGGTTTAGGGTTAATTAAGCTAGAGTTTAGCTAAGGGTACATTAGGGATTACAGAGCTACTCCTCAAGACTTATACCTTCCGAGCCACCTTTGAAACATGACAACAAAGACAACACACAAGCAACACATCAGGAAAAACAAGCACTTGTTGAGCATTCTTAACGTCACTACCAAAAGTAGACTTAGTTTTCTAATTCTGATAACGGCGCCAAAAATGCCAAACCTATCCCTCATGCCACTTAAGCCAAGTTGTCATCCCCAGCATGACATGAGAGACGCGGTATTGAAATATGCATTTGCTCATCAAGATAAATAATAAAAGGGATCTGCAAGCGTACAGATTAATACCGATGTAGCATTTTAATCGGGAAGTATTCCAGGTATCGTTATTTATATTTTTACCACTGGGAAGGGATTTCTAAGTATCATGGTTGATAATGGAATGAGAATATGGAACTGAGTACACATCATTGCATGTATAACCGAGAGTATTTATCAATCTCTTTATACAGGTATAAATGTCACATTAAGTAAAGGTAAAGTGATAATGGTGACAAAGATAATTAATCTGATCAGCTAGCCACATATAATAATGATAAGCACCTCAACAGATATTCTAGCAAGTCATTAGCATGGAATTAGGATGAACTACAAAGATATTCCCTAAGTTATTATTAACTATAAAGTCTAGCATATCATAGTTAGTGCAATTATACTTGGCAATCATGGTGAGAAAAGACTATATCCATGCATAGTGAATATTAGCAAGGAAGATGAAGAACATAGCAATCACTCCCCTGTAATAGTGTTGCTCTGCCTGCCCTATACACGAGAGGGGGACTATATAAGAATCAACGAAGCTGTCACTATCGCGAACTACCCCACAATCCGGCATATAGGGTGCAATCGCAGATAAATACGGTATAGACACCACGTCTACACAATAATTATCATTCACCCACTGTACACATGGATAAACGCTATACGATCCTAGGCATGTATATAATTCCAATCTAACTAAGCCAAGCATATAACTATGATAAACTAAGAACAATATAATTGCAAATATAATCAAGTAGAGCAAAGTCATAACCAATATATTGAAATAGAACAAAGTCATATTCATAATATTGCAGAACAATGATGAACAATTGAAGAACAATAGAGGAATTACCAAGAATCCTCTTGACAGATCCGGGAACCAATCGAAGATTGACTCCTTCTAGTTCTAATCCTATGTAGCTATGCTAACTAGAGATCTAGTTGATGTGGTGGCTCTAGGGCTTGATCAGAGGCTCTCCTCCTGAATTAGGGTTTGAAGTATGAGACGAGGGCCTCTCCTCCAGGGGTAGGGGCCTTGCTTATATAGCCCTTTCGGATGAATCTGGGCCGTTGGATCAAACCGACATTGATCGTGCGGTTTTCCTTGATCCTCTAGGTCGGTGGAGCATAATCCTCGAGGCGGAGCCTGATTGGCTGAGCCAGCAGGGCGGGCGCCCTGTCCCCGGCTCTGTTACGCCTCCCGTTCGTTCTCGTGGCTTCTGGACTCTTCTAGATGTAAGATAATTACGTGTTCGGTTAATATCCCGTCATTAATCCGACATGTGGGCCTTTCTTCCGTATTTCCTGATAACCCCCTGCAGAAATAGATAAACAGCAAAACTCGTGGAATTCTGTCAGATAAAACCCTAAGTCTAGGTGTTGGTTTCATTTGGATCCTTTTCTCTATTTATTTGATAGTTATAATTGATACTTAAGGACCGTCAACAAACTCCCCCAAGCTTACCTCTTGCTCGTCCCTGAGCAAGGAGAGACTCAGTAGTTGCTGAAATGCCTTTGAATTTTGACGGTACACATGCTTTCAAATAGAGTCTCATCTCTGAGTTAAAGTAAACTGTCAAGACTTAAAACTCACTCATTATACCTTTCACCATGGGGCTTGCAACCGTCACCTTTGTCTTGAGCGGTTAAAAGATAGAACAGTCTAGTCAAGCGCCATGTCTCTTATTCTTGATTAGCTATAGCTCTTGGAGTTTTTTGCAGATTTTCAAATAAAACTCAGAGATTCCTTGTATGACTCTCTCAGGTCTCTCTTTTGTGGTATTTCTGGATCCTCACCAAGGCTGTAATGGTGTCTGCCTTCTCTCAAAGCCAAGTATGTAGTATTTGCGGTATAAGGCAGAGTGACATTGCCTTCTCTCTCATCCTATTCTAATAAGGCTTTTGATATCTGGAGCTCATCGGTGGGAGATAAAGTATACATACTTACAAGACATTTATTGCATAGTCAAACCATGGATCCAGAGAAACAAGCCAATAAGTCAAATCAAGATGTGCATGTGTGGCGAATAAATGGAGTATGGTGATAGTGATGATAACAATGGTGAAAGTCTAATTCTACTTTTGCTCTTTTGAGGGGATACGTACCTTTCTTGCTTTCTAAAGCTCTTGAGGAGAATGAGGTGCTCTATATTTTCTTTTTTCTTTTTTTTCCTCTCAGGTGGGTATCTTGTACCCCTAATTCTACTGTTGGACACTTGTCCATTTTTACCTCTCTTCTCACACTTTTTCTTTTTTTTCATCGAGGTTCCGAGCACTTGCTCCTTTTTATTTCCTCGTACCTTTTTCTTTTCGAGGTTCCGGGCACTTGCCCCTTTTTATTTCCTCGTATAGAGCACTCATCTCCTTAGAACAATATAGCAAGTGGTAGTAACCAAAATAGCTTGAGCATTTATTTCACAGGGGATAACAAGAATGGGAAAATATTTTTGGCTATTCTCTCCCGGATTAGGAGTAGAATAATTTTATGTGGATCTGGAGATGAGAATGAGTGGATATATGTGGATGCGTACTTCCGGAGTAGAAGCAGCATGTATGAGTGATCGTGCAAGTGAATCTTGATTTTAACCGCATGACAAGCTCCTAAGGGTCTACACAGCTTGACTACACTCAATGCTCATAAGCAGTAAAAAGTAAATGTACGGCTTAAAGTCTAGCAAGCATGTATGTATGGTTGTGGTAGGAACTTAAACTCTCATCATACAGGAACTCATCATGTAGCATTTTAAGATTTTCAAAGATAAAATTCTCCAGAATTCTAGCATCTCTAGGAATAGATAAACAGCAGCTCAACCTTCCCATATCATATCCGTTAACAACTTAGACTTTAGATCAAGTTCTCTTCCCACAAGTTCAGGTTTAGAGCAAGCTTTAAATGATAACAGTTATGTCTAAACTTAGAGAGAGGACTTCAAATTTGAAAGTTAGGCAAAGCAACTATTCATCATATCCATGCTAGAGTTTTATTATTATCTAGATTCAGTTTAGCATAGCCACTTTATTTATTTATTAAAACACACTAAGCAAAAGATATAGGTATATATATATATATAAGCACAAAATCTTTATTTGGTTTTTTCATAGTTATGTATATTTTTATTTTTATAGGGTAGAAGTATATATAAATATAAAGATAAAGATAGAAATACTTAGCAAGATAATGGAGGTGCTCTCCCCCAAGCTGGATCTTGACATAATCTCTTCTGATGTAGCTAGCAGATGGCGGAGGTGTATTTGAAAGTCGGCAGCACCCTGACAGCGATTAGAATGTCCTCCGTCTGCTAGTCTCCTTGAATTCTGTGAAGCTCAAATAGACAACAAAGCTTTGTGGAACTGATTAAGTGTTAGCATAAATATCTAGCCTTTATCATGCTGAGCCTCCTTGATTTTTTTATGTTGTTTTTGTTTTTTTATAAAGCAGAAGAAAATATTTATGTATTTATTATATATATATATATATATTTTTATGCCACCACAGTGAATGTACTTATGGGTTTTATGCCACTCGCATACTCACATGGGGCTTTAGGGTTTTTAACATTTTTATTTTCTTTTTAAGATAGTATGAATATGATTAACTAAGCAAACTATTTAAGATAAAGTAAATAATTAAAAGGAAAGGATAACTACCAAGTTACCTCTTGGCAAGGCGTTCGGTGTTTTTAAGTCCTCCGAACGGGACTCTTATTCGTTCAGTCGTCCTGGGACTTGGTGGATGGCGTAGTCGGTGGTTCCGGCGGCGCCTCCTCTTCATGTACAACTGTCTTTTCTTTCCATACCTGTCTCGGTGCTTTGGTCTCCTCAGGACAGTGTTGGTTGAGTGGTATGTCTTCAGATCTTACCACTTCTCCTTCATAATCTGCCCATCCGTCCTTGATGACCTGTTGCTTCTGATTGTGGTTACGTCGCCTTCTTCTTGTCCTGACCTGCTTGGATTTTTCAAATACATAGTTAGGGTCAGTAAAGTAAAGACGTACCTTCTCAGAGGGGAAGTGCATGTGGACTTCTCCAGTTCCAATGTAAATGATTGCTTTGACAGTACTAAGGAATGGTCTTCCAAGGATGATGGGTGGATCATATTCATCTTCTCCCATGTCAATAACCTGAAAGTCTGTATGGACAAAGTGATCGTCTATCTTGACAGGGACGTCAGTTACTGTACCTTCGACCTGTCGGAATGTCTGATCTGCCATCTGGAGCTGAATATATGTTGGGTTTAAGGGCATGGTTCCGAACAGAAGTTCATAGGTGACCTTGGTCATTATGTTGACGCCCGACCCAGTGTCGCAAAGTGTCTTGTAGAAGTGGGACCCATTAATGGAGCAATAAATGCTTGGCATACCTGGGTCATCCTTCTTAGGCAAGAACGGTGACTTGAGTTGGCGATCTTGACCTTTGTGCACGGCAGTGACCATCTTAGCTGTCTCGGTCCATACTTGCTTCTTGCTCTTGTTCCTCCTGTTGGTCCTCTTCCTTGGTTCATATTGGGGTTGCTCTGGGATTTGTGCGGTCTTGTTCTTGAAGGAAAACGTTTCCTTCCTCCCCTTGATGTAGAAACTGATCTTGGCAGCACTAGCATAGATGACAGCTCCCGCGGTGTTCAGGAATGGTCTCCCTAGGATGACGGGAGCCCTCTCATCAGAACCGGTCTCTATCACTACGAAGTCTGCTGGAGCGTACGAGGAACCCACTCGGACACAGATGTTCTTCAATATTCCTCTCGGAAAACTCAGTGTCCTATCTGCAAGCTGCAAACACATGGTTGTTTCTAATAATGGTTGTGAAAAGAGTTTTTCATAGAGTACCCTGGGCATGATGTTGACGCTGGAGCCAAAGTCACAGAGTGCTTCTGGGAAGTCTCACATGCCGATGGAGATCGGGATGACGGGGCGTCCTGGATCGCCTCTCTTGACCGGCAGACGGTCAGTACTTACTTCCACGATAGGGTTACTCCAGTAATCTCCTACATCAAACATGTCTACAAGATTTGCAGATTCTAGTCCTTCCGGTTGTGATGGTATACCGGGGTTAGTAGCAGGAACAGCAGCAGCTATTTGATTCAACTGAGATTCAATCATTTTATTAAAGCTAATCTGGTTCTTGATGGCAGTAGAGAAATTATCCATTCTATTATTTATATTTTCTAGTATTTTATCATTAGATGCCAATTTCTTAGACAGGTTATCCATTAGCTTTCCTTGGTTGGACACTAACTCTCTCAAAGGTGGATAATTATTATTATTATTGAAAGAATTGTTACCTTGGTAATTACCTGAGTAGTTAGGCCTCTGTTGATTCCAACCTTGATTCTGCTGAGGACGGTTGTAGTAGTTGTTGTTATTGTTGATGTAGTTGACGTCCTCCAGCAACTCAGGACAGTGATTGCCCGAGTGTCCAGTACCTCCACACTCCTCACAAGTCATGTGGGAGTCGTAGACGTGCATGACTTCTTTCTTTTCTCCAGCTCGATCATCGAGCTTCTTCATGAGTAGGTCTAGCTTGGCAGACAGCATGTCTACCTCCTTGAGCTGGTGCATACCTCCACCTCTCTTGCGTGTCTGAGTTCTTTCTTCATTCCAACCTTGGTTGGATGCCATCTTCTCCACAAGAGCTATGGATTGAGGTATGGTGAGTGATAGGAATGCTCCTCCAGCTGCAGCATCTATGGTTTCACGGGCACTGTTAATGAGCCCATGATAAAATGTCTGCATCAGTAGCCAGCTTTCCATTCCATGATGGGGACATTCTAGGATGTAGTCTTGGAAACGCTCCCATGCTTCTGGAACGGATTCATCATGTTGTTGCTGAAAACTTGTAATCTTCCCACGGAGAGCATTGGTCTTGCCCATGGGAAAGAATTTGGCCAGAAAGTTCGTGGAGCAGAGTGCCCACGTAGTGTTCTTCTCCTTTGTAGCGTAGAACCACTGCTTCGCTCTCCCCAACAGTGAGAATGGGAAAAGGCGAAGTAGTATGGCGTTTCTGGGGACTTCAGCCATGGTGAAAGTGCTGCAGATCTCCAGGAAGTGTTGAAGATGAGCACTAGCGTCTTCATGTGGCTTCCCATAGAACTGGTTAGCTTGCACCATGTTGATGAGCCCAGGCTTGAGCTCGAAGTTACGGTCGATCTCCCCAGCAGGTCCAGTGCGGATGTTGTCCGTAGTGGGAGCTGAGAACTCGCGGATCGACTTGTTCGCCATGGCTTCGAATTCAGTCGACAAATTCTGGATGAAACTTCGGCGGTCTTCGGATTTGGATGAAGCTTTGTGCTGAAGTGTTGACGATGTCTTCTTGAGCTTGGCTCTTGTTCTTCTGAATAAGGCTTCGGGATCGTCAACAAAGTTGTCTGGAAGATGTCTTCTATTCATGCATCACCCTACAATAAATAATCAAAATGGAAAATACAGGGGTAAAACTGTATAAAAGAATTGATAAGCTCGATCAGATTAGTGATGCAAATGATGACTCAAAGTTCTGTATTCATTCCTACTTAGTAATCAACCTTCCCCGGCAACGGCGCCAAAAATGCTTGTTGAGCATTCTTAACGTCACTACCAAAAGTAGACTTAGTTTTCTAATTCTGATAACGGCGCCAAAAATGCCAAACCTATCCCTCATGCCACTTAAGCCAAGTTGTCATCCCCAGCATGACATGAGAGACGCGGTATTGAAATATGCATTTGCTCATCAAGATAAATAATAAAAGGGATCTGCAAGCGCACAGATTAATACCGATGTAGCATTTTAACCGGGAAGTATTCCAGGTATCGTTATTTATATTTTTACCACTGGGAAGGGATTTCTAAGTATCATGGTTGATAATGGAATGAGAATATGGAACTGAGTACACATCATTGCATGTATAACCGAGAGTATTTATCAATCTCTTTATACAGGTATAAATGTCACATTAAGTAAAGGTAAAGTGATAATGGTGATAAAGATAATTAATCTGATCAGCTAGCCACATATAATAATGATAAGCACCTCAACAGATATTCTAGCAAGTCATTAGCATGGAATTAGGATGAACTACAAAGATATTCCCTAAGTTATTATTAACTATAAAGTCTAGCATATCATAGTTAGTGCAATTATACTTGGCAATCATGGTGAGAAAAGACTATATCCATGCATAGTGAATATTAGCAAGGAAGATGAAGAACATAGCAATCACTCCCCTGTAATAGTGTTGCTCTGCCTGCCCTATACACGAGAGGGGGACTATATAAGAATCAACGAAGCTGTCACTATCGCGAACTACCCCACAATCCGGCATATAGGGTGCAATCGCAGATAAATACGGTATAGACACCACGTCTACACAATAATTATCATTCACCCACTGTACACATGGATAAACGCTATACGATCCTAGGCATGTATATAATTCCAATCTAACTAAGCCAAGCATATAACTATGATAAACTAAGAACAATATAATTGCAAATATAATCAAGTAGAGCAAAGTCATAACCAATATATTGAAATAGAACAAAGTCATATTCATAATATTGAAGAACAATGATGAACAATTGAAGAACAATACAGGAATTACCAAGAATCCTCTTGACAGATCCGGGAACCAATCGAAGATTGACTCCTTCTAGTTCTAATCCTATGTAGCTATGCTAACTAGAGATCTAGTTGATGTGGTGGCTCTAGGGCTTGATCAGAGGCTCTCCTACTAAATTAGGGTTTGAAGTATGAGACGAGGGCCTCTCCTCCAGGGGCAGGGGCCTTGCTTATATAGCCCTTTCGGATGAATCTGGGCCGTTGGATCAAACCGACATTGATCGTGCGGTTTTCCTTGATCCTCTAGGTCGGTGGAGCATAATCCTCGAGGCGGAGCCTGATTGGCTGAGCCAGCAGGGCGGGCGCCCTAGGGACTAGGGCGGGCGCCCTGTCCCCGGCTCTGTTACGCCTCCCGTTCGTTCTCGTGGCTTCTGGACTCTTCTAGATGTAAGATAATTACGTGTTCGGTTAATATCCCGTCATTAATCCGACATGTGGGCCTTTCTTCCGTATTTCCTAATAACCACCTGCAGAAATAGATAAACAACAAAACTCGTGGAATTCTGTCAGATAAAACCCTAAGTCTAGGTGTTGGTTTCATTTGGATCATTTTCTCTATTTATTTGATAGTTATAATTGATACTTAAGGACCGTCAACAGCACACATCACATACACGTGCTTCTTCAACAATGGTGGTCATCCTACATTGCAGATTATAGATGATGAATAGGCCATCAAATTTTTGAACAAGGTGGGATCAGAATTTTTACAACAACAAAACAAAAACCAAGGGAGTAAGAAATAATAGCTCAAAGGAAGCTATCAAGGAGGGGATACAACAGGACAAGGAAGAGGAAATAGTCAAAATCAATGAGTCAAGGGATGACAAAATAGTTTTATAGTAATATAAGTTTTAGAATACATCCAGTGCTACTTGGTATACGTCCTACAGTCAACACTGCTCTGATACCACTCTGTCACACCCGATTTTCTAAAGAACAAAACCAGGCTATTCATATGTGTGCCCAAGAAGTCCACACATATGTCAGATTGAAAAAGTATCAGAAACAATGTTATTATATAATGTATACATAGCTATATTAACACTTACATCAGAGTATCACGAACGGTGACTAAACTTCAGGCTCCATTCTTCTCAGTGACGGCTGACTGGTGGCTCCATATGCCAAGCACTTCAGATAGACTTCTGGATACTCCATTACACCTTTATCCTTCTTCTAAGTAGCACCTTACTACACACTGGAGTGTTGGGGAAATAGCAAGAGTGAGTCCATGTTGAACTCAACAAGTATAACACAGGGTTCATAAGGCACAAAAGGCTAGACACTGTTTGACTGCGTTTAGCTTTTAATTATCATATAATTAGCAATTGAGTAGCATCAAGGTAATCCAAATCCCATTAAGAATCAATGATCAATTGCAATAAGAATGATGATATTGCAGTTAACTTAATCATAAAAGTAACAACAGAATTAAGCATGATATAACAATGGTGATCAGCTATCCGTAGATGTTCCAAGGCCGCTCGTATCCGTGGGCATGGCTAGTATACCAGTTTTAAACTCTGCGCAGAGGTGTACACTTTCACTGTGAGTCATGATTTCCAAATGCATGGGTTAATTACTCCCAAAACACTAAAAACCATATAAAGCCATTCAAAAGTTCGTCTAACAAGTTAGGGCCATTAGATTCACTTGGCAGGCAGATGTAGGAAGTCCCTTTTCAAATGGCACAATTCCTTCTCAGCTATACTCATAGACTAGAGGTTGTCCTACACCCAACATGTCAAGCCATTCTTACGCCATTTAAGGTAACCACTAACAAGCTAGAAAAGGTCTCTTGAACAACTAGAGCCAGAGCCATATAGCCCTCACAGCTGTACTGTATGTCCCAGATGATCACGTACAGATAAGTCCTTATGGAGAGAAACCAGAGCATCAAAATAACCCACATGCTCTAGCCCCCTTTTCAACAATAATAAAATCATCTTAATGGTTGGTCGCTTAATTCATTAGTCCAATTACAAGATCATCGTTCATAATTAAGCACTAGCAATAGCTACCCAAATGCATAACCCATAGGTGACAAGGAAATAAGATATCAATAGCTAAGTTATAATCTCTATGGTTGTCAAGGAGGACACATGCATATGTATGATAATTTCAGTGAATAGGACAACAAGGATGGTCCCATGTTATACTTGCCTTAGAACTTTCTTTATGCCCAAAGCAACTTGCTCTAAAACGCCTCAACTTAATCTTTCATTTGCAATTTCTGGCACTCAGCTTCTGGTCTTCACCTTCGGATCTTCAGTGCTCACGGATAGTCTTTCTTCTACTCGTAGCAATCAAGCACCAAGCAAGTCGAGCACAAATACAAGCAAACAAATAGGGACAACTATGAACGATACACCATACAAGATAAAACAATGCACTAAAAGAGAGCTAGATGCTATGGTCACGAGATCACAAGAAACGTCGATAACGGAACTATCGTTAAAAAGAAAAAAACTATCGGAATATTTATATTATAAAAGAAACCACTACATGCTTGATTTATTTTAGCTAACAAGATCATGGAAAAGTAATTAGTTCAGATTAGACAAATCATATATGGACTCAACACTGAGTTGAAACTAACCATAGTTTATATATTTATTAATATTCCCACACAATATTTTATTAAGCAAGTTATGCTTTTATATTTGCAAAAGATATAATTTTGTGAGAGCATCCAAACGCACGTCAAAGTGCTAGCCTAAGCAATTTATAAATTAAAAATATGTTTATGTTAGTAGCTAATCATTTTAACATTGATTTACATATACAAAATTGATATGTACCTCTATGTTGTTTTTAGATTGAAAACTGGTTACGTACCCATTAATCAAATTAATATTTAACAATAAACACAAGAAGTGATGTAGTAGCTATCGGAAGTTGGATGTATTACAATAGAAAAGAAAAGGCTACATGCTTAATTCATTTTAATTAAACAAGACTATGTGAAATAGTAGCTCAGATTAGTCAAATAATATTTTAATTCAAAAGCCAAGTTGAAACTGGCCGAGACTTAAACATAGCTGGGTTTTAATTGCAAAAGCAAGTTGCATCCCCCTTATTCCAATCAATATTAAATAAATTCAGAAAACATGTTCAGGGTATGACATCAGCACATGATTTAGTCAATAGAATAATGTGACAAGGAATTAATCTGGCCGCTGACCTTCAGCTAATCTCCATGTATGCATGACGTCTGACTCTGATATCATGGGGAAGGAAAACAATATCTTTTCTTGCTAATGGACATATGACGATGGGGATGACTGCTTGCTCGGGTTTGGGATCGAAAGTGTTGAACGTGTGCATCAGCTGCAAATTGTCTCATCGTGGTTTGATGCTTATTTGATGTTGCTTCGCTGCATCCATTAGAGAGGATCTGCCTTGTGAAATTGAGATTGACTGGTCCATGCATGGCCACGTTGGGAGCTAGCTGCGGAGGCAGTCTCTTGGCAGAGTGGCCATCTGGCGGTATTGGACAAGACAGCAGCGGTGCGTCTTCATGCTGGTGACGAACTCTGGACGATGACGAGGAGAACGAGCCCATGGAAACTCGATGAAGCTTCCCCAACCTGATGGCTTTCAACCCTGCGAAGGTGTCGTCGAGATCGTGATGACTTCGGTCGGCCTTCCTTTGCTCCTAGGGCGGCGTTCTTCACCAATGGCCCTTTTATGTCGCAGCCGAATCTAGACTTCGATGAGCTTGTGAGGCGGCGGGGGCAAGGACAACAGCGGTGTTAATATTATTGATTAGGGCTGTGTCACACCCGGTTTTCTAAAGAACAAAACCAGGCTAATCATATGTGTGCCGAGGAAGTCCACACATATGCCAGAATGAAAAAGTATCAGAAACAATGTTATTATATAACATATACATAGCTATGTTAACACTTACATCAGAGTATCGCGGAACGGTGACTAAACTTTAGGCTCCATTCTTCTCAGGGACGGCTGACTGAGGGTAACATATGCCTAGCACTTCTACTAGTCTTCTAGAAACTCCACTACACCTTTGTCCTTCTTCCGAGTAGCATCTTACTATACACTAGAGTGTGGGGGAAATAGTAAGAGTGAGTCCATGTCGAACTCAACAAGTATAACACAGGGTTCATGAGGATCAAAAAGGCTAGACACTGTTTGACTGCGTTTAGCTTTTAATCATCATATAATTAGCAATTGAGTAGCATCAAGGTATTCCAATTCCCATTAATGAATCAATGATCAATTGTAATAAGGATAATGAATAGCATTAACATGAGCATTGTCACACCCAAAATTTTCTATTTTGGGTTGTGCATGAAAAATACTAAATAAAATAAATAATTTCAATATTTGAATAAATTTATTAGATAAGTTAAGTTGTTGCTAATTTAAATATAGAAAATTGTGATTTTAAACTTTTTCATATTAATTTGATAATGTGGTGTTTGTGTGATGCTTGTCTTTGGTGTTGGTGAGTGCTATTATTTTCAAAATACCATAGCATGACATTTACTTCTCAACGGAAAACTTTTTGGTATTTTCTGGATTCAAAATTCCAATTTCCGTGAGCTTAATCTTTTTTCTTGATCTCTTCATCCATCTTTTCATAAGCTCCAAATACTTTATTTGGGTTCCTCATGTTCCATAATGTCTCTAGAAAATTCCCTCGAATTTTCGGAGCTTTCGGAGTATTTTTCGCGGCTTAAATAATAATTCTGGACTTTTCTAGAATTATTTTATCCACGAAATTAATTAATTCCGAAAATAATAAATATCTCATTTTCCACCAAAGCTTGTGTGCAATAATCCTAAATGTCCATTCATTTATTTACTAATGGGCTTTAATAATTAATTAGGCCTATTAGTAAAGATGGAGGGTGCAACGTCAATTAGCACCATATCGCTAGTTGACGTGAAGGTGGAGAGTCTTCCTCCCTATATATATGTCCGGCCTGCCTGCTAGCCCTGTTTTCCGCCGCTATTGCCGCCGCCGCCGCTGTTGCCGCCGCCGCTATTGCCGCCGCCGCCGCTGTTGCCGCCGTCGCCGCTGTCGCCGCCCGCCGCTGGACTCGTCTCGCCCGCGGCCGATCTCCTCCATCCGCTCGCCGCGCCGCAACCCGGAGAGGAAACTGCGCTCGGTCGAGCACCACCTGGGGCCCAGCGTCCTCGCGACCATCTCCGGCACGGCGTCGGCCCTCTGCAGCCCCGGTGTCCCTGCGACCGTCGCTGCTGTCCTACTTCGCCACTCGCCACTTTGGCCGGCGACGAGCAGCACCAGGACACTAGTCATGGAAAGCGCCACTCTGATTATACTGAAAATGGAGGCGGCAAGAGAAGAAATCCTGGTGATGATACCTATGCCCCTGGTCCTGATGACACTGTGTATCGCTACCTCTGTGCCTCTAGAAAAATTGGGAGTATCATTGGCAGGGGTGGAGAAATTGCAAAGCAGTTGAGGACTGAGACCCAGGCTAAGATCAGGATTGGCGAGAGTGTCCCTGGATGTGAGGAGCGAGTAATTACCATATTTAGCTCAAGCAGGAAAACTAATACTATCGATGATGCTGAAGATAAGGTTTGCCCTGCTCAGGATGCCCTCTTTAGAGTTCATGAGAGGCTTGCCACTGATGAGAGTCTTGGGAACGAAGACGGCGAAGAAATTTCACCTCAAGTTACTGTTCACTTGCTTGTGCCATCAGACCAGATTGGATGCATTCTTGGAAAAGGTGGGCAGATCATCCAAGGAATCCGCAGTGAGACTGGTGCACAAATACACGTGCTTAGTAATGATCATATCCCTGCATGTGCCATTAGCGGCGATGAACTTCTCCAGATATCTGGAGACACGGTAGTTGTCAGAAAGGCTCTTCATCAAGTGTCATATCGCCTCCATGACAACCCATCCAAGTCACAACATCTTCTTGCATCCAGCTTGACCCAACCTTATCCAGGGAGCACCCACCTTGGTGGTTCCTCTACTGCACCTGTTGTAGGGATCACTCCAGTAATTCCTCCTTATGGAGGCTACAAAGGTGATGCGGCAGGAGATTGGTCCTCTTTATACCAACCACGAAGGGATGAGAGCTCTGCAAAGGAGTTTAGCTTGCATTTACTTTGTGCTACTGCAGTTCATGCAGGACCGGAAAAAGCAAGTACGTGTGATCGATCAAGTCAGCTGCATCTTGCAATGATAAACGGTATGCCACATTGTTTAATCGGCCAGATACTTTGCTGATGTGATGTATACATCATTCTAGCGTAGTAATTCCACGATTAGTTTAGTCGTCATCATTTATTCGTTTTAACTCCGATTTGGCCCGTTCAAGTTGCGTTAGGTTCGTATTTGCAAGCTCTACATGTTAGTGTAGCTGTACAGTAGGTTTAGAAAATTTAATTTTCGAGTTTATATTAAAGTAATTATTTATCTATAGAAAATCTTAGAAAATTCATAACTTTCACGTTTTAAGTCCGATTTTTGTGATCTTTACGTCTGTGTGATCGTAGCAACGTGTAGAATAGTTTTGTAAGCTTTCCTAAATGTTTTTCTACTGTTGGTGTACTGTTCTAATTGTATCTTTTGTTTGCTTCGTGTATGTTTGCTCGGAATGTTTGTATGTTGATGCTTGGTGATCAAATTTAGACGGTGAGCAGTACTACGACGATTAGGAGTATTATTTTGAGCCGGACCAGCAGTATCTATCGGAGAACTTGATCAAGGCAAGTATAACATGGGACCATCCTTGTTACCTATTCACTGAAATTATCATACATATGCATGTGTCTTCCTTGGCAACCATAGAGATTATAACTTAGCTATTGATATCTTGTTTCCTTGTCACCTATGGGTTGTGCAATTGGGTAGCTTTTGCTAGTGCTTAATCATGAACAATGATCTTGTAATTTGATTAATGGATTAAGCAATCAACCTTTAATGATGATTTTATTACTGTTGAAAAGGGGGCTAGAGCATGTGGGTTATTTTGATGCTCTAGTTTCTCTCCATAAGGACTTATCTGTACGTGATCATCCGGGACATACAGTACAGCTGTGAGGGCTATATGGCTCTGGCTTTAGTTGCTTAAAGGACCTTTTCTAGCTTGTTAGTGGTTACCTTAAATGGCGTAAGAACGGCTTGCCACGTTGGGTGTAGTGCGAGCCCCTGGCCTAGTGTGTATAGGCTGCGGTTGTTGTGCCACAGGGAAGGGGGGTTCTATATCTGCCTGCCGAGTGAATCTAATGGCCCTAACTTGTTAGACGAACCTTTAAGTGGCTTTATATGATTTCCGGTGTTTTGGGAATGGCCTCCCCATGCATTTGGAAATCATGACTCACAGTGAAAGTGTACACCTCTGCGCAGAGTTAAAAACTGGTATACTAGCCGTGCCCACGGATACAGGCGGCCTTGGAACATTTACAGATAGATGATCACTATTGCTATATCATGTTTTATTTACTGTTGATTATTATTATGCTCATGTTAATGCTATTCATTATCCTTATTACAATTGATCATTGGTTCATTAATGGGAATTGAAATACCTTGATGCTACTCAATTGCTAAGCAAATGATGACTAAAAGCTAAACGCAGTCAAACAGTGTCTAGCCATTTGTGCCTCATGAACCCGGTGTTATACTTGTTGAGTTCGACATGGACTCACTCTTGCTATTTCCCCAACACTCCAGTGTATAGTAAGATGCTACTCGGAAGAAGGACAAAGGTGTAGTGGAGTTTCCAGAAGACTAGTAGAAGTGCTAGGCATATGTTACCCCTAGTCAGCCGTCCCTGAGAAGAATGGAGCCTGAAGTTTAGTCACCGTTCCGTGATACTCTGATGTAAGTGTTAATATAGCTATGTATACGTTATATAATAATATTGTTTCTGATACTTTTTCATTCTGACATATGTGTGGACTTCCTAGGCACACATATGATTAGCCTGGTTTTGTTCTTTAGAAAACCGGGTGTGACAAGCATAATAATAATCAACAATAATTAAGCATGATATAATAATGGTGATCAAATATTCTGTAAGAATCCCCAAGGCCGCTCGTATCCGTGTGCATGGCTAGTATACCAGTTTTTAACTCTGCGCAGAGGTGTACACTTTCACTGTGAGCCATGATTTCCAAATGCATGGGTTTGCAAGGCCCAAAACAAAGGAAACCATATAAAGTCATTCAAAAGTTCGTCTAACAAGTTAGGGCCATTAGATTCATTCGGCAGACAGATGTAGAACCCCCCTTCCCAGTGGCACAACAACCGCAGCCTATACACACAAAGGACAGGGGCTCGCCCTACACCCAACGTGGCAAGCCTTTCTTACGCCATTTAAGGTAAAAACTAACAAGCTAGAAAAGGTCTCTTGAACAACTAGAGCCAGAGCCATATAGCCCTCACAGCTGTACTGTATATCCCGGTTATCACTTACAGGTAAGTCCTTATGGAGAGTAACTAGAGCATTAAAATAACCCACATGCTCCAGCCCCCTTTTCAATAATAATAAAATCATCTTAATGGTTGGTTGCATAATTCATTAATCCAATTACAAGATCATCGTTCATAATTAAGCGCTAGCAATAGCTACCCAAATGCACAACCCATAGGTGACAAGGAAACAAGATATCAATAGCTAAGTTATAATCTCTATGGTTGTCAAGGAAGACTCATGCATATGTATGATAATTTCAGTGAATAGGACAACAAGGATAGTCCCATGTTATACTTGCCTTGATCAAAGCTTTCCTGATGATACTGCTAGTCTGGCTTAAAATAATACTCCTGATCATCAAGAAACTGCTCACCATCTATACTCGATCATCAAACATCAACACACAATCGTCCGAGCAATCATACACGAAGCAAACAAAGAGACATAATTAAAATAGTACACCAACAGTAGTAAAACAGTATAAAAAGTTTGTAAAACTCTTCTACACGTTACTACGATCACACAAGCGTAAAGATCACGAAATTCGGATTTAAAACGTGAAAGTTATGAATTTTCTAAGATTTCCTATATATAAATAATTACTTTAATATAAACTCGAAAATAAATTGTCACAAACCTACTGTACAATACTACCAACATGTAGAGCTCGCAAATACGAACCTAACGCAATTTGAACGGGTCAAATCGGAGTCAAAACGAAAAAGATATGGCCTAATCAAGATTGTTTGTATATACGTATTTCTATCGTATTTCGGGATTTGTTTTACTAAAGAAAAACGGCCACAAATCATACCCATGACATCATGTGATGTCATCAAGCTAGCTAACCACTATGGTCACGATAACGTAAAAGAAGTTGTTAACAAAACTATCGTTATAGAAAAACAACTAGTGGAGAATTTATTTATATTATATAAAAGAAACAACTACACCCCTTGATTATTTAATTAAATAAAACCCATAAGAATGACATTAATTCAGATTAGGTCACATCATATTTTAATTGAAAATCAAGTTCGAACTAGTCATATTTTTTATTTATAAATGAACATGTCTCATATTATTTAATTCATTTAACTTTATTTGACAAAAATAATAAACATGTGAGAGCATCTACTCTACTTATATGGGACACATGTTTAAGCTAAATCTACTCTAATTATATGGGACACATGTTTAAGCTAAGCATATTATAAATTCGAAACTACTTCTGTTGCGGTTAATCAAGTTAACAGTGGATATAGTAAAGGCGAATCGTTAAACCATGTGTTGGTTTTAGTTAGAAAATATTTACATGCACATTAATCAAGTTATCAGTGGTGCATAAAAGGACGAATGTTAATCTCTATGTTGTTTTTAATTTGGAAAGCAGTTGTGTGAACAGAGATTAGTCAAAATTAATAATTCAAAATTTAGAAAACATAAAGCTTGTTAAACATTGTTGCCATATAGTAGACGACATCGATCAGATGCAACCCAGAAAGAATAGATTAAAGTGGGGCTAAAGCGATTAATATATGATGGAAATAAGATTACGGCAACGATGAGCATATATAACTATGGAGAGCATATATAACTATGGAGACTCGCTGACAGCGAGCAGGTCCACTATGTATATGAGAGATGCAATTTCTTAATTGAGGAATAAATAAAGAATGATGATTTATTATGCATGAACCACGTACACCTGACATCAGCATAAGGTTTAATCAATAGAATAATCTAACAAGGACTAATCTGGCCGCTAACCTTTAGTTAATCATGGTGCACGTTTGCATGCTGCACGAGATAGCTTGTTGGAGTAGCAAGGACAGGTTGATCAACATGCAGTTGCAACAGTTGAGATAACTTCGTGCATGCAAACATGGTAGCAGCGAGAAACTACAGCATGTCCGGCTTCATGGTTGGACGTGCAGCAACTGCAGATGGTGGCAAAACGTGACAACGACGCATGGACAAAGCAGAGAGGAGATAGGGCACGAGAGTATACCGATGGTTTCCTTGCCCTTGTGTGATGCTCGGAGCGAGGGGTCATTGCGGCGTGGAAGAGACAGCAGCGGCAGAGGTGCACGGCGGCTTCCTGTGTTGATCGGCAACGACGTGAGCAAAACAGAGAGCAAGCAGCCTCGACGTCTTCGGCGGACGACGACGTACGGCTCGACGGAGCGGGTGTCAGCTTGACGGGGAAATCGGCAGCGGATCGCGAACACCGGTGGGGCTTCAGATGGCGTGCCGCGGCGGCTTGCAGCTCAGCGAGATCGGTCAAGTGCGGCGGCGGCGGCGGCGGCTGTGATTGTTAGGGCTTGAACGGTGGCATGGAATACCTTGATTGCTAGGAACAGGGACTCGATCGGATGCAGCCACGTTGGAAATCGGCAGGAACAAGGTAGGCGCTCGAATCCGCAGCTTCAGCGAGCGTGGCTCAAGGGAAGAAGCAACTTGCAGATCGGCATGACAGATGGAGATGATGTGAGTAGTAGAGCTGCGCCTTATTTTTTTTTATGGATTGAATTCATATTTCCAAGGGTTTTGAAAAGAAATATATAAACCAAGATTGATATTTATGGACGGGCATGACGTGAGGGATATAGAGTCCTATGCTTGCACGACGTACAGATAGAGTCGGCTACGATCCAGGAAAAAAACAACTTAGACGTACAGCAGCGGCGGCGGACGTCAACAGCGGCGGCGGACGCGGCAGGGTTGCACAGTACACGGCTTAGGAAAAAGGATTTCAGATCACAAGATCAAAGAGAGAAACGTGGGCATGTATTTATATACTCTAGGTTAAAGCCAAGTTGGAATAGGATTAGATTTTATTATTTTCAGAATTAATGAATTTCATGACTAGAAATAATTCTAGAAAATCTAGAATTACTATTTGAGTCACATAACTACTCAGCAAGATGTACGTACAGAAACAGGATTTCTTTCCTTACGTGTACAGCCGCTCAACACGCATGCACATATACATATATATGTATATTTATAAGATACGGCGAGAGATAGAGGGAGCTACGAGCGACGGCTCACGATAAGAGTCGTACTTCTGAAATCAGGGCGTCGAGGGCTACGCCGGCATATATATGGTCGTAGGGTTTGGAAACTTTTCGGAATTTCTTAATTTTGGAATTATTTTAATTCCGCGAATAAAATAATTCCAGAAAATCTAGAATTACCTTTGGCCGCGAAAAATAGCCCGGAGCTCAGAAAAATCACGGGAAACATCCTGGAGACTCTTGGAAAGATAAGTAACTCAACTAAATGAGTTTGAATTCATGAAAAGATTGATGAAGAAATCAAGGAAAAAGATTAAGCTCACGGAAATTGAAATTTGAAATCCAGAAAATACCAAAAAGTTTTCCGATGAAAAGTAAACGTCGTCCTATGATATTTTGAAAATAATAGCACTCACCAACACCAAAGACAAGCATCACACAAACACCACATTATCAAATTAATATGAAAAAGGTTAAAACCACAATTTTCTATATTTAAATTAGCAACAACTTAACTTATCTAATAAATTTATTCAAATATTGAAATCATTTATTTTATTTAGTATTTTTCATGCACAACCCAAAATAGAAAATTTTGGGTGTGACAAATCTACCCCACTTAACAGGAATCTCGTCCCGAGATTCGGAGAGACTAGGGAGAAAGATAAAATTGATTTTGCAAATCTTCACTTTTCCTTCATCAACTCCTATCCAATGATGATGCCACAAACTCAAAACCCACTTTGTAAACATCTCCTTTAGACCCTTACAATCCTTGTAGATGGTTCTAACAGGTTACCAACCCTGAGAAAAGATACTTGCACTCGATAGAGACTTTGCAATCAAGTAGATAGCTGATGCTTCCAGGTGACGAAATAGAACATATAAACCTCCATCTTGTATCGTCTTTTAGTTCGACAAACCCCCTTAAGAAGAGATCAACTAGAGAACACCAAAGGATAAATTGCATTTGTTTTTGAGTGATGACTACCATTATGTCCTTCTGGCATCCCAAAGAGATTCATTAGCATATGCAAGAACAAGTAATCCTACACTTCCTTGCGAGCAGAAAAATGGCAGTGCAAAGATACAGTTATAACTCAAGTTCTACAAATCCGATGATATTGTAGCTTATATCGTTGGAAAGCTTATCAAATTTACTACAACTTTTTTATAGAACACTTCTCCAGATTCTGCAGTTAAGGTAGTCGAAAACTGTACACAACAGAAACTATTCCAGGTTGCTGACAGCACAGATGCGTCACCTTGTGATTTTCATAACTCCCAATCCATAATAGCTATCAGGGTGGTTCTTACGGTCAGAGAAAGATATTGAAGTCTACTGTTGTCCAGAATTTATCCATGATTTTTGGGCATCCAAAAATAGAGATATAAGCTAAGGAAAACAGATTGTTCTAAAAAGACAGGATAAGGTAGGAACGAGATTCAGAGAGACTAGAGAGATAGATGACACTAATCTTCAAGTCTTCATGCTTCTTTGATTTGTGCTGATGAGATATAAGACATGGATTGAGTATAGCCAAAAGATGACAAGAAAGATAAAGTTTGATCTTCAGTTCTTCATACCTCGTCACTTGAGATTAATGATGGTAGCGGACACTACCCCACTTAACAAAGATTTTGTTCCACCTGGCAATGTCATTGAAGGCGACACTTTATTTAAGGCTTGCTGCTAATGATAAGTCCTTCACTTAAAACTTACTAAACATACTTGATATGGGGGTGATGTCATCTAAGTTTTCATGAAACTAACTATAGACTTCCAACATCTCCTTCCTATGTCGTCCATGCTAACTTGTATAGAGTATGTTGAATTGAATGTTAAACTCCCAACTAATGATAGCTTGAAGTGAAGACCGGTCCTGACGAATACCCGAGCTTCTTGTAGATGATCCAACAAAGCACTGATCTCAAGCAAACAACACTAGCACATGAGTAGACTTCCAATCATAGAGATAACCACTTCTTCCAAGTGAAGCACTAGGACATACGAAACCTTCATCTTGCAACACTCACAACTTTGCTACCCCCTTAAGAAAAAGAAACTAGGGGACACCAAAGTAACTTGCATCTCCTTTTATACTAGATAACCATAATCATCTCTAATGTAAGATTCCAAGGCAAATCAATGAGATTCAAAGATATCCAATGAAATATTCACTTATACAAGATAAGGAAGTAATGCAGAAAATTTCTGGGCGAATCCCAATTTCAGCAGTTCAGTAAATCTGACATAACTCGAGCTACAAAGATCCAAATGAAGTGATATTCACATGGTTGGAAAGCTTACGAAATTATCTACAACCTTTATTCACAACACTTTTCCAGATTCTGTCATAAAATTAATCGAAAACAGAGCTTAGCCAAAACTGTTCCAGAATTCCAGACTGTGCAGTAACCTCAACTTAGAACAGGTATATCTCTTAGCTCAAAATAGATAAAAAGGTAAGTCCAGTGGGTTTGGAAAGATACAGAAGTCTAGTTATTCCCAGTAAAATTTCATAAATTTCTCATGTCCATATCTTGAGATATAACAGAAACATTGCTGACTGCTATAGAAATCAGCATGCGGAGTATTACGTAAAACCTACCCCACTTAACATGGATCGAGCTACTCCTCAAGACTTATATCTTCTGAGCCACCTTTGAAACATGAGAACAAGGCAACACACAAGCAACACATCAAGCAAAACAAGCACACATCACATCATCGGTACTACACGTGCTGCTTCAACAATGGTGGTCATCCTAAGGAAGAAGTATGGATGATGAAAGGCCATCGAACTTTTGAGAAAGGTGAGATCAGAAAACTTTTAGTAAAAACAACATAAGATAAAAATCAAGGGAGTAAGAAATAATAGCTCAAAGGAAGCTATCAAGGAGATGATACAACAAGGCAAGGAAGAGGAAATAGTCAAAATCAATGAGTCAAGGGATGACAAAAATAGTTTTATAGTAAAATGAGTTTTAAAATACATCCGGTGCTACTTGGCATACGTCCTACAGTCAACACCGCTCTGATACCACTCTGTCACACCCGGTTTTCTAAAGAACAAAACCAGGCTAATCATATGTGTGCCCAGGAAGTCCACACATATGCCAGAATGAAAAAGTATCAGAAACAATGTTATTATATAACGTATAAATAGCTATATTAACACTTATATCAGAGTATCGCAGAACGGTGACTAAACTTTAGGCTCCATTCTTCTCAGGGACGGCTGACTGAGGATAACATATGCCTAGCACTTCTACTAGTCTTCTAGAAACTCCACTACACCTTTGTCCTTCTTCCGAGTAGCATCTTACTATACACTAGAGTGTGGGGGAAATAGCAAGAGTGAGTCCATGTCGAACTCAACAAGTATAACACAGGGTTCATGAGGATCAAAAAGGCTAGACACTGTTTGACTGAGTTTAGCTTTTAATCATCATATATTTAGCAATTGAGTAGCATCAAGGTATTCCAATTCCCATTAATGAATCAATGATCAATTGTAATAAGGATAATGAATAGCATTAACATGAGCATAATAATAATCAACAATAATTAAGCATGATATAATAATGGTGATCAAATATTCTGTAAGAATCTCCAAGGCCGCTCGTATCCGTGAGCACGGCTAGTATACCAGTTTTTAACTCTGCGCAGAGGTGTACACTTTCACTGTGAGTCATGATTTCCAAAGTCATGATTTCCAAATGCATGGGTTTGCAAGGCCCAAAACATCGAAAACCATATAAAGCCATTCAAAAGTTCGTCTAACAAGTTAGGGCCATTAGATTCACTCGGCAGATAGATGTAGAACCCCCCCTTCCCAGTGGCACAACAACCGCAGCCTATACACACAAAGGACAGGGGCTCGCCCTACACCCAACGTGGCAAGCCTTTCTTACGCCATTTAAGGTAACCACTAACAAGCTAGAAAAGGTCTCTTCAACAACTAGAGACAGAGCCATATAGCCCTCATAGCTGTACTGTATATCCCGGTTATCACTTACAGGTAAGTCCTTATGGAGAGTAACTAGAGCATTAAAATAACCCACATGCTCCAGCCCCCTTTTCAATAATAATCAAATCATCTTAATGGTTGGTTGCATAATTCATTAATCCAATTACAAGATCATCGTTCATAATTAAGCACTAGCAATAGCTACCCAAATGCACAACCCATAGGTGACAAGGAAACAAGATATCAATAGCTAAGTTATAATCTCTATGGTTGTCAAGGAAGACTCATGCATATGTATGATAATTTCAGTGAATAGGACAACAAGAATAGTCCCATGTTATACTTGCCTTGATCAAAGCTTTCCTGATGATACTGCTGGTCTGGCTTCAAATAATACTCCTGATTGTCAAGAAACTGCTCACCATCTATACTCGATCATCAAGCATCAACACACAATCATCCGAGCAATCATACACGAAGCAAACAAAGAGACATAATTAAAATAGTACACCAACAGTAGTAAAACAGTATAAAAAGTTTATAAAACTCTTCTACACGTTACTACGATCACACAGACGTAAAGATCACGAAATTCGGATTTAAAACGTGAAAGTTATGAATTTTCTAAGATTTCCTATATATAAATAATTACTTTAATATAAACTCGAAAATAAATTGTCACAAACCTACTGTACAATACTACCAACAAGTAGAGATCGCAAATACGAACCTAACGCAATTTGAACGGGTCAAATCGGAGTCAAAACGGAAAAGATATGGCCTAATCAAGATTGTTTGTATATACGTATTTCTATCATATTTCGGGATTTGTTTTACTAAAGAAAAACGGCCACAAATCATACCCATGACATCATGTGATGTCATCAAGCTAGCTAACCACTATGGTCACGATAACGTAAAAGAAGCTGTTAACAAAACTATCGTTATAGAAAAACAACTATTGGAGAATTTATTTATATTATATAAAAGAAACAACTACACCCTTGATTATTTTAATTAAATAAAACCATAAGAATGACATTAATTCAGATTAGTCACATCATATTTTAATTAAAAATCAAGTTCGAACTAGTCATATTTTTTATTTATAAATGAACATGTCTCATATTATTTAATTCATTTAAACTTTATTTGACAAAAATAAATAAACATGTGAGAGCATCTCCTCTAATTATATGGGACACGTGTTTAAGCTAAGCATATTATAAATTTGAAACTACTTCTGTTGCGGTTAATCAAGTTAACCGTGGATATAGTAAAGGCGAATCGTTAAACCATGTGTTGCTTTTAGTTAGAAAATATTTACATGCACATTAATCAAGTTATCAGTGGTGCATAAAAGGACGAATGTTAATCTCTATGTTGTTTTTAATTTGGAAAGCAGTTGTGTGAACAGAGATTAGTCAAAATTAATAATTCAAAATTTAGAAAACATAAAGCTTGTTAAACATTGTTGCCATATAGTAGACGACATCGATCAGATGCAACCCAGAAAGAATAGATTAAAGTGGGGCTAAAGCGATTAATATACGATGGAAATAAGATTACGGCAACGATGAGCATATATAACTATGGAGAGCATATATAACTATGGAGACTCGCTGGCAGCCAGAGCAGGTCCACTATGTATATGAGAGATGCAATTTCTTAATTGAGGAATAAATAAAGAATGATGATTTATTATGCATGAACCACGTACACCTGACATCAGCATAAGGTTTAATCAATAGAATAATCTAACAAGGACTAATCTGGCCGCTAACCTTTAGTTAATCATGGTGCACGTTTGCATGTTGCACGAGATAGCTTGTTGGAGTAGCAAGGACAGGTTGATCAACACGCAGTTGCAACAGTTGAGATAACTTCGTGCATGCAAACATGGTAGCAGCGATAAACTACAGCATGTCCGGCTTCATGGTTGGACGTGCAGCAACTGCAGATGGTGGCAAAACGTGACAACGACGCACGGACAAAGCAGAGAGGAGATAGGGCACGAGAGTATACCGATGGTTTCCTTGCCCTTGTGTGATGCTCGGAGCGAGGGGTCATTGCGGCGTGGAAGAGACAGCAGTGGCAGAGGTGCACGGCGGCTTCCTGTGTTGATCGGCAACGACCTGAGCAAAACAGAGAGCAAGCAGCCTCGATGTCTTTGGCGGACGACGACGTACGGCTCGACGGAGTGGGTGTCAGCTTGACGGGGAAATTGGCAGCAGATCGCGAACACCGGTGGGACTTCAGATGGCGTGCACGACTGCGGCGGCGGCTTGCAGCTCAGCGAGATCGGTCAAGTGCGGCGGCGGCGGCGGTGATTGTTAGGGCTTGAACGGTGGCATGGAATACCTTGATTGCTAGGAACAGGGACTCGATCGGATGCAGCCACGTTGGAAATCGGCAGGAACAAGGTAGGCGCTCGAATCCGCAGCTTCAGCGAGCGTGGCTCAAGGGAAGAAGCAACTTGCAGATCGGCATGGCAGATGGAGATGATGTGAGTAGTAGAGCTGTGCCTTTTTTTTGATGGATTGAATTCATATTTCCAAGGGTTTTGAAAAGAAATATATAAACCAAGATTGATATTTATGGATGGGCATGACGTGAGGGATATAGAGTCCTATGCTTGCACGACGTACAGATAGAGTCGGCTATGATCCAGGAAAAAAAAACAACTTAGACGTACAGCAGCGGCGGCGGACGTCAACAGCGGCGGCGGATGCGGCAGGGTTGCACAGTACGCGGCTTAGGAAAAAGGATTTCAGATCACAAGATCAAAGAGAGAAACGTGGGCATGTATTTATATACTCAAGGTTAAAGCCAAGTTTGTCACACCCAAAATTTCCTATTTTGGGTTATGCTTAGAAAACACTGAATAAAATACATGATTTTAATGTTTGAATAAATTTATTAGATAAGTTAAGTTGCTGCTAATTTAAATATAGAAAATTGTGGTTTTAAACTTTTTCATATTAATTTGATAATGTGGTGTTTGTGTGATGCTTGTCTTTGGTGTTGGTGAGTGCTATTATTTTCAAAATACCATAGGATGACGTTTACTTCTCACCAGAATTTTTTTAGCATTTTCTGGATTTAAAATTTCAATTTCTGTGAGCTTAATCTTTTTCCTTGATCTCTTCATCAATCTTTTCATGCGCTCAAACTCATTTAGTTGAGTTCCTTATCTTTCCAAGAGTCTCTAGGATTTTTCCCGTGATTTTTCTGAGCTCCGGGCTATTTTTCGCGGCCAAAAAGGTAATTTTAGATTTTCTGAAATTATTTTATTCGCGGAATTAAAATAATCCCGAAATTAAGAAAATCCGAAAAGTTTCCAAACTCTATGACTATATATATAACGGCGTAGCCCTCGACGCCCTGATTTCAGAAGTACAACCCTTATCGCGAGCCGCTGCTCGTAGCTCCCTCCACCTCTCACCGAAGTTCTGCATCTACACCTTGCGTTCCGGCGAACTTCCGACGAGCTTTTCCGGCCAAACCGTCGCGTCCCGACGCCAGCCACCACCACCAAGAGGCAGCCCTCGTCGTTCTCTACACCGTGGTATATTCGTTTGCGCGAATCTATCGCCGTTTCATCGAGTTCCCATCTCATCTGGCTTCTCTCCGGCGAGGTTCCACCATGGCTGACCGGAGCTCCTCCAAGCTTAAGGTAGAAGATGATACTATTTACAGTTTTGCCACTACTCTTGTTTTGATCATAAAATCTTCGTTTTAACTCCGATTTAACCTGTTCAAGTTGCGTTAGATTCGTATTTGCGAGCTCTACATATTAGCATAGCTGTACAGTAGGTTTGGGAAATTTAATTTTCGAGTTTATATTTAAGTAATTAGTTATCTATAGGAAATCTTAGAAAATTCATAACTTTCACGTTTTAACTCCGAATTTCGTGATCTTTATGTCTGTGTGATCGTAGTAACATGTAGAAGAGTTTTACAAACTTTTTATACTGTTTTGTTACTATTGGTGTACTATTTTAATTATGTCTCTTTGCTTGCTTTGTGTATAATTGCTCGGATGATTGTGTGTTGATGCTTGATGATCGAGTTTAGACGTTGAGCAGTTTCTGGATGATCAGGAGTATTACTTTGAGTCAGATCAGTAGTATCACCCGGAAAGTTTTGATCAAGGCAAGTATAACATGGGACTATCCTTGTTTTCCTATTCACTGAAATTATCATATATATGCATGTGTCCTCCTTGACAACCATAGAGATTATAACTTAGCTATTGATATCTTGTTTCCTTGTCACCTATGGATTGTGCATTTGGGTAGTTGTTGCTAGTGCTAAATGAAACGATCTCGATTTTCCTCGAAGGAAAAATCCACAGATACGAATTATAATGTGATAGCCCACGAAAGAAACCCATCACATTATCAATTATCAGATGATATCATAGTCATACATCTCAGAATTACAAATTACAAGGTTTTACAACACTTGTTAACACACCTATTACATCGTTATCTAGCAGAAACTCACGCGTCTTCATCAGAGTTGTTGTAGCACGTTAGCAGGTGAAGGCTCCTCCTCCACGGCATTCATCAGAGTTGGCGTAGAAAGACAGCGGGCGTAGACTCCATCTCCAAAACCAAACTTGAGCATAGGAACGAGACCACCTAATCCTTCTAACTTCGTTATTACTGCAAGTCAGGAAAACTGCACACCGCCAGATGTGTGCAGGCCATGGTCAGCACCGATGAGCTTTAGTGGAAAAGAGAAAAATGGATCTGGCGGTCCTAAAATATTTGGCTGTGGGTTTCCTATAATGCATGTTCATTAATAATTAAATAGTAATAGTTCACCACGTTTTAACCCATCTCTTACACATGTTCTCCCATCCCATCACATCTCATCACCACACCACATCTCATCTCACTCTCTCATCGGCATGGACGACTCCCTCTCGTCCATGTCTCAACGGCCAAGGCCGGATCACACACTGAAACCCAGGGAAGGTAGAAGGACTCCTCTCACTAGTCAAGTGAAGCTGTACTTAGGAAAGGTCCATAGCCGACAAGTCGGCATATGTATCGATCGATCAACCAGAAACTCTGCAGAGGTTTATACTACCCACAAGATCACCATAATCGACGATCCGGGTCGTCTAGGCTGATAACGGGCCGCCTTCCAACTAGACACGATGCCACCCTATCACTCAGAACTGGGGCCGTGTCGGAGTACCCCGTACACCGGCACGCTGAGACTGTGAGACGTAGTACTTGGCCCCTCGGGTACTACGCTGTCTTAGGAGGGTGTGGGCGCTCGACGCCCGTACCTCCCTACACTATCCGCTAACCTCCCAATAGTAGTGGCACCGTACCAGCAAGTCGAACGTCCGTCTCCTCCCCATAGAAGCGAGTGGGCATGTAAGGATTCCTAAGACCCGGTCCACAAACATATCAGTCCTTAGGGTGACTAAGCAGGATATCTTCACAAGGGGCAACCGATGCCCCGCTCGACAGGACATCCGGCGCCCTGTGCTAAAACAGCACCTCCCATCCCGGGGCTTCGTCCCACGAAGACACTCCACCCCGGGACCTCTCCCTGTCACATGTACCCGCCACAGGTACCTCTCTCATGGGAAACGCCCAGGTAGCATCCCCCGGCAAGACTTGTCCTCACGACTCGTCGTAGATCCTGCTCGGTCGACTCGACCCTCACCACACACCCAAGACGCACGCCAAGATCTCCCCATGTTCATTATCAGGTTATTATCAGGTTATCGGCACCTCGTGCCTTATCTCATTACACCTCTCACTCACCAGCATCACATCACAGATATAATGCGAGTAAGAGTAAAGCAGTACATAGTAAGCGAGCGTCTAGCCTAACAGCGGGTGTGCAGGGGAATAGGTTGCGACAAGGTAATGGCTCACAAGCAATCTACCATGCAACCTACCACAGTTCATTTGCATAAAGTAAAGCACTAGCATCTACATTATTGCATGCCTAATAGGATTCTCTAAAGTAAGGTGCTGCCATGACACCTGCGATGATGAGGTAGTAGAGGTACAAGTCTCTGTTAGTTGGTGCAGTCGATCGGTACGAGTCTCCACCTCCCAAGTCAGCTCCACTCCACAGGTTCTGCTATCCTCTGCTTTCCCTTCCTCCAACGGGGTTCCGGTCCGATCAACGCTACCTCACGAGGGCATCACACAAAGCAAGAGAACAATCAATACTCTCGAAAAGGCCTAAACTCGAAAAGGTCAACATCGAAAGAACACAAGGAGAAGTCGACTTAGCCCTCTCGGCGGATATCCGATCCCCAGGCCAAGAAACACAGGTGGTGGTTTATCAAGCATAAGCTTAAGTCTTAGCCAAGCCAGTACTTCCCGGGCCGATCATGTCAACCTATACAGCTTTAATAAAATGGCATAGACTCCAGCTCATCCAAAACAAACACCACGGCTCATAGTCTTTCGATCCGAACGTTAGGGAGACTGACGAGAACCGAGAGGCTACAAGTAAGAAAAGTTCCGTTCTCTCTCAATCCGTACAACATTGTAGTTGAGGGAACCAAGAGAGGGTGGAACAGAAGAGAAGACAAGAGAGAAGAGAGGCGGTCTAATTCTTCCAATGCACACGCCATGGCAAAAGGCGAGGCATCGGAGAGAAGCGACACACAAAAGAACACGAGTGCTCAAGCTACTCATAGGGTACCACGACCTAGGTGCACTAAATGCACTAAAACATCTCTAGGGTTTGAAGCGGTGCGGTTGTCACCACAAGAACCATAGAAATGCTACGGTCAACGATGGTACAAGCATACAAGGGATTGAGCACGAAGAGCAAAAGATGAAAAGACACGGGACTCCCCTTCCTTCGATCCACACACCATAGTATTTGGCGGGAATCGAGGGAATGGAATCAAGAGAGCGACAACACCGAACAAGCAGAGAGCTCAACCCACAACTTACTGAATCAACGGGAGTTAAGAACAAAAGAGGAGAGAAGAATGGAATTCACACTCTTTCAACCGACTCGTCATGGAAAGGACGAAGGTTGGAATAAAAGAGGCACGATCCCTTAATCCAAACCCACTCATAGGGCACCATGACCTATGTGCCACTCAATTGGCACTTTGCTATTCCAATGGCTCATAGCGATGCGGTTGTCACCGCTAGATCCCAAGAAATGCCATGGTCTAAGTGGTACAAGCATACGAGGTGGTTTGGATAAAACAAGCGAACAAAAGAGGCAAAGAAAAGAAAAAAAAGGGTAGAGCCCGATGGCCATGGCGAAGCGACTCGCGGCCATGAGCTTTACTTGCACGAGTTGGCTTCCATAAGTTCCATGATTATTGTCCCCTAGTTCGTCATAGGTCGAGATGGGCTTGTTGTGTGCGGGTAGGTAGCGCACCCCTATCGAGCCTATGGTGACGACCCGTCTCAAAAGCCGTAGAAGGGGGCAACAGTCATGGCACTACGAAGCCCACAAAAAGAGGAGGGGTCGAGTTAAGCTCGGCGTCACGGCCATGGTGGGACGAACCCACGACCGAAACGGTCAAGTGAACTACGACTCCCGCGACCGGCTCGAAGGCACGGTCCACAGACAAACAATAACACAAATGCACGAGGAACCTCCACACACAACACAGCACGACGTGGAGTAGCATGTATCCATAGCACAAGAGGGATAGACCGGCGGCGAAGGCACGGCACAGGCATAGATATAGATCATCATGTATCAAGTGCAGGGAAGAGAATATAGGAGCTCGTCGACGTCAAGAACGGCGTCAACTAGGTTCAAAGGTTGGACCTTGGAGATGGAGGGCTGCTGCAGCAGGCGACCGGGAGGTGGCCGGAGCTCCGGCGTGGTGGACGTCGATGTCCGGCACCCAAGAGATTGCGCCGCAAGGCCGGGGCTTCCCTGCGACGTGAAGAACAGCGGCACGAAGGCCGGTCTTAGACAAGGTCATCGGCAAGGCCGACGGGAGCGGGAAAAGACGGTGCTTTGGGCTTTGGGGCTCACCGGCAGCGGAGTTGGCGGTGGGGCTGCTGGTCGTGGCTTCAATGGGGTGCAGTGCCATCGTGAGCCGTCAGCGGGGGAGCAGCTCCCGAACGCGGCCCCGCCCTTGTGCAGCACCGACGGCGAGGAGGTGCGGAACGAGGTGGCTCGACGCTGAGGGAGGAGCGTCGCGGGTGAAGGGTCGGCGTCAAGGTGGCGCGGCTCCCGTGTTCGGCTGGGCGAGGTCGCAGCGTCCGCCGGGGGGGGATGACCGCGGCGAGCTCGGGCGGTCACAGAGTATGGAGGCGTGGCTGGCTCGGCTCCGTGCTCGGCGAGGCTCGGAACGCTGGTGGAGTGGGGCTTCGGGAGACGCCGCGGACGGTGACAGGGCACAGACAGCAGGAGCGGGTCGCGGACGCGCTGCACTGGACCCGGCTCGACGTGGCCGTCTGGAGTCGCCGTGGCCGCGCGGCTCGACAGCGCGTCCGACGCGAGCTCGACGGCAAGGCCGCTCATTGACCGTGCCCGAAGCGTGGTGGCGGAGATCGGTGGGGCGCGGTGCTTGAAGTCGTGCCATGGTCGAGGCTAGGCGAGGGCGGTGCCCCGGGGTCGCGTCACGTCGCTGCCATGACTGGCGCACACGCCGCGGCAGCTGCAACGCGCGGTGTGGCATGGCGAGGCGAGAACGAAGCAGCGCGGTTGGAGAGAGGGAATTGGTGAGGAGGCCAGGCCGATGGGGGTGGGTGGCATGGAGGCCGACTGCGGCTCTACTACGGCCAGTGAAGCAGGAGGCGAGGAAGGAAGGGCGGCGGCTGATGGAGGAAAGTGCGGCGGCTGGTGGGGAAATCAGAGAAGGCGACGGTGGCTCCGGTTTTATAGCACCTAGGCTAGGGTTCGTGAGGGCCAGGGAACGGCGGCGATCTCTGGAGCCCATGCCGCTGGGACACGCGGCGGTTATCCGGGACGTGGAGCAGGTGGCGTGGCTTGGAAGCAGAGCGTCGGCATTCCGTCCGCGCGGTCAAGGCGGGGTCCGTGGCTACGGTCACTGGCTGGCGTCCGAGAAAAGACGAGTTGGCTTCTTGCGGCGCTGGCTGCCTCTGACGGAAAGCAGCGACTGCCCAGACGGACGGAGCGGTTTGGAGGAGGAAGACGACACTGCTCCGTTGGAAAACGTCGGGGCGGAGTCGGAGAAAAAGGAAACGGCTTCCTCTGCTCTTCTGATGGCTGCTGCTGGCAAGCGGGCCCACGCACAGGGGCATGCCCATGACGGGGAGAGCATCCGAGGGAGCGGCATGCTGCGTACGTGAGCAGGGGCAGCGGCGTCCTGTGTGTGCAGCGCTCGTGCTCGGACTGGGCTGGAGGGAGTTGGGCTTCCGGTATTCGCCGTTGGGGCAAAATACGTATATACACGTATACGTAAAGAGCCTTTGCACGGCTGTGCATGTCGCTGCCTGCAGGAGGGCATCAGGCGGCAGCTGACTGCTGCTTCTTCGGTTTGGAGCTTGGCCAAACAAGGGCAGCGCGTGCGTGCTGAGGCTTCGGCTTGCTTGCACACATACACGTATACACTTGGGTATAGGAGCACGCACGTACGCTGCTTGTGCAGGCTTGCCGTGCGGCCATGTGTTAGGCTAAAAGGGAGGTGAATAAGAGAGCTTTGGCCCAAGTATTTAAGGAAATGCTCTCTATTTTCTACACAAGTAATTTTGGTAGAGATTCGAATGAAATTCTAAGATGACCTTGACAGGGAGTTCTACATGGCGACCACAGAGTGGAAAATTTCTATGGAAGTCTGGGGAAGATCCAGATGGGAATTGAGATGTAACCTAAGATAGATTGGGAGGAGCTTGGAAAGGATTCGAGATGGAGATCTTAGAGAGGAATTTTGCTACGGATTTGTGCACTCCAACACAAAACCCTAACCAACTAAGGAGCTCTGGCACACTCCTACAAACAATTCTACGTGTATGCAACGGTTTGTTAGCGGGTCGAACTCGGGTCGAACCTAGAAACTACATGCTTCACACTATTGCAGGAAAAATTTTAAAAAGTTCGTATTTTTGGTTGTCCGAAAATCCGGGATGTTACACTAAATTATGAACAATGATCTTGTAATTTGACTAATGGGTTAAGCAATCAACCATTAAGATGATTTTATTACTGTTGACAAAGGGGACTAGAGCATTGTGTTGTGATGATTGTTGTTGCTCTAGTTACTCTTCATAAGGACTTATCTGTAAGTGATAACCGGGATATACAGTACAACTGTGAGGGCTGTATGGCTCTGGCTTTAGTTGCTTAAAGGACCTTTTCTAGCTTGTTAGTGGTTACCTTAAATGGCGTAAGAACGGCTTGCCACGTTGGGTGTAGGGCGAGCCCCTGTCCTTAGTGTGTATAGGCTGCGGTTGTTGTGCCACTGGGAAGGGGGTTCTACATCTGCCTGCCGAGTGAATCTACTGACCCTAACTTGTTAGACGAACCTTTAAGTGGCTTTATATGATTTCTGATGTTTTGGGGAGTCGCGAACCCATGCATTTGGAGGTTATGACTCACAGTGAAAGTGTACACCTCTGCGCAGAGTTAAAAACTAGTATACTAGCCGTGCTCACGGATACGAGCGGCCTTGGGGATTCTTATAGAATAGTTGATCACCATTATTATAGCATGCTTAATTATTGTTGATTATTATTATGCTCATGTTAATGCTATTCATTATCCTTATTACAATTGATCATTGATTCATTAATGGGATTGGATTACATTGATGCTACTCAATTGCTAATTATATGATGATTAAAAGCTAAACGCAGTCAAATAGTGTCTAGCCTTTTTGAGCCTCATGAACCCTATGTTATACTTGTTGAGTTCGACATGGACTCACTCTTGCTATTTCCCCCACACTCCAGTGTGTAGTAAGATGCTACTCGGAAGAAGGACAAAGGTGTAGTGGAGTTTCCAGAAGACTAGTAGAAGTGCTAGGCATATGTTACCCACAGTCAGCCGTCCCTGAGAAGAATGGAGCCTGAAGTTTAGTCACCGTTCCACGATACTCTGATGTAAGTGTTAATATAGCTATGTATACGTTATATAATAACATTGTTTCTGATACTTTTTCATTCTGGCATATGTGTGGACTTCCTGGGCACACATATGATTAGCCTGGTTTTGTTCTTTAGAAAACCGGGTGTGACAGAGTGGTATCAGAGCGGTGTTGACTGTAGGACGTATGCCAAGTAGCACTGGACGTATTCTGAAACTTATTTTTACTATAAAACTATTTTGTCATCCCTTGACTCATTGATTTTGACTATTTCCTCTTCCTTGTCCTGTTGTATCCCCTCCTTGATATAGCTTCCTTTGAGCTATTATTTTGTTACTCTTTTGGATTTTGTTTTACGTTGTTTTTACTAAAAGTTTTCTGATCTCATCTTGTTCTAAAGATTCGATGGCCTTTCATCATCCATAATCTTCCATTAGGATGACCACCATTGTTGAAGAAGCACGTGTAGTACCGATGATGTGATGTGTGCTTGTTTTGCTTGATGTGTTGCTTGTGTGTTGCCTTGTTCTCGTGTTTCAAAGGTGGCTCGGAAGGTATAAGTCTTGAGGAGTAGCTCGATCCATGTTAAGTGGGGTAGGTTTTACGTAATACTCCGCATGCTGATTTCTATAGCAGTCTGCAATGTTTCTGGTATATCTCAAGATATGGACATGAGAAATTTATGCAATTTTATTTGGAATAACTAGACTTCTGTATCTTTCCAAACCCACTAGAATTACCTTTTTATCTATTTTGAGCTAAGAGATATACCTGTTCTAAGTTGAGGTTACTGCACAGTCTGGAATTCTGGAACAGTTTTGGCTAAGATCTGTTTTTGATTAATTTAATGACAGAACCTGGAAAAGTGTTATTAATAAAAGTTGTATATAATTTCATAAGCTTTCCAACCATGTAAAGATCACTTCATTTGGATCTTTGTAGCTCGAGTTATGCCAGATATACTGAACTGTTAAAATTAGAATTCGCCCAGAAATTTTCGGCATTACTTCCTTATCTTGTATAAGTGAATATATCATTGGATATATTTGAATCTCATTGATTTGCCTTGGAATCTTACATTAGAGATGATTATGGTTATCTAGTATAAAAGGAGATGCAAGTTACTTTGGTGTCCCCTAGTTTCTTTTTCTTAAGGGGGTAGCAAAGTTGTGATTGTTGCAAGATGAAGGTTTCGTATGTCCTAGTCCTTTACTTGGAAGAAGTGGTTATCTCTATGATTGGAAGTCTACTCATGTGCTAGTGTTGTTTGCTTGGGATCAGTGCTTTGTTGGATCATCTACAAGAAGCTCGGATATTTGTCAGGACTAGTCATCACTTCAAGCTATCATCAGTTGGGAGTTCAACATTCAATTCAACATGCTCTATACAAGTTAGCATGGACGACATAGGAAGGAGATGTTGGAAGTCTATAGTTAGTTTCATGAAAACTTAGATGACATCACCCCCATATCAAGTATGTTTAGTAAGTTTTAAGTGAAGGACTTATCATTAGCAGCAAGCCTTAAAGAAAGTGTTGCCTTTAATGACATTGCCAGGTGGAACAAAATCTTTGTTAAGTAGGGTAGTGTCCGTTACCATCATCAATCTCAAGCGACGAGGTACGAAGAACTGAAGATCAAACCTTATCTTGTCATCTTTTGGCTATCCTTGATCTATGTCTTATATCTCATCAACGCAAAGCAAAGAAGCATGAAGACTTGAAGATTAGTGTTATCTATCTCTCTAATCTCTCTGAATCTCATTTTTATCTTATCCTGTGTTTTTAGAGCAGTCTGTCTTCCATAGCTTATATCTCTATTTTTGGAAGCCCAAAAATCATGGATAAATTATGGACAACAGTAGAGTTCAATATATTTCTCTGACTGTAAGAACCACCATGATAGTTATTATGGTTTGGGAGTTATGAAAATCACAAGACGACGCATCTGTGCTGTCAGCAACCTGGAATAGTTTCTGTTGTGCACAGTTTTCGACTACCTTAACTACAGAATTTGGAGAAGTGTTCTATAAGAAAGTTGTAGTAAATTTGATAAGCTTTCCAACGGTATAAGCTACAACATCATCGGATTCGTAGAACTTGAGTTATAACTGTATCTCTGCACTGCTATTTTCTACTCACGAGGAAGTGCAGGTTACTTGTTCTTGCATATGCTCATGAATTTCTTTGAGATGATAGAAGGACAGGATGGTAGTCATCACTCAGAAACAAATGCAAGCTATCCTTTGGTGTTCTCTAGTTGATCTCTTCTTAAGAGGGCTTGACAAACTAAAAGACGACACAAGATGGAGGTTTTATACGTTCTATTTCGTCACTTGGAAGCATCAGCTATCTACATGGTTGCAAAGTCATTATCAAGCGCATGTATCTTTTCTCAGGGTTGGTAACCTGTTAGATACATCTACAAGGATCGAAAGGGTCTAAAGGAGACATTTACCAAGTTGGTTTTGAGTTTGTGGCATCATCATTGGATAGGAGTTGATGAAGGAAAAGTGAAGACTTGTAGATCAAGTTTATCTTTCTCCCTGGTTTCTCCGAATCTCGGGACGAGATTCCTGTTAAGTGGGGTAGAATTGTCACACCCAAAATTTCCTATTTTGGGTTATGCTTAGAAAACACTGAATAAAATACATGATTTCAATGTTTGAATAAATTTGTTAGATAAGTTAAGTTGCTGCTAATTTAAATATAGAAAATTGTGGTTTTAAACTTTTTCATATTAATTTGATAATGTGGTGTTTGTGTGATGCTTGTCTTTGGTGTTGGTGAGTGCTATTATTTTCAAAATACCATAGGATGACGTTTACTTCTCACCGGAAATTTTTTTGGCATTTTCTGGATTTAAAATTTCAATTTCCGTGAGTTTAATCTTTTTCCTTGATCTCTTCATCAATCTTTTCATGAGCTCAAACTCATTTAGTTGAGTTCCTTATCTTTCCAAGAGTCTCCAGGATTTTTCCTGTGATTTTTCTGAGCTCCGGGCTATTTTTCGCGGCCAAAAAGGTAATTTTAGATTTTCTAGAATTATTTTATTCGCGGAATTAAAATAATCCCGAAATTAAGAAAATCCGAAAAGTTTCCAAACTCTACGACTATATATATGACGGCGTAGCCCTCGACGCCCTGATTTCAGAAGTACAACCCTTATCGCGAGCCGCCGCTCGTAGCTCCCTCCACCTCTCGCCGAAGTTCTGCATCTACAGCTTGCGTTCCGGCGAACTTCCGACGAGCTTTTCTGACCAAACCGTCGCGTCCCGACGCCAGCCACCACCACCAAGAGGCAGCCCTCGTCGTTCTCTATACCGTGGTATATTCGTTTGCGCGAATCCATCGCCGTTTCATCGAGTTCCCATCTCATCTGGCTTCTCTCCGGCGAGGTTCCACCATGGCTGACCGGAGCTCCTCCAAGCTCACGGTAGAAGATGATACTATTTACAATTTTGCCACTAATCTTGTTTTGATCATAAAATCTTCGTTTTAACTCCGATTTAACCCGTTCAAGTTGCGTTAGATTCGTATTTGCGAGCTCTACATGTTAGTATAGCTGTACAGTAGGTTTGGGAAATTTAATTTTCGAGTTTATATTTAAGTAATTAGTTATCTATAGGAAATCTTAGAAAATTCATAACTATCACGTTTCAACTCCGAATTTCGTGATCTTTATGTATGTGTGATCGTAGTAACGTGTAGAAGAGTTTTACAAACGTTTTATACTATTTTGTAACTGTTGGTGTACTATTTTAATTATGTTTCTTTGTTTGCTTCGTGTATGATTGCTCGGATGATTGTGTGTTGATGCTTGATGATCGAGTTTAGACGGTGAGCAGTTTCTGGACGATCAGGAGTATTACTTTGAGCCAGATCAGCAGTATCACCCGGAAAGTTTTGATCAAGGCAAGTATAACATGGGACTATCCTTGTTGTCCTATTCACTGAAATTATCATACATATGCATGTGTCCTCTTTGACAACCATAGATATTATAACTTAGCTATTGATATCTTGTTTCCTTGTCACCTATGGATTGTGCATTTGGGTAGTTGTTGCTAGTGCTAAATTATGAACAATGATTGTGTAATTTGACTAATGGGTTAAGCAATCAACCATTAAGATGATTTTATTACTGTTGACAAAGGGGACTAGAGCATTATGTTGTGATGATTGTTGTTGCTCTAGTTACTCTTCATAAGGACTTATCTGTAAGTGATAACCGGGATATACAATACAACTGTGAGGGCTATATGGCTCTGGCTTTAGTTACTTAAAGGACCTTTTCTAGCTTGTTAGTGGTTACCTTAAATGGCGTAAGAACGGCTTGCCACGTTGGGTGTAGGGCGAGCTCCTGTCCTTAGTGTGTATAGGCTGCGTTTGTTGTGCCACTGGGAAGGGGGTTCTACATCTGCCTGCCGAGTGAATCTAATGGCCCTAACTTGTTAGACGAACCTTTAAGTGGTTTGATATGATTTCTGATGTTTTGGGGAGTCGCGAACCCATGCATTTCGAGGTTATGACTCACAGTGAAAGTGTACACCTCTGCGCAGAGTTAAAAACTGGTATACTAGCTGTGCTCACGGATACGAGCGGCCTTGGGGATTCTTACAGAATTGTTGATCACCATTATTATAGCATGCTTAATTATTGTTGATTATTATTATGCTCATGTTAATGCTATTCATTATCCTTATTACAATTGATCATTGATTCATTAATGGGATTGGATTACCTTGATGCTACTCAATTGCTAATTATATGATGATTAAAAGCTAAACGCAGTCAAACAGTGTCTAGCCTTTTTGAGCCTCATGAGCCCTGTGTTATACTTATTGAGTTCGACATGGACTCACTCTTGCTATTTCCCCCACACTCCAGTGTGTAGTAAGATACTACTCGGAAGAAGGACAAAGGTGTAGTGGAGTTTCCAGAAGACTAGTAGAAGTGCTAGGCATATATTACCCCCAGTCAGCCGTCCCTGAGAAGAATGGAGCCGGAAGTTTAGTCACCGTTCCGCGATACTCTGATGTAAGTGTTAATATAGCTATGTATACGTTATATAATAACATTGTTTCTGATACTTTTTCATTCTGGCATATGTGTGGACTTCCTGGGCACACATATGATTAGCCTGGTTTTGTTCTTTAGAAAACCGGGTGTGACAAAGTTGGAATAGGATTAGATTTTATTATTTTCGGAATTAATGAATTTCATGACTAGAAATAATTCTAGAAAATCTAGAATTACTATTTGAGTCACATAACTACTCTGCAAGATGTACGTACAGAAACAGGATTTCTTTCCTTACGTGTACAGCCGCTCAACACGCATGCATGTATACATATATATGTATATTTATAAGATACGGCGAGAGATAGAGGGAGCTATGAGCGACGACTCGCGATAAGAGTCGTACTTCTGAAATCAGGACGTCGAGGGCTACGCCGGCATATATATGGTCGTAGGGTTTGGAAACTTTTCGGAATTTCTTAATTTCGGAATTATTTTAATTCCGCGAATAAAATAATTTCAGAAAATCTAGAATTACCTTTGGCCGCGAAAAATAGCCCGTAGCTCAGAAAAATCACGGGAAACATCCTGGAGACTCTTGGAAAGATAAGTAACTCAACTAAATGAGTTTGAATTCATGAAACGATTGATGAAGAAATCAAGGAAAAAGATTAAGCTCACGGAAATTGAAATTTTAAATCCAGAAAATACCAAAAAGTTTTCCGATGAAAAGTAAACGTCGTCCTATGATATTTTGAAAATAATAGCACTCACCAACACCAAAGACAAGCATCACACAAACACCACATTATCAAATTAATATGAAAAAGTTTAAAACCACAATTTTCTATATTTAAATTAGCAACAACTTAACTTATCTAATAAATTTATTCAAATATTGAAATCATTTATTTTATTTAGTATTTTTCATGCACAACCCAAAATAGAAAATTTTGGGTGTGACAGGCTGGCCGCCATGAGACTTGGCGTGAAAAGCAAATATGGAATTCGCTAATTATAAGGCAGACGGATGGAGCGCGTGGATTTTGACCGTGTTGGTTTAGAGTTATATTTCATTATTTTTGGAATTACTAAATTCTGGGACTAAGAAAAGTTCTAGGAAATCTAGAATTACTATTTGAGCCACAAAAATACTCTGAAAGATTCTAAAAATTCAGAGAAAATTGCCAGAGATATTTTGGAACTGGAGGAACCCAAAGAAAGTATTTGGAGTTCACTATAAGATAATTTTGGAGCTTCTAAAAATTAGATTATGCTTGTAGAAAAATAGGAAGAAGTTTCGACAAAAGTAGGAAAAATTCACGAGAAGTTTGTAGAGATTGATTAACGGACGGTGAATTGAAAGGAGTGATACGGAGTAGAAGAAGATGATCTAGGAATTCTCCATATGAAAAGATTAAGATCGAGAAAGTAGAGATTTAGTTACAGAAAAAGGTAGAGACAAGTCAGTACTAAACGCGTTTTGAAAATTTTACTCGCTCATAACACCAAGTTAAGCAACAAGCAAACATCACATCATGAAAAGCCTATCAAATTAATATGGAAAAGTTTTAAACCACAGTTTTCTACATTTAAATTAGTAGCAACTTAACTTATCTAATAAATTTATTCAAATATTGAAATCATTTATTTTATTTAGTGTTTTCTAAGCACAACCTAAAATTAAAAATTTTGAGGTGTGACAAGATGATACAAGCTAGATTATAGAAATAGCTTGCATGAAGGTGAAATAAGCATAGGGTCTCACCTGTACAAACAGAGAAAGGTACGTAGCATAAGGTACACATTGTAACATAAATGGATTACGTGACAAATGACAAATATAATCTAGGCATTTATTGTTCTTCCTTGTCCATCATGGCGCACCCAGGGAAACGAATTATGTGGGATGCTTCGTTCAACATTCCTTATCTTTACTGGATGGTCATCTACAAAGAGAGACATGTCGCTGAACTCGTTAAATTCATCCAGGTCAGATACACCATCAACTCCTATAGCTTGTTGCATTCCAGGAAAAACTACATGCTTTGGCTTGTCAGTACTTTTCTTCGCATTGGGAGAAAGGATCTGTTTAGCATAGAAGACCTGTGCAGCATGGTTAGCCATTATCCATGGATCATCTTTGTAGCCTACCTTACTTAAATCAAGAACTCTGACCCCATAGTTGTCCACTGTGACATGTTTGTCTTCAACCCATTAACATCGAAACACAGGGATTTGAAATTTACCATAGTCTAGTTCCCATATGTCCTCAACGAAGCCAAAGTATGTAGTTTCCTCACCAGTTTTAGAGTGTAAGGCGTCACATAGAACTCCACTATTCTGTGACATGCTCTTTTTGTCCTTAGACTTGGTATAGTTGTCACGCCCGGTTTTCCAAAGAAGACCAGGCTCGTCATATGTGTACCTAGGAAGTCCACACATACAACAACAGAATAGAAATATCAAAACAATATTTATATAAAGCGGGAAACATACTATATTAACACTTACAACTATCAGAGTGTCACGGAATGGTCACTAATCTTTTCTTTAGGCTCCAACGTCACAGGGACGGCTGACTAGGGGCTCCGTATGCCAAGCACTTCTTATAGACTTCTGGAAACTCCACTACACCTTTATTCTTCTTCTAAGCAGCACCTTACTACACACTGGAGTGTGGGGAAATAGCAAGAGTGAGTCCATGTCAAACTCAGCAAATATAACATGGGGTTCATGAGGCTCAAAGGTTGACACTAGTTATACTGCGATTTGCTTTTAATAAGTTACACCTTAACATTAATTAAATTATGGTTATGCTTAAGCCCAAGTAACCACAGCAGTATCATGAATAAGTAAACATCATCATTAATCATCATCAATAACATCATCAGCAAGAGATCATCTATTTCATGAGTTTTCCAGGCCGCCCGTGACCGTGGGCATGGCTGTTATAACAGTTTATTGAACTCTACGCATAGGTGTACACTTTCACTGTGAGTTGTGATTTACCCTTTCTTTCGAGGTGATCAGCCTCTTAGCCCACTTCCAAGGAAGGCCGACAGGGTTCACTATGAAGCCTTTCAAAAGTTTGTCTAACATGTTAGGGCCGCTAGGTTTCGGTGGCAAGCAGATATAGGTCTCCCCTTCCCAAATGGCACAATGACACGCAGCCTATACACATAGGGACAGGAGCCAAACTATACCCGAGTTGGCAGACCCCTTTTGCACCCTTTCGGGTAACCTCTAACATGCTAGAAAAGGTCTTCATACTTGACTAAAGCCAGAGCCATGTGGCCCTCACAGCTGTACTATAAGTCCCAGCTTTTGCCGATGAATAAGTCCTTATGGAGGACCTAGAGCATCATGATAAACACAAGCTCTCTCACCCTAAGTTCAAGTTTCTCAAAAGCAAGTTTTAACATATGTTGCATATAATCATTAATCATTTTTTAGATCCAATGTATTTAAGTTGAGCGCTAGCAACTACCCATATGCAAGTGTAAACCCATCGGTAACAAGGTACAAGGTAATCAAAGACTAGGATATCCTTATGTTGAGCAAATTGACACATGCATATGTCTAATTAAATCATGAATAGGACAACAAGGAATATCCCATATTATACTTGCCTTTTTTCCAGAGTTAGCTACTCATAAACCTTCAACCTCTGTCTCTAATCTTCAGCTTCTGTTATACTTGTCGGTCGTCACCTCCTGGTCTTCATTGCTAACGAACCATGCTTCCACTATTCGCAGCAACCAAGCAACACAAATACTCCCTCTGTCCCTCATTAAACGTCGTTCTGGCACTGCTTTCAAGCGGCCACATTCATAGGATAGGACAGTGCATCTGGACACACGATATAGCAGGTGCATTCAATCGATGCTGCACTCGGTAAGAAGCTAAAGCGACTAATAAAGCGGGACAGAGGGAGTAGACAACAAACACAACTAAGAACAACACACCAAACAAAAGGGAAACTAGAAAAGAGCGCATTAATCGACACGACTTGATGCTAGCGCAAGAACGACGAAGAACGGAGCTACCGTTAACAGGACACAACTATCGATAAGCTTGCAACATACTAAAAGAGAAAACTATATGCTGAATTCATTTTAGTTAGTGAATTTAAGTGTTGGACTTTTTGGAGAAATATACTAAAGTGGAACTAACCAAATTATATTGAATTATAAAAGCTAACGTTATACCTTAGCCATATTTTATTTATAAATATATCATAGTATTTTAAGTCATGCAAATATTTTTATAATTTAGTTAATCATGGAACATGTGGCAAAAGCTAAATGAAAACATTCACAAATCAAGGTTGAACTAAACATCTTGTAATTTAAAAGAAAACATTTATGTGGATATGAATCTTATTAACATTCAGTTATGAAATACCGGAGTTATAAACCCTAGTTGCTTCTAAACATTAACCAAATCACATCTAAGATGACCTTATATGAATCTTGATTAAACTAAGCAAAACATAATATATTATCCTATGTTACCTTTTCTCATAATCATTAATCAAACTATAAAGCCGAAGTTAAACCTTAGTTATATTTTATTTATAAACAATGCCATATAATTTAATCAAGTTTAACTTTATCTTTGCAAAAGGGAAAAGTATACGTGAAAGCAACTCAACGAGTTATGTTGTGTCTGTAACATGCTTAAGCTAAGCAAAATATGATTTAAAAACGTATTCATATTTCCAATAATCCGGTTAGCAATCGCTATGGTCCAAAGTTCCTTTAAAATTGAAAAACTAGTTTGCATTGACATTAATCAATTTAATATTCAAATTATAAACTCAAAATATTTAATCCAATGCATGATTATTAATCAAGTTAGCATTTATATAGATAAATTCAGACTTAAGTGACATCACAAAAACTATCGCTACTATAGAGAGTGCAACACTACAAAACTATCGCAACAAGAACGAATCGAAACGGAGTTAAACGATTGAACGTCGGAGATTTACTGACTGATGGCAAAACCGTACATACGTCATCTTCTACCTTTGATCCAACCTCTCCACGTATGCAGCCATGGGAGCCATGGGGCTGTTGCTGCTCATCGTGGGGGAGCCAAGGACGACCAGCTGGGCTAGCCAACGGCGGCACGCGGCCGCGCGGAGGCGTGCTGAGCCCACCTGGGTGCGCGGGTGCACGGCGGTCGGCGCAGAGCCTGCACGTGCATGGCCGGGCCCGCATGCCGATGGCGGCGCTTGCTATGCAGGGCGCGGAAGGCCGCTGGGATGGGACCGGGGCTCCAGGCGCGGTCTATGGGTCCTAGATGACGCAGACAAGGGCCAGGACGGCCAGGACGAAGGAGCTTCGTGGTCGCCAATGGAGTCCGCCGGGAAACCTCACCGGAAAAGAGAAACGATGAACGAGCACGGATTTGTGAAAAGGGGAGCATGACGGCATAGAGAACGATGAGACGAACCTTGGAGCAGTGGCAGTTTTCATGGGGAACGCCGTAGATGACCGGAAACACTCGCCGAACGTTCGTCGGGAAAGTTCAGCGGAAACGAGATGCAAAACTTCGGCGATAGATCTGCGAGGCTACGAGTGGCGGCTCGAAAAAAGGGGTGTACTTTTGAAATCAGCGCGTCGAGGGCTACGCCGGCATATATATAATGTTAGGGTTTGGAAACTTTTTGGAATTTCTTAATTTCAGGATTATTTTAATTCCGCGAATAAAAATAATTCCAGAAAAGCTAGAATTACCTTTTAAGCCATGAAAAATCACCGAAAAAATCCTAAAGACACTTGGAAGGATAAGGAACTCAACTAAATGAGTTTGAGCTCATGAAAAGATTGATGAAAAGATCAATTAAGGAAAAAAGATTAATTTCACGGAAGATGAAATTTTAATTCAAAAAGGATCACAAAAATTTCCAAAAGAGAAAGAAACGTTGCTCTATCATACTCGTAAACCGTTTGCACTCATAAACACCAAACAAGCATCACATCAACCAAAGCCCGACAAGTTAATTCTAAAATAATCAAAAATCACTATTTTTCTTTTAATAAAAATATATGGAAACCTAAACTAATGTTGACAAGTTCTATCCAAATATTAAAATATTTATTTTAGTTAGTGTTTTCTATGCACAACCCAAAATTAGAAATTTTAGGGTGTGACAACAGTATGTGAAGCCACTAATGTCATAGGTTTGCCATGTCGTGACCTGGCGTGATGGTCTAGAAGCCAACACCTTGATGGTGCGTTCCTCAATTGTTTCCCATCTGGAATGTCATGCTCCCTTAGCCATGAGGTGAACCGATTTTTGTGTTCCTTCATTAACCATTCATCTGTATGCCCATGATTACGTTCGTGAAGCTCATCAATGTGTTCCTCGATCAAAGGCTCCATTATCGTGAGCTGATGTAGGATGTTGTGATGTGCCTCGAGGACTGTATTGTAATCTTGCGGGACGAATGATTTCTTTCCCATCCTCCCTCTTCCATTCAGCCTACCCTCATGTCGTGATGGATGCAAACCTATTGTAACCTGGTCTTTTAGGACCCTGTTGCAGAATGGACCTTCGGACTCAATTGCCTCTTCGGTTAAGTACCCCTCTACCATGGACGCCTCAGGATGACCACGAGTTGATACATATCCATTTAGTATTGACATGAAATGCTCATACGTCCACATCTCATGCAAGTACATGGGACTCAGTGCCTCTATTTGTGGAACTAAGTGCACCACAAGGTGAACCATAATATCGAAGAATGCTAGGGGAAAACACATCTCAAACTGTGACACTGTCTCCACTGCGAATTCCTTAAGAGATGTCAACTCATCACGGTCAATCACCTTCTGTGAGATCCTGTTGAAGAAGTAGCACAACCGTGTAACTGCAACCTTTATCCACACTGGATTTATAGCTCTGATGGCAATAGGGAGGAAAGTAGTCAGCATGACATGACAATCATGTGAGTTGTTGGTGAGTGTAACGTCTTTCATTGACACAATACTCCGTATGCTAGAGTAGAATCTAGATGGGACTTTCAAATTCTTCAACCACACACACATCGCATGTTTCTCTTCATTGGTGAGGTTGTAGCTTGCTGCCGGGAGGTGGTTCTTCCCATTTTCTAGAAGAACAGGGTGAAGTTCTTTTTTATGTCTAACTGTATCATGTCATTGAGTGAATTTAGTCCTTCCTTTGTCTTGCCCTTCATGTCTAGCAAGGTTCCAATTAGGCTTTCAAACACGTTCTTCTGAATGTGCATACCATCGATCACGTGGCGGACGTCTAACTCTGTGAAAGGTCTTGATGGCTAGAGGGGGGGTGAATAGCCTTTAAAAATTTCTACAAAGACAAGCTAAACAAGTTTATCAATACAACAAATAGCGAGATGCGAGTTTTGCTTAGCCTACGGGGTGTTTGCAAGCCACCTATCCAATTCACAATTCTAGTAAATTGGCACTCAACCGCACAAGTCAAACCGAGAAGGTAACTACAACTACAACTAGCAAGCTACACAAAAGAGCTACTCTAGCAAAGCAAACTAGCTAGCAAAGATAACTAAGAAAGTAATGCGGAGTTCAGTTAGGAGGGTTTCACCGAGGGGCGAAGTATTGAGCCAACCAATATGATCAACAATGAATACCAAAACAACCGAACACCGGGATCAATCAATCACAATATGAAAGTGATGACACGATGATTTATCCCGAGGTTCACGTGCTTGCCGGCACGCTAGTCCCCGTTGTGTCCCTCTTCACCACGTGGTTCGGTGGCTAATCGGTCTCACACCGAGCCTCTCGAAAGGCACCACAAGAACCTACCAAATGGCAAAAGGTTGCAAATGACACGAGCAATTTACTAATGTTGCCTTTGGCACTTCGCCGAGGTAGGCACAAACCCCTCACAATCACCGGAGGTGGCCAAGAACAATCACCAACTCTTGCCAATGCCTCCAAGCTGCTCCAAGCCGTCTAGGTGGCAGCAACCACCAAGAGAAACAAGAATCCCGCAGCAAATCAACTACCAAGTGCCAACTAGATGCAATCTCACAAAGCAAATGCACTTGGATCACTCAATCTCACTTCGAATATGCAAAGAAGCAAGAGAGATGAGTGGGAGGGAAGTTGCTTAGCTCAAAGTGCTCACAAGTATGTCAAAAGTCCAAGAGTTAGAGCCTTGAGCCGGCCAACGAGTATTTATAGATGTACCCCTTCGAATATAGCCGTTAGAAACTGAAATCAGCAACAGTCGCGCTAACCGGACGCGCTGGTCCAACTGACCGGACGCGCCGGTCGCGCAACGACTAGTTTTCGAAACACTGACCGGACGCGCCGGTCGCAACGACCGGACACGCTGGTCACGACCGGACGCGCCGGTCCCGTGACTGACCGGACGCGCTGGTCAACCCTGAGTCGCGCAAAATGAACCAACGACCGGACGCGCTGTTGAACTGATCGGACGCCACAGTGCCCGCGTCCGGTCGGAGTCCAGTAAGCTCCCTGGACGACCGGACGCGTCCGGTCGCCTGTGACCGGACGCGCCTCGCGTCCGATCACACAACTGAAAAACGCGCAGACACTGGACACTGACCGGACGCGTCCGGTCAAACAGTGACCGCGTCCGGTGCAGCGTCCGGTCACCACTGTGACCTCCGTTCGCCTCCGTTTGATTTTCGTTTGATTTCCGACTTCCGGCGTAGTGGAAAATAGGCATTTCATTTCTCCGAAATCGCCTGAATCCCGCGCTCGCACGCTCGGCGGGAGGGAGAGAGGAACCCAAACCCTCTCTACCACTAAAACTCCACCGCCATCGCAAATGTGCTAACACCACCAAGTGATCACGTCATGTGCGAGTGTGTTAGCATTTTCACAATCATTTTTCGAGGCGTTATTAGTTCTATCCAAATGCATATGATCATGAAATGCACATCTAGAGGCACTTAGGAGTTCATTAGCCGCGTCATTCCCCTCTTTATAGTACGGCTATCTATCCTATAATGTAACCACACCCACTAGGTGTCTTGGTTACTAAAACACAATCCTTAAGCATATACCTTTGCCTTGATCACGTAGGGTTGCGTCCAAATCCAAGTGTGGCCATCATGATCACCATGTCCATCTTGCCACCAACCTTGGAATGTACTAATCCTCATATGCTACAAACAACTTAGGCATAGGATTAGTACTTAGGCATTGTCACTAATTACCAACACCAAACATAGGACTTTCAATCTCCCCCTTGTTGGTAATTGGTGACAACCCTTTCACAAAGATATTATGATAAAATTTTGATTGAACCCATGTCACATTGTCCAAATGTGTTACCATGTGTAAGAAGTATGGACATGTGATCATGAATTCAAATTGATAGCAATGGCTCCCCCTACATGTATGCTATAAGTTTGGATTTAGGAAGCATACATGCTTAGATAGGAAAATATAGGAGCATTGACTATCAATAGGTGCTAAGTGTTTTAGATTATAGACCTTTGAAGCGTGATACCATCGGAGTAGCGATAAACACCATCTTAGCACCTTGTGTAGTTAGATACCACTTGAAAAGCACAAACATAACTAGAAACCTCGTGAGATCAACATTATAAGCAAGGTTCTAGTACCGCTTTGAAAATCATGAAGCAAGAAAAATCTAACTACTTCCTATTCATGCTAGTGCCTCAATACACCATTCAATTGTATACTAGCAAGTCATCACACAAGCAAAGTATCGGAGAAAAAAAATGCATAACTATGCATCATACATATGAGATGCACACAGAAATGCAACATTCATGTTTAAGAGCTTGCTCCCCCTACTTGTGTGCTCAAAATTTTAGTTGATCCCTTTCTTTTATCAATTCTCCCCTTTAGGTTTTCTCCTTTGTGAACCACATTTGTCTCCCCCTTTGTGCTTCTCCCCTTTTGAGTTCTATCTTTGTGAACAACTTTTTCTCCCCCTTTGGCACCAATGACCACAAGGGACCAATTTTAGATAGATTATCATGTTGAATTTTGGGGTGAGGATCAAGTTTGTGATTCAACCTAGATTGCTTGCATAAATAAAATGCTTCGGTTTGATCCAAGGGCAAGCTTCTTCACACCTCACTAGAAGGGTTATCATGCACCATGTTGAAGCAAATATTTAGACAAGTGATCTAGATTAAACACTTAGGATCACAAGCTACTTAAACAAGTTATATGCTACCACTAGATCATACAAGTCATGGAAACAATAGTGGCACCATATAACCTTCAAATTTATTTGATTTTCATGAATGAGCTTAGAACATAAGAAATCATGACTAGATGCACTAAACAAGTCCTCAGCATAGAATGTATGACATGTCAACCAATTATACCTTGGGGCTCGAAGGAGAGGCATGTCATGTATGGGGTGCATCAACTCATGTTGGAGAAGTCAATTATGTTCAACTCATTCTTTAGCTTGTGAAATCTCTTCTCATCAAGTGGCTTGGTGAATAGATCGGCTAATTGATCTTCGGTGCCCACACTCTCAATAGCAATGTCACCCTTTTGTTGATGATCTCTAATAAAATGATGACGAACATCAATATGCTTTGTTCTTTGATGTTGAATCGGATTGTTGGTTAGCTTCACGGCACTTTCATTGTCACATAGCAATGGCACATTCTTGAAGTTGATTCGAAAATCCTTCAATGTTGCCTTCATCCACAAGATTTGTGCACAACAACTACCCGCGGCGATGTATTCGGCTTCGGCGGTAGATAGTGCAATACTATTTTGCTTCTTGGATGACCATGAGACAAGTGATCTTCCCAACAATTGACAGGTCCCGAAAGTGCTCTTTCTCTCCACTTTGTCACCGGCATAGTCGGAATCCGAATATCCAACTAGCTCAAAGCTTGCACCTTTGGGATACCATAATCCAACATCTCGTGTATGCTTCAAATACCTCAATATCCTCTTTGTTGCCTTCAAATGACTTTCTCTTGGTGAGGCTTGAAATCTTGCACACATACATACACTAAACATCACATCGGGTCTTGATGCCGTCACATAGAGTAGGCTACCAATCATTGATCTATATAGCTTTTGATCCACCATGTTGCCACTCTTGTCACTATCCAAACTTCCACTAGTGCCCATTGGGGTTGTAATACCCTTTGCATCTTCCATGCCAAACTTCTTGAGCATATCTTTGATGTACTTGGTTTGGCTCACAAATGTTCCTTCCTTCATTTGTTTGATTTGAAGTCCAAGAAAGAAACTAAGTTCACCGATCATTGACATTTCAAATTCCTTTGCCATCATTTTCCCAAACTCATCACAATAATCTTGATTGGTTGAACCGAAGATGATATCATCAACATATATTTGCAATATAAACAAGTCTTTCCCAATCTTCTTGGTGAAGAGAGTAGTATCCACTTTGCCCATGACAAATCCTTTGGTTAGCAAGAAGTCCCTCAATCTTTCATACCATGCTCTAGGTGCTTGCTTCAATCCATGCAAGGCTTTTCTCAATTTGTAGACATGATTGGGTTTCTTGTCATCTTCAAAACCGGGAGGTTGCTCCACATACACCTCCTCTTGAATGTACCCATTGAGAAATGCACTCTTCACATCCATTTGATATAGCTTGATATTATGAGCACACGCATAGGCAAGTAAGATCCTAATTGCTTCCAATCTAGCAACCGGGGCATAAGTTTCACCAAAGTCAAGACCCTCTATTTGTGTGTAACCTTGAGCCACTAGTCTTGCTTTGTTTCTTACTACTATTCCATCTTGATCTTGCTTGTTGCGAAAGACCCATCTTGTTCCAATGACATTGTGATCCTTAGGCCTCTCAACTAGTTCCCATGCTTCATTTCTCTTGAAGTTGTTGAGCTCTTCATGCATTGCATTTACCCAATCCGGATCTCTCAATGCTTTATCAATGTCCTTGGGTTCTTCCATTGACACAAAAGAAGAGTGAGCACAAAATGATGCCAATCTTGATCTAGTTTGAACTCCCCTTTGTATGTCACCAATGATGGAATCTAATGGATGGTCTCTAGCAATATTGGTTGGTTGAAGTACTTGCACTTGATTGCTTGGATGTTGATGTTGATCATGAGTTGGAGATGATGAACTAGCCACTTGTTGATCTTGTTGCACATGAGATGATGTACTAGCTTGATTTTGCATTAGAGACCCACTAGCTTGTGTAATTGGACTTTGGAGCACTTGATCTTTGTTGTCATCCACATCAATCACTTGCTTTGGCCTAATATCTCCAATATCCATTTCTTTCATAGCATTGGTCAATTGAGTTCCTCTCACATCATCCAAGTTATTTTCCTCATCTTGAGAGCCATTTGTTTCATCAAACTCAACATCATGAACTTCCTCAAATAAGCCACTAGCCAAATTCCAAACTCTATAAGCTTTGCTAGTAGTGGAGTAACCAAGTAAGAATCCTTCATCACATTTCTTCTCAAACTTACTCAATCTAGTGCCCTTCTTCAAGATGTAGCATTTGCAACCAAATACCCGAAAGTATGCAATGTTGGGCTTTCTTCCATTTAAGATCTCATATGGTGTCTTCTCTAGAAACTTGTGGCAATAGAGGCGGTTGCTATAGAAGCAAGCCGTGTTGATTGCTTCGGCCCAAAATGAATGACTCACATTATACTCATTCAACATTGATCTTGCCATATCAATCAAAGTTCTATTCTTCCTCTCAACTAGGCCATTAGATTGAGGTGTATACTTGGCCGAGAATTGATGTTTGATTCCAAGCTCATCACATAGCTCATCAATTCTTGTATTTCTAAACTCACTTCCATTGTCACTTCTCACTTTCTTGATTGTGGTCTCAAATTCATTTTGCACTCTCTTGATGAACTTCTTGAATATGTAAAATACATCACTCTTGTCCCCAATAAAGAATACCCATGTGTATCTAGTGAAATCATCCACAATCACGAAACCATACTTGTTACCACCAATGCTTGTGTATGTAGTTGGCCCAAATAGATCCATGTGCAACAACTCAAATGCCTTGGAGGTACTCATGATGCTTTTCAATGGATGAGTGTTGCCTACTTGCTTTCCGGCTTGACATGCACTACATAGCTTATCTTTCTCAAATGTGACATCCTTCAAACCTCTAACTAAGTCATGCTTCACTAACTTGTTCAATTGCTTCATGCCAACATGACCAAGTCTTCTATGCCATAACCAACCCATACTTGATTTGGTGAGCAAGCATGTTGAAAGTTGAGTGTCACTAGCATTGAAATCAACCAAGTATAGATTCTCATATCTAAAACCCTTGAAGATCAAGTTAGAGCCATCAACACTAACTATCTCCACATCATCAACACCAAATATGCACTTGAAACCAAGATCACACAATTGAGCAACCGAGAGAAGATTGAAGTTCAACTTTTCAACTAGGAGCACATTGGAAATGCTATGATCATTTGAGATTGCAATCCTTCCAAGAGCCTTCACATCACCTTTGCTATTGTCACCAAATGTGATACTATCAATGCCACTATCATTTGATTTGAGAGAGTTGAACATTCTTGAATCACCGGTCATATGTTGAGAGCACCCACTATCAAGCACCCAATGCCTTCCTCCGGCCTTGTAATTTACCTACAAAATAAATTAATGTTTCTTAGGTACCCATACTTGTTTGGGTCCTTGGAGGTTAGTAACTAAGTTCTTTGGTACCCAAATGGTCTTCTTCTTTGGACCCACAATTGGTGTACCAACAAACCTAGCATGCACACCTTTCTCACCCTTGGTAAGCACATAACAAGAATCAAAAGGAATGTAATCCATTTTAGCATGAAACTTGTTGTTGTTCTTGTTCATTTTATTACAATTAATCTCTAGATGCCCAACTTGCTTGCATCTATTGCAATAACGACCATTGCTCTTCACAAAGCGAGGCTTTGGAGTAGCAAAAGCCGCCTTGCCCTTCTTGGGAGTATAGCCCAAACCCTCTTTGTTAAGAGAGAACCTTTGGCTACCCAAGCATTTTAGCAAGCGGGCATCCCCACCATAGGCATTGCCTAATGCGCGAGTGAGATCATTCACCTCTCTCTTGAGAGTCTCATTCTCAACCACAAGTGATGAATCACTAGTAGTAGAGATGGAGTTGGTTGTGGTGGATGATGATGAGCTACATGAAGCATTAGTAGGACCAACAAATAAAGAATCATCAATAATATCACATGTTAGTCCAATATCACAAGTGACAATCACTTGCTCCTCCTTAGCTTCCTTCATGAGCTTCTCCAACTTGAGGTCCTTCTCCTTGATGAGCTCAAGTAGAGAGGAGTGGGCTTCCTTAAGCTGAGTGTGAGCAACTTCAAGGTCCTCGTGGTCTTCCTTTAGACACTCACGAGAGGCCTCTAGCTCATCAAAGGATTTCCTAAGAGCTTTAAGCTCTTGTTCAATTCCTTTGCACTCCTTACTCTTTTTGAGAGCAACAAGCTCCTCCATCAAGGCATCATTTTCATTGCTCTTGGCAATGAGCTCTTGCTCCAAGATTTTGCACTTCTTGGTTGTCCTCTTGTAGCCCTTGCTTATTTGATCTATTATGCCCAATAGATCATCCTTGGAGTAGTCCTCATCCTCCTCATCATCACTCCTACAACCATCACTAGCACAAGAATCATCATCACTATCATCATATTTTACCTTGGTAGGCTTGGCCATAAGGCATGTCGATGTAGTGTCAAAGATGGATGGCTTGTTGGAGAGGGCGATGCTTGCAATGGCTCGCCGAGTGGTCCTCTCATCATCACTAGAGCTATCATCATCACTATTGGAGTTATCACTATCCCAAGTGACCACATAGCCACCACCCTTCTTCTTCTTGTTGATAGTGAAGCTCTTCTTCTCTTTCTTCTCCTTCTTATCCTTCTTGTTCTTCTTCAACTTTAACTCCCCATCATGATATCTTTTGTCTTCATAGGGGCACTTTGCCACTACATGATCGGGGCTATTGCAATTGTAGCAAAGCATCTCCTTTGCCTTCATGAAGTCCCTTCTCTTTCTTGCACCATATCCTTTCTTCTTCATGAACCTCCCCATCTTGTGCACTAGGAGGGCCATGGTCTCATCATCGAATGGATCATCATCATCGCTCTCCACCTTGCTCTTGCCCTTAGAAGATGAAGCCTTGAATGCAATGGGCTTCTCTTGCTTGACCTTGATCTCCTTCTTCTCATCTTCATCTTCATCATCATCATATTGAGCATCGGTCATGACATCTCCAAGCACTTGGTTTGGAGTCACCTTGTCCAAACCCTCTCTTTGGATCATCTTCCTCAAGATAGCAAACTTCTTAGGTAAGTTCATCAAGAACTTATGTGAGAAGTCCTTGTCCTTGACATCTTCTCCTAGGCTCTTGAGATCATTGACAATAACTTATAGCCTATAGAACATCTCCGGTATGGACTCATCATCCTTCATCTTGAAGCTTGCAAACTTATCCTTGAGCATATAGAGTTTGGCACTTTTTACCGTTGAAGTGCCCTCATATGTTTCCTCTAATCTTGTCCACACTTCACTTGCCATTTCAAGATCCTTGATTTGCTCAAAGACCTTTGCATCAATCCCATTGTAGAGAGTGTTGAGAGCCATAGTGTTGCATTGGTTGTTGATGCGGTCATTGTTGGTGAGGTTGTCGGGATCAATGATAGCATAATCATGATGTGTCACCTCCCAAACCTTCTCATTGATAGAGCCAAGATATTGCTTCATCTTTCTTTTCCAATGATCAAAAGATGAGACACCATCAAAGAATGGAGGCTTGCCCCCAACATGGTTGAACACAACTTGAGCCATCTTACACCGAGGTTGTTAAGCCTTACAAACAGTGACCACGGCTCTGATACCACTTGAAAGGTCTTGATGGCTAGAGGGGGGTGAATAGCCTTTAAAAATTTCTACAAAGACAAGCTAAACAAGTTTATCAATACAACAAATAGCGAGATGCGAGTTTTGCTTAGCCTACGGGGTGTTTGCAAGCCACCTATCCAATTCACAATTCTAGTAAATTGGCACTCAACCGCACAAGTCAAACCGAGAAGGTAACTACAACTACAACTAGCAAGCTACACAAAAGAGCTACTCTAGCAAAGCAAACTAGCTAGCAAAGATAACTAAGAAAGTAATGCGGAGTTGAGTTAGGAGGGTTTCACCGAGGGGCGAAGTATTGAGCCAACCAATATGATCAACAATGAATACCAAAACAACCGAACACCGGGATCAATCAATCACAATATGAAAGTGATGACACGACGATTTATCCCGAGGTTCACGTGCTTGCCGGCACGCTAGTCCTCGTTGTGTCCCTCTTCACCACGTGGTTCGGTGGCTAATCGGTCTCACACCGAGCCTCTCGAAAGGCACCACAAGAACCTACCAAATGGCAAAAGGTTGCAAATGACACGAGCAATTTACTAATGTTGCCTTTGGCACTTCGCCGAGGTAGGCACAAACCCCTCACAATCACCGGAGGTGGCCAAGAACAATCACCAACTCTTGCCAACGCCTCCAAGCTGCTCCAAGCCGTCTAGGTGGCGGCAACCACCAAGAGAAACAAGAATCCCGCAGCAAATCAACTACCAAGTGCCAACTAGATGCAATCTCACAAAGCAAATGCACTTGGATCACTCAATCTCACTTCGAATATGCAAAGAAGCAAGAGAGATGAGTGGGAGGGAAGTTGCTTAGCTCAAAGTGCTCACAAGTATGTCAAAAGTCCAAGAGTTAGAGCCTTGAGCCAGCCAACGAGTATTTATAGACGTACCCCTTCGAATATAGCCGTTAGAAACTGAAATCAGCAGCAGTCGCGCTGACCGGACGCGCTGGTCCAACTGACCGGACGCGCCGGTCGCGCAACGGCTAGTTTTCGAAACACTGACCGGACGCGCCGGTCGCAATGACCGGACGCGCTGGTCACGACCGGACGCGCCGGTCCCGTGACTGACCGGACGCGCTGGTCAACCCTGAGTCGCGCAAAACGAACCAACGACCGGACGCGCTGTTGAACTGACCGGACGCCACAGTGCCCGCGTTTGGTCGGAGTCCAGTAAGCTCCCTGGACGACCGGACGCGTCCGGTCGCCTGTGACCGGACGCGCCTCGCGTCCGATCACACAACTGAAAAACGCGTAGACACTGGACACTGACCGGACGCGTCCGGTCAAACAGTGACCGCGTCCGGTGCAGCGTCCGGTCACCACTGTGACCTCCGTTCGCCTCCGTTTGATTTTCGTTTGATTTCCGACTTCCGGCGTAGTGGAAAATAGGCATTTCATTTCTCCGAAATCGCCTGAATCCCGCGCTCGCACGCTCGGCGGGAGGGAGAGAGGAACCCAAACCCTCTCTACCACTAAAACTCCACCGCCATCGCAAATGTGCTAACACCACCAAGTGATCACGTCATGTGCGAGTGTGTTAGCATTTTCTCAATCATTTTTCGAGGCGTTATTAGTTCTATCCAAATGCATATGATCATGAAATGCACATCTAGAGGCACTTAGGAGTTCATTAGCCGCGTCATTCCCCTCTTTATAGTACGGCTATCTATCCTATAATGTAACCACACCCACTAGGTGTCTTGGTTACTAAAACACAATCCTTAAGCATATACCTTTGCCTTGATCACGTAGGGTTGCGTCCAAATCCAAGTGTGGCCATCATGATCACCATGTCCATCTTGCCACCAACCTTGGAATGTACTAATCCTCATATGCTACAAACAACTTAGGCATAGGATTAGTACTTAGGCATTGTCACTAATTACCAACACCAAACATAGGACTTTCACTCTGGCCAGTATGACAAATACTCGAAGAAAATAGACTTCTTCTTGAATGTAGCCCCTTGAGTTGGTTTGACATCCTTTCTTGGTTTTCCGTCTTTTGTCTTCTTCCCAAAAACAAATTTGAGTTTGCTGACTATGTTGAAAACCCTTGTGCCTTTACTGTTACCCAATGGAGCAGTAGATTGTAGTTCAACATTATTGTCGAAGTACTTATCCATCTTTTTCTGGCGATACATGTGTCCTTTCGATAAGAAGCGTTTGTGCCTCATGTACACTATCTTCTTAGGTGTAGTAAGGGACATTGTTGGCATTTCTTAACGTCACTTAAGCTAGGTTGTCATCCCCAGCATGACGCCAGAAATGTGGTATTAAATAAATTCAAATGCTCCTCTAGAAATAAATATGAAATCCGCAAGCGCACAGATAATATCGATGTAGCATTTTAACCAGGAGTAAACCAGGTATCGTTATTTATATTTTACCACTAGGAAGGGATGCTAAGGATAATGAATAATGAGCAATGAGCTATACTGCATATGCTAATGGAGAGCATAACCATGTCTTTATCTCTCTTCTCATACAGGGTAAGTGTCACAAGATAAATAATATATGAATGATAATAAAGATAACTGATGAGCACATAGCCATATAATGATAAACATCTCAATATACTACTCTAGATATATAGCACTAGCATGGATTAGGATGAACTATCGGTATAATCCTAAGTTATTCTAACTATAAAGTCAAAGCATACGATGATTAGTGCAATTACACTTGGCAATCATGGCAAGAACAGGTTATATCTACGCATAGTGATATTACTAAGGAAGATATAGAACATAGCCATAACTTCCCTATAATAGTTGTGCTCTGCCTACCCTATACTCGGAAGGTGGACTACAGAGGACTCAACAGGACTGTCACTCCCGTGATCTACCACACGATCCGGAATATAGGGTACAATCGCAGGTAAATACGGTATAGGCATCACGCCTACACAATATTTACCACTTACCCATGATATCAATAAGTAAGCGCTATACGATCCTATACTTGAATATAAATCTGATCGAACTATGCCAAGCATATAATCAAAGCAGACTAAGAACAATATAATTGAGAACATAAGCAAATAGAGCAAAGTCATATCCAATATGATAGAATAGACTAAAGTCATATTCATACAAATGATGAACTAGATAATATAATATAAGAACAAATACAAAAGTAGGAGAGAATTACCAAGTATTCTCCGACAGATCCGGAAATCAAGGAATGCTTGGCTCCTTCTAGTTCTAATCCTATGTAGCTATGCTAAACTAGAGATCTAATTGAGATGGTGGCTCTAGGGCTTCTCTGAATAATGAATTCCTTCTTGTGTTGGCTCGAAAATTTAGGGTTTCTCCTAGGGCCAGTGGGCCTTTCTTATATAGCCCTTTAGGAAGCACCAAAGCCCTTGGATCAAACCGACCTTGATGAACAATTGTTATTGATCCTCAAAGGCGGTGGAGGCATAATCTGCGAGGTTGACTGTGATTGGCCACCACAATCCGGCCCAGGTGGGGTTGGCCGAGGCCCAATAAATTAAGGTTGCCCGGACCCCAACAGTTCTTATGCACACCCACTCGGAGAAAGGCCCAATGTCCCTAAAAGACTAGTCCGATAGGGGAAGGGTGGCTCTCTCTTTTAAGGTGGCTTCCTCCTCCCAAGCTAAGCAAGGTGGGATTATTCAGAGGCTCACACGGTCGCCGCCCGACTACAACTAGGCCACTTGGCCCTTTTTTGTTGCGTCTTTGCCAGCGGGTAATAGTGGAGGATGTCCTCATCATTCCCACCCCCTTAAACAAGGGCCCAGCTCCGATACCAAATGATACATCCGGCCCAGGTGGGGTTGACCGAAGGCCCAATAAATTAAGGTTGCCCGGACCCCAACAGTTCTTATGCACACCCACTCGGAGAAAGGTCCAATGTCCCTAAAAGACTAGTCCGATAGGGGAAGGGTGGCTCTCTCTTTTAAGGTGGTTTCCTCCTCCCAAGCTAAGCAAGGTGGGATTATTCAGAGGCTCACACGGTCGCCGCCCGACTACAACTAGGCCACTTGGCCCTTTTTTTGTTGCGTCTTTGCCAGCGGGTAATAGTGGAGGATGTCCTCATCAAAACCGACCTTGATGAACAATTATTATTGATCCTCAAAGGCGGTGGAGGCATAATCTGCGAGGTTGACTGTGATTGGCCACCACAAGGGGGCGGGCGCCCAAGGGAGAGGGGCGGGCACCCTGCTGTGGGCCCGTTTTGTCTCCTGTTTGTTTCTAGAGTCTTCTCGTATCTTCCACATTCCAGAAAAGTTATGTATAGCCCCTTTGTCTCTATGTAAATCTGACATGTGGGTCGCCTTTACTTATTTCCTGATAACCCCATGCAGAAATAGATATTCACCAAAACTCATGGAATTCTGTCAGTGTAACCCCTATATCTAGATAGTATTTGTATTTAGAACATTTCTCATGCTATGTTGACGGTTAACAATGATACTTATCCACCATCAACAAACTCCCCCAAGCTTACCGTTTGCTCATCCCTGAGCAAAGATAGACTCAGTGATGGATCAGGAGTTGCTACAATACTTTCACGCCTTACAGGTACACATGCGTTCAAACAAGGACTCTCCTCCGGATTAGAGTGAACTATTCTGATGAAAAACTTACTCATACTACCTTCCACCATGGGGCTTGTAACCGTCACTTGGGTCTTGAGTAGTTGTAAGACAGAATGGTCAAGTCAAGCGCCATGTTTCAAGCTCTTTGATCAACTATTATTCCGGAGTTTTGCAAGATTTTCAAAATAAAACTCAGACATTCCTATGTATGACCCTTCCAAGTCTCTCCTTTGTGGTATTTCTAGATCCTCTCCAAGGCATTTATGGTGTATGCCTTTTCTCTTCTCTCAAAATATGTGGTATTTTCGGTAGCATAGTAACATTATGCCTTCTCTCTCTCACCCTACTTCTAATAGGCTTATGTGGAGCTCATAGGTGGGGAGACAATGAAACATATATTGCATAATCAAAACTATGGATCCAAAGGAACGAGTCATAAAGTCAAATCAATATATTGTCACACCCATTTTTAAGGACAAAAATAGGATGCATAAAATACTCATGTGCGCCCCAGGTCATGATCGCACACATAAGCAGACAAATTACATAGTATCATCACAGTGCTTATTACATAGCGAATAAATATTTAAGACATAGTCTTGAACGATAAATAATAATAACTAGTAGTAATCTCCAGCGGAAACTCCACACAGGGACACGGTTGACTGGTTGACACCAAGACTAGTACTCATTACGATAATCTTCCTCATAATCTTCATATGTTATGGTGGAAATAGCAAGAGTGAGTCCATGTCGAACTCAACAAATATAACACAGGGTTCATGAGGCTCAAATGGCTAGACAATGTTTAACTGCGGTTAGCTTTTAATCATATGTTTGACAATTGAATAGCTTCAAGATAAACCACTTCCCATTAAAGAATCAATGATCAGTTGCAATAATGATAACGAATAACATTAACATGGGTATAATAATAATCAACAATAATTAAACATAATATAGCAATGGTGATCATCTATCTGTAAATGTTCCAAGGCCGCTCGTATCCGTGAGCACGGCTAGTATACCAGTTTTTAACTCTGCGCAGAGGTGTACACTTTCACTGTGAGTCATGATTTCCAAATGAGTGGGGAGATCAAGCCCAAACACGAGAGAACCATATAAAGCCACTCAAGAGTTCGTCTAACAAGTTAGGGCCATTAGATTCACTCGGCAGGCAGATGTAGAACCCCCCTTCCCTGTGGCACAACAACCGTAGCCTATACACACTAGGCCAGGGGCTCGCACTACACCCAACGTGGCAAGCCATTCTTACGCCATTTAAGGTAACCACTAACAAGCTAGAAAAGGTCTCTTGAACAACTAAAGCCAGAGCCATATAGCCCTCACAGCTGTACTGTATATCCCGGATGATCACGTACAGATAAGTCCTTATGGAGAGTAACTAGAGCATCAAAAATAATACACATGCTCTAGCCCCCTTTTAACAAAAATTAAATCATCTTAATGATTGATTGCTTGATCCATTAATCATATCGCAAGATCATTGTTCTTAGTTTAAGCACTAGCCATAGCTACCCATATACATTCCCAAGGTTGACAAGGAGTCAAGACAACAAGCACTAAGTTATAATCTCTAAGGTTGTCAAGGTAAGCACATGCATATGTATGATAATTTCGGTGAATAGGTAACAAGGATAGTCCTGTGTTATACTTGCCTTGATCAAAGCTCTCCAAATAATACTGCTGACTTGGCTCAAAGTAATACTCCGAATCGTCCAAATACTGCTCACCTTCTATACTCGATCATCAATCAACAACATACATGCATCCAATCAAACATACACGAAGCAAACAAAGAGATATAATTAGAACAGTACACCAACAGTAACAAAACAGTAATAAAAGTTTATAAAACTCTTCTACACGTTTCTACGATCACAGAGACGCAAAGATCACCAAATTCGGAGTTAAAACGTGAAAGTTATGAATTTTCTAAGATTTCCTATAGATAAATAAATACTTAATTATAAACTCGAAAAATAAATTGTCAAAACTAACTGTACAACTACACTAACAGGTAGAGCTCGCAAATACGAACCTAACGCAACTTGAACGGATCAAATCGGAGTTAAAACGAAGATTTTATGACTAAAACAATCCTAGTGGCAAAACTGTAAATACCTGAAAACGTATTTTTGAATAAACCGGAAGAGAATACGCTTTCAAAACATGAAGACGTATTTTCTGGAATGCGCCAAGGACCGCGGGTTATATAACGAAAAAGTGCAGGGGCTCTTTAGAAAAATTACCACGCGAAGGGGTAAGATCTAATCTTGGCCGCTTATCCAAGATCGGACGGCTCACATCTCCACCAGAGGAGATCGGCGGCGCTTCCGCCGCCCCGCCCCAACCCCACGGCAGCGCCATGGCCGGCGGCCCGCCAGACTCACCAAACCCGCCCTAAACTTCACCAAAACATGCGCAGTTGGTACCAATCGAATGGGAAGCTCATTGCGATCTCACCTAGAGCTTCAAAACGATCAATCACGGGACGAAGATGACGGGCGGCTTGATGGAGCGGACGGCCGACCTCCTACTCACGGTGACGGTGCGAAAAGCGATTAGTAGCCAAATTGAAAGCACCTTTAGGTACACAAGAGCATGCTAAAGCTGATAGGATAGCTTACGGTAGCGAAAAGACGACGTACACGCCGAATTGAAGCTCACCGCGGCTTCTAGGGTTGCGGCAGCGGCGAGAGCTCGAACGGGGTCAATTAGCCCATGATTTGATCTAAAAACGAAAGGCGGCGGCTCAGCCCTAACTTATATAGAGCAAGGACTCCTCAATTTGGATGGAAATCCCGAGTAAAACGGTTTTGATTCGGTGGGTATAGTGCTCGAGACTGGCTCGGTTACGAGCTTGAAGAAGAGGACGCGGCTGACGATCGGGTCCCACCCGTCGGTGACCCAGAGAGGAGAGGGAAGGCGCGGCTACGGATCGGACGACTGGGCCGCGCGCCTGCTGCGGTACTGGGCCGGACCATCTGTTGGCCCACGCGGAGAGCGCCGCCCAGCCCCCTGCCGCGGCCCAGCGCGGGCGCGGGAGAACAGGCCGATCCGTCGGTCATTCGGCCCGCCAGGTAAGTATCCTTTTCTCTTTTTTTTACTTGTTTTCAAGAAATATCTCAAATAAATTTTCTAATCCAAAATAAAATAAAACAAATCCACACCACACAATAAAATAAATGCAACAGCATGAATGCATCACCAAATATATTTCTTATTATTATTTCAATTTGTCATTATTTGTTATCCAACTTATTCAAAATTCATTATTTCTGAAATTTTGGGTGTTACAAATTCTACCCCCCTTAAAAGAATCTCGTCCTCGAGATTGGATTGCTTACTCAAATAACTGCGGATATGATTTCCTCAATTCATCCTCTCTTTCCCAAGTTGCCTCTGCCTCTGAATATCGGTTCCACTGAACTTTACACATCTTAATAATCTGACTTCGAGTAACCCTCTCAGCAGTCTCTAAAATCTTGATCGGAAACTCTTCATAAGTAAGATCCTCCTTAACAGTCAATTCTTCCAAAGGTATCTGCTCCTCAGGCACACGCAAACACTTCTTAAGTTGTGAAACATGAAACACATCATGCACCCCAGATAAATTCTCAGGCAACTCTAATTGATAAGCAACTTCCCCACGTCTAGCAATAACTTTAAATGGTCCAACATATCTTGGTGCTAGTTTACCTTTCATATTAAACCTCTTCACACTCCTCATAGGTGACACCTTCAAATAGACATAATCACCTACCTCAAAAACTAGATCTCTTCTCCTATTATCAGCATAACTCTTCTGACGAGACTGTGCCACTCTCAAATTCTCACGAATCACTCGCACTTGATCTTCTGCGTTTCTAAGAACATCTGTACCAAACACCTGAGATTCACCTGTCTGATCCTAAAACAATGGAGTTCTACACTTACGTCCATACAAAGCTTCAAACGGTGCCATCTTAAGACTCTGTTGAAAACTATTGTTATATGAGAATTCTGCATAAGGCAAACTCTTATCCCAACTAGTTCCATATTGCAATGCACAGGCTCTCAACATATCCTCTAATACCTGGTTGGTCCTTTCAGTCTGTCCATCTGTCTGTGGATGATATGCTGTACTAAAATTCAATTTAGTTCCCAGAGATTCATGCACAGCTTTCCAAAAATGCGATGTAAACTACGTACCTCGATCAGACACAATCTTCTTTGGTACCCCATGCAAACAGACTATTCTTTCCATATACAAGGTAGCTAATTGTACTCCCGTGTAATTAGTCTTGACTGGTATAAAATGAGCAACTTTAGTCAACCTATCCACTATCACCCAAATAGAATCATAACCTCTCTGAGTACGCGGTAACCCCACTATAAAGTCCATACCAACTTCCTCCCACTTCCATTCAGGAATTTTCATTGGTTGCAACAATCCAGCAGGTCTCTGATGCTCTGCTTTCACCCTCTGACAAGTATCACACAATGCCACATACTCAGCCACATCTCGTTTTAGTCCAACCCACCAATATTTCTGTTTAAGATCCAAATACATCTTAGTACTACCAGGATGAATAGAATAAGCTGACTCATGAGCTTCACGAAGAATTGCCTGTCTAACAGCTTGATCCTCAGGTACACACAGCCTCTTTCCAAACCACAAAATCCCATTATCATCCATTCGAAAGCCTGGTGACTTACCAATCACTATATCCTCTGCTATCTTCTTTAGTTTCTCATCCTTCAACTGACCCTTGTAAATCTCTTGTTCTAAAGTAGGCTCTATCACTAATTCCATTGTATTAGTAACAATTCCCAAATTCAAATATTCAAATTCAGCACATGACTCACTAGTCATAGACAATGTTCTTATCTCATTGGCATAACTCTTCCTACTAAGAGCATCAGCTACTACATTAGCCTTACCAGGATGATAGTGTATCTCAATATCATAATCCTTAATCAACTCTAACCATCTGCGTTGCCTCAAATTCAGATCTGACTGAGTGAAAATATACTTCAAACTCTTATGATCAGTGTATATATCACTCTTATGTCCAATCAAATAATGTCTCCAAATCTTTAAAGCATGAACAATAGCTGCTAACTCCAAATCATGCATAGGATAATTCAACTCATGCTTTCTCAACTGTCTAGATGCATAAGCCACAACTCTGCCTTCTTGCATAAGAACACATCCCAAACCTTGACGAGAAGCATCACAATAAATAGAAAACTTCTTACTCAAATCTGGTAAAACCAAAACAGGCGCTGTAGTCAACCTCATCTTCAACTCCTCAAAACTAGCTTGACATTTATCAGACCACACAAATTTGGCATTCTTTTCTAACAGAGATGTCATAGGTTTAGCAAGTTTAGAAAACCCTTCAATGAACCGTCTGTAATATCCAGCTAAACCCAAGAAACTACGAATCTCGCTAACATCGGTAGGTGGTTTCCAATTTAATACATCCTTTACTTTACCTGGATCCACTGATATCCCTCCATTAGAGACAATATGACCAAGGAAAGAAACTTCCTTCAACCAAAACTCACATTTACTTCGCTTCGCATACAGTTTATGCTCTCTAAGCTTCTGCAATACCAACCTCAAATGTTCAGCATGCTCTACCTCTGTCTTGGAAAATACCAGTATATCATCAATAAACACTACCACAAACTTATCCAAATATTCCATGAACACCTTATTCATCATGTACATAAAGTATGCAGGTGCATTGGTCAATCCAAACGACATAACAGTATACTCATACAATCCATACCTTGTAGTAAAAGCTATCTTTGGAATATCAGAGGCACGAATCTTCAACTGATGATAACCAGAACGTAAATCAATCTTAGAGAACACACAAGCACCTCTCAACTGATCAAACAAGTCATCAATCCTGGGCAAAGGATACTTATTCTTGATAGTTACTTTATTTAGTGACCGATAATCAACACACATCCTCTGACCACCATCTTTCTTATCAACAAAAATAACTGGTGCTCCCCAAGGTGATGAACTAGGTCGAATAAAACCTTTATCTTGTAATTCTTTAATTTGTTTCTTAAGTTCTTCTAATTCATCTACTCCCATCCTATATGGTCGTTTGGCTATAGGTGCAGTTCCAGGTAGTAATTCAATAAGAAATTCAATGTCTCGGTCAGGTGGCATACCTGGCAATTCATCAGGGAAGACATCCGGAAATTCCTCAATCACTGAATTCTCCTTAATAGTATCTTCAAGCTGATTCACTACCGCGGTTGGTTGCTTCTGCATTGCTACATCCACATTGATTTTATCTCCATTAGGCGCAGTCACAACTACCACCTTCTGCTGACACTGAATCTCTGCCTGATTTTGCTTCATCCAATCCATACCCAATATCACATCAATACCAGATGTCCTCAACACTATAGGAGTTATCTTAAACTCTACCCCCTTAATACCATACTAATTGGAAGACAACAATTACTGGTTTGCATGGTACCCCCAGGTGAGTTTACTAGGAGAGGTTCTTTCATAGCAAGCATGGGTATACTATGCATTTTAACAAAAATGTTGGATATGAATGTATGAGATGCTCCAGAGTCAAAAAGAACAGTTGCGGGAGTGGAGTGTACATTGAACGTACCAATCATAACTTCTGGTGCATCATGAGCTGTATCAGAAGACACGTGATTCACCCTTCCAGTACCCGATTGCCTCTGGTTGCTCTTCTGGCTCTGAGGAGTCTGTTGGATCTGCTTCTCAGGACAATTATAAGACAAATGGCCCTCTTTACCACAGACAAAACATCTAATAGGAGTGCTGGGAGTACTATTATTCATGGGGGTAACATTGGGATTTCCAGTGCGAGGAGTCTGTTGCCCAGTCTGCTGATACTGTTGACGCTGTGGATATGATGAACACTGCTGCGACTGATTACCTTGCCAATTTTGGGACCACCTCTGATTTGGATTGCGATTCCACTGGCTAACCGGTCCCTGAAACTTCTGATGAAAACCATGCTGAGAATTTGTGCGTTGACAGTTGTTGCTTCCTGAGCCTTGTACCTTCATCTTCCTTTTTCTGTCCATCTCCCTACGCTCATTATCAAGCACAATAGCTTTGTTCACCAGCTCTTGAAAACTAGCGTAATTATTCCCCTTCAGTTGCAAGCGAACATCATAATAAATTCCCTTCAAGAAAAGACGCTGCCTGTCTGCATCTTCCCTAACTTCATTGGGAGCATAGCGAGCCAACTGGGTGAACCTGTCATGATATTCACTCACACTCATCTGTCTCATCCTAAGATTTCTGAATTCTTCCTGCTTCAGCTCAATTATACCTTCAGGAATATGACGAGCTCGAAAATCTCTAACAAACTCATTCCAAGTGATAGGAGGAGCATTGTCAGGGCGTGCAGCCTGGTACGACTCCCACCAAGTCTGAGCTGTCCCTTGTAACTGACCAGATACATATAACACCTTCTCCATATCATTGCATTGGGCTATGTTCAGCTGTTTCTCCACTGCCTTCACCCAATCATCTGCTTCTAAAGGATCAACAGCATGAGAAAACACTGGAGGGCGTCCCTTCAAAAATTCTCCACGCTTATCCCTTACTTGAACAGGTGGTGGTCCTCCTACAGGGGGATTGTTCTGCATATGCTGCATAAACATCTGCATCAACTGATTCTGAGTTTGCATGAGTTCCTCCATAGTAACGGGTGGATTAGCACCCCCACGACCTCTGTCACAACCTCTGCCTGACATCTGTTTTGAAAACACAGAAGATGAAATTCAGTACGATCCGAGATGATGTATTCAATAGATAAACAAAATCTGATTTTTCTGGGCGAACTCCAATTTCAGCAACTCAGTAAAACTGTCATATCTCGAGCTACAGATGTCCAATTCAGGTGATCTTTACATGGCTGGAAAACTTATAAAATTATCTACAACTTTTATTCACAACACTTTTTCTGATTCTGTCAATAAATTGGTCAAAAACTGAACTTAACCGAAACTGTTTTAGAATTCCAGACTGTGCAGTAACTCCAACTTGGAACAGGTATATCTTTTAACTCATAATAGATATTAAGGTGATTCTTGTGGGATTGGAAAGATATAGAAGTCTAATTATTCCCAGTAAAATTTCTTAAATTTCCCATGAACGGATTTTAAGTTATTTCTAAAACATCCCAGACCGATCCAAAAATCAGCAAAGGACAGAACTAAGTTAACCTCATATTCAACTAACATATATTGATCAAACTTAATATTCTTAACCATGGAACTTGTAGGCATGTCTACAAAACTCTAGCACACATTACAAAGATCCAAATCACACATTATCATAATAACAAGCCATCAATCACACAATTGTTCACACCACAAACTGACTCTTAAAACAATCCAAACTTAAAATTAACTCGCAACTACTATCGTTCTTATTACATAGGGGTTTTTCCTATTTCCTAATTAAGCTTCTCATAAATCTTAGGACAACCTAACTCCGCCCTTAATTGGTCAATCTCCTTATAAGCTTGCTCCTTAAGTTCTTTTTCCTTCAACAACTCATCCGTCAAATCCACCTCATGGAGAGCCAATTCACGAGCTAATCCCACCGTAGCTTGTAAAGTCAAGGAGGAATCATCTGCAAGCGGCACGGTCCAAATACCCTTGTCATGTAAGAAACAAGGAAAATGCCGGAGTGCACCTTTTAACGTCTTGTCCGAGCGTAGACCATGGTAGTAAACAAATGCATTGAAAGCGACATCCTCCATGCTTGTCTCCACGGTTGCCCGGCTCACTCTGGTAATGAACTTTGACTCCACCTTAGGCTCCTTAGTGGTAGGATCCCTTTTCTTGACCCATAATTCTGTTTCCCAATAGGAATCCATCCATGGATGACTGTACTCTGCACTGCGGTACTCCAAAGTAGCTTCCCAGTCGTAGTAGTAGTTGTCCAAAGTTCTTGTCAACATATCATGGAAGAAAGCATCAGTCTTAGGAACCATGATATGAAACTTCGTAGTCCACCCCATAACTACGTCCTCCATAGGTGTATCACCAACTCTTGATTCAGCATCGGATAGCTCTTGATCACCCTCTTCATATGGCTCCTGGGGTTTGAAACGGGCAACGTACTGTGCAGCTGACAGACGGGGATGAGGAGGCATCTACAAGATTTAGACATAGATTAGATAGAATCAATATATTTTCGCAATAGAATAAAGTAGAGGAAGCATAAAACTTTAGTAATTAACAAGGTGAAAAGAGGAAGCATGAATTAAGTGAAGTATGGATGCTATCAACGACCATTCTAACTAGGCTTGCGTTCTACAGTCAACCTGGCTCCGATACCAATCTGTCACACCCATTTTTAAGGACAAAAATAGGATGCATAAAATACTCATGTGCGCCCCAGGTCATGATCGCACACATAAGCAGACAAATTACATAGTATCATCACAGTGCTTATTACATAGCGAATAAATATTTAAGACATAGTCTTGAACGATAAATAATAATAACTAATAGTAATCTCCAGCGGAAACTCCACACAGGGACACGGTTGACTGGTTGACACCAAGACTAGTACTCATTACGATAATCTTCCTCATAATCTTCATCTGTTATGGTGGAAATAGCAAGAGTGAGTCCATGTCGAACTCAACAAATATAACACAGGGTTCATGAGGCTCAAATGGCTAGACACTGTTTAACTGCGGTTTGCTTTTAATCATATGTTTGACAATTGAATAGCTTCAAGATAAACCACTTCCCATTAAAGAATCAATGATCAGTTGCAATAATGATAACGAATAACATTAACATGGGTATAACAATAATCAACAATAATTAAACATAATATAGCAATGGTGATCATCTATCTGTAAATGTTCCAAGGCCGCTCGTATCCGTGAGCACGGCTAGTATACCAGTTTTTAACTCTGCGCAGAGGTGTACACTTTCACTGTGAGTCATGATTTCCAAATGAGTGGGGAGATCAAGCCCAAACACTAGAGAACCATATAAAGCCACTCAAGAGTTCGTCTAACAAGTTAGGGCCATTAGATTCACTCGGCAGGCAGATGTAGAACCCCCTTTCCCTGTGGCACAACAACCGCAGCCTATACACACTAGGCCAGGGGCTCGCACTACACCCAACGTGGCAAGCCATTCTTACGCCATTTAAGGTAACCACTAACAAGCTAGAAAAGGTCTCTTGAACAACTAAAGCCAGAGCCATATAGCCCTCACAGCTGTACTGTATATCCCGGATGATCACGTACAGATAAGTCCTTATGGAGAGTAACTAGAGCATCAAAAATAATACACATGCTCTAGCCCCCTTTTAACAAAAATTAAATCATCTTAATGATTGATTGCTTGATCCATTAATCATATCGCAAGATCATTGTTCTTAGTTTAAGCACTAGCCATAGCTACCCATATGCATTCCCAAGGTTGACAAGGAGTCAAGACAACAAGCACTAAGTTATAATCTCTAAGGTTGTCAAGGTAAGCACATGCATATGTATGATAATTTCGGTGAATAGGTAACAAGGATAGTCCTGTGTTATACTTGCCTTGATCAAAGCTCTCCAAATAATACTGCTGACTTGGCTCAAAGTAATACTCCGAATCGTCCAAATACTGCTCACCTTCTATACTCGATCATCAATCAACAACATACATGCATCCAATCAAACATACACGAAGCAAACAAAGAGATATAATTAGAACAGTACACCAACAGTAACAAAACAGTAATAAAAGTTTATAAAACTCTTCTACACGTTTCTACGATCACACAGACGCAAAGATCACCAAATTCGGAGTTAAAACGTGAAAGTTATGAATTTTCTAAGATTTCCTATAGATAAATAAATACTTAATTATAAACTCGAAAAATAAATTATCAAAACTAACTGTACAACTACACTAACAGGTAGAGCTCGCAAATACGAACCTAACGCAACTTGAACGGATCAAATCGGAGTTAAAACGAAGATTTTATGACTAAAACAATCCTAGTGGCAAAACTGTAAATACCTGAAAACGTATTTTTGAATAAACCGGAAGAGAATACGCTTTCAAAACATGAATACGTATTTTCTGGAATGCGCCAAGGACCGCGGGTTATATAACGAAAAAGTGCAGGGGCTCTTTAGAAAAGTTACCCCGCGAAGGGGTAAGATCTAATCTTGGCCGCTTATCCAAGATCGGACGGCTCACATCTCCACCAGAGGAGATCGGCGGCGCTTCCGCCGCCCCGCCCCAACCCCACGGTGGCGCCATGGCCGGCGGCCCGCCGGACTCACCAAACCCGCCCTAAACTTCACCAAAACATGCGCAGTTGGTACCAATCGAATGGGAAGCTCATTGCGATCTCACCTAGAGCTTCAAAACGATCAATCACGGGACGAAGATGACGGGCGGCTTGATGGAGCGGACGGCCGACCTCCTACTCACAGTGATGGTGCGAAAAGCGATTAGTAGCCAAATTGAAAGCACCTTTAGGTACACAAGAGCATGCTAAAGCTGATAGGATAGCTTACGGTAGTGAAAAGACGACGTACACGCCGAATTGAAGCTCACCGCGGCTTCTAGGGTTGCGGCAGCGGCGAGAGCTCGAACGGGGTCAATTAGCCCACGATTTGATCTAAAAATGAAAGGCGGCGGCTCGGCCCTAACCTATATAGAGCAAGGACTCCTCAATTTGGATGGAAATCCCGAGTAAAACGGTTTTGATTCGGTGGGTATAGTGCTCGAGACCGGCTCGGTTACGAGCTTGAAGAAGAGGACGCGGCTGACGATCGGGTCCCACCCGTCGGTGACCCAGAGAGGAGAGGGAAGGCGCGGCTACGAATCGGACGACTGGGCCGTGCGCCTGCTGCAGTACTGGGCCGGCCCATCTGTTGGCCCACGCGGAGAGCGCCGCCCAGCCCCCTGCCGCGGCCCAGCGGGGGCGCGGGAGAACAGGCCGATCCGTCGGTCATTCGGCCCGCCAGGTAAGTATCCTTTTCTCTTTTTTTACTTGTTTTCAATAAATATCTCAAATAAATTTTCTAATCCAAAATAAAATAAAACAAATCCACACCACACAATAAAATAAATGCAACAGCATGAATGCATCACCAAATATATTTCTTATTATTATTTCAATTTGTCATTATTTGTTATCCAACTTATTCAAAATTCATTATTTCTGAAATTTTGGGTGTTACAGATATGCATGTGTCTTGGGCTATATGGTAGATGGTTGTAAATGGTAAATGGAGTAGAAGTGGTTATAAGGGGTAAAGGGATGATGATGGTGAATAATTAGCTCCTTTGGGAAAATTTCTCATATACCTCTCTTAGAAAACTTGAAGAATTTGAGAAGAACTTGGGCTTCTAAATCTCTCTTTATTTCTGAGTGGGACATTTGTCCTCTTTCTTTCTTTTTTCCTTCTTTTTTCTTTTTCTTTTTTTAGAATACCCAAGTTTCTTTTAGAACACAATTACAAGAGGTAGCATAACTAGATATTTGGAGCTTTATTGGCTAGCAAGGGATAAAATGGATGATAGGAATATTTTTGCAGTTCACTCCCAATGTAAGAGTAGAACTATTTTCTAGGGTGGATCTGAATGTGGATTCGTACTTCCAGGGTAGAAGCAGAATATATAGGTGGATATATATGTGTGGATATGGATATGGATGCGTACTTCCAGGGTAGAAGCAGCATGTATAGGTAGAGTGTATAGGTGGATCTCGATTTTAACCGCATGACTAGTTCCTATGGATCGACACAGCCTGACCATACTCAATGCTCACAAATATTAAATATGAATGTAAGGCTTCCTAATCTACAAGCATGTATATGGCTGTGGTAGGATTTTAAACTCTCGTCATACAGGAACTCATCATATAGCAAGTTAGTTTTCAAAAGATAAATTCTCCATAACTCTAGTATCTCTAGGAACATGATAGATAGCAGCTCAAAACCTTCCCATATCATATCCGTCAACTACCTAGATATAGATCAAGCATTTGCTACCCACAAGTTTTAGGTTTAGAGCAAATCTTAAATCAAAACAATTGTATCCAAAACTCGGGAGAGTTCAAGGCTGAAAACTAGGTACTTGAAAGGAATTATAGTAGAGCAACTATTCATCATTTTCATATAAGAGTTTATTCTAGGGGTTCACTTAGAAAGATGAAACTTAGCACACTCTCCTATATTTATTTACCAAACTTAAAGATTATACAAAAAAACATATATATGTATAAGAAAACATTTATTTGGGTTTCTATAGGTTATGCATCTTTTTATTTTATTTCATATATCAAAACAAAAATAGGTAGGTAGAAAAATACTTAGCTAGATACATAGGGGATGCTCTCCCCCAAGCTGAATGTTGACATAGTCTTGCTTGGCAGACAATGAAGGTGTACTTCCCCTCATCGGAGTGCTTATGATGATGATTGTTGAGATAGTGCTCCGACAGGGAACAGATTATCCTTTTTGTCTGTTTGCTTTCCTTGCTCCTTCAAATTCTATAAAGCTCAAATAGACAACAAAGCTTGTGGAACTTGATTAAGTGTTAGTGATAAACCTCTAAGCCTTGAGCGTCTAGAACCTCTTAACAAATGTATCTTTCTAGCAGGATCTCTTGTACCATATTTTTATATTTTTATATTTTTATATAGTGCAAGGAATAAAATGACGAATGCTTCTTTATTTTATTTTTATGCCACCATAGCAAGTAGACTTATGGGTTGCCACAAATTTATTTGCATGGGGCTTAGCAATTTTATAATGCAATGCAAGACATATTTATTTTCTTTTCTATGCAGAAATAAAATATAACCAAACATATAATGAAGGAAAGTAAATATAATGCGGAAAATTAAATGCAGAACTAAAAAGGGAAATATTGATAACTACCAAGTTACCTCTTGGCGCGGCGTTCGGTGATTTGGATTCTCCGAACAGAACCTCTTATTTGCTCTAAATATTCTAGGGCACCTTGGATGGATCGAGTGATGCACTAACTGTGCTAAATCTGACTTTGAATTTACCTTTACCTTCCATACCTGTTTTGTTAGTGAGGTTGACTTTGAGGAATGAGTTGGTTGCACTATCTTCTCTTCTTTATTCTCCATGGTAACTAGTTCACTTTCTGTTGGGGGTACAACTTCCTTCTCAAGATAAATCTTTTCTTCAGGATATCGATCTTCATATCTTGATACTTCTCCTTGATAGTCAGCCCATCCATCCTTGGGGATCTGATTCTTCTGGGTGCGGTTGCGATGCCTTCTTCTGATTCTGTTCTTCTTGGGTTCTTCATCGACTATATAATTATTATTGAAATAACGGCGTACCTTATCTGAGGGAAATTGAAAATGTACTTCTCCAGTTGCAATGTAAATGATAGCCTTGGTAGTGCTTAGGAACAGTCTTCCTAGGATGATTGGTGGATCGTACTCATCTTCTCCCATATCGATGACTAAGAAGTCAGTCGGGATGAAGTGGTCATCAATTTGCACCAGGACGTTCTTCGCTATTCCGTCCACGAAGCGAAATGATTGGTCCGCCATCTGCAGCTGCGCATAGGTTGGGTCTAAAGGCATAGTACCATATAGATATTCATAAGTTACCTTGACCATTATGTTGACAACCGATCTAGTGTCATAGACAGCTTTATGAAAGGAACTTCTATTGATTGTGCATTCAATGGTTGGAACACCTGGGTCGTCTCTCTTGAGTAGATATGGGGACTTGAGCTGATGATCATGCTCTCTGTGGACTACAGTGATCATTCTCACTGACTCCATCTATTGTGGCTTCCTATTCTTGTTCTTGTTCCTCCAATTGTTCTTCTTCTTTGGCTCATAAGAATGTTGAAGGTGTGTAGGGAATTGTAACACTTTGTCCTTGAAGAAGAAGGTCTCTCTCTTGCCTTTGATGTTGAAACATATCTTAGCAGTGTTGGCGTATATGATAGCTCCAGCGGTGTTCAAGAACGGTCGTCCCAAAATGATGAGCGACTTCTCATCACCACCTATCTCTATTACTATAAAATCTACAGGAACATACGAGCTGCCCACTCGTACACATATATCTTCTAGAATTCCCTTGGTGTAGCAAAGTGACTGGTCTGCAAGCTGCAAGCACATGGTTGTGTACAATAAAGGATAATTAAACATTTTGTCATAGATTACCTTAGGCATGATATTGATGCTTGCACCAAAGTCACAGATAGCTTCATTAAAGTTCACGCTTCCAATGGAGATTGGGATGACAGGTCTTCCTAGATCACCTTCGGTAGAGTCTCATTGTTCCATCCTTTGGAGATAGGGTCACTCCAATAACTTCCTGCATTAAATATGTCTACAAGATTTGCAATTTCTAGATCTTTCGGTTGTCCCTGAATTTTACCTTGGTTAGCAGGAACAATATTGGAAAGCTATTGCAACTGAGATTCTAGCATCTTATTAAAACTCAGCTGATTCTTAATGGCAGTAGAGAAGTTATCCATTCTATTATTAATTATTTCTAGCTTTTTATCATTGGATGCTAATTTCTTAGACATGCTATCCATTAATTTCCCTTGATTAAGCACTAACTCTCTTAGAGGGGGTTGATTGAAAGAATTATTACCTTGATAATTACCTAAGTAGTTACCTGAGTAGTTAGGCCTCTACTGCTGATTCCAACCTTGATTCTATTGAGGACGATAGTAGTTGCTATTATTATTGAGGTAGTTCACATCCTCTTGTAGCTCTAGGCAACTGCTTCCTAAATGCCCAGTGTCTCCACACTCTTCACAAGTCATGCGAGAATCATGAATGTGCATGACTACCTTCTTCTCTCCGGCTCTCTCATCAAGCCTCTTCATAAGCAGGTCCATCTTGGCAGATAGCATGTCCACCTCCTTCAACTGGTGCATACCTCCACCTCTCTTACGGGTTTGAGTTCTTTCTTCATTCCAACCTTGGTTGGACGCCATCATTTCCACAAGAGCTGTGGCTTGATTGATTGTAAGTGATAAAAATGCTCCTCCAGCTGCAGCATCCATAGTCTCACGAGTGCTATTGGTGAGCCTGTGATAGAAGGTCTACATAAGTAGCCAATTCTCCATTCCATGATGAGGACATTCTAGGATGTAATCTTGAAAGCGCTCCCATGCTTCTGGGACTGACTCATCATGTTGCTGCTGAAAACTTGATATCTTCCCACGAAGAGCATTTGTCTTGCCCATGGGAAAGAACTTCGCTAAGAAATTGGTGGAACAGAGTACCCACGTAGTATTCTCCTCCTTATTTGTATAGAACCACTACTTCGCTCTCCCTAAGAGTGAGAATGGAAAGAGGCGAAGTAGTATGGCATTTCTAGGGACATCCTTGATGGTGAAAGTGTTGCAAATCTTCAGGAAGTGTTGGAGATGAGCACTAGCATCTTCATGTGCCTTCCCACAAAACTGGCTAGCTTGCACCATATTGATCAATGCCGGCTTTAGCTCAAAGTTTTGCTCAATCTCTGTCGCAAGTCCAGTTCGAATGTTAGTTGTAGTTGGAGCTAAGAACTCGCGGAGTGACTTATTTGCCATAGCGTCGAATTCTGGTGTTAAGTTCCAAAATATGCTTGGTTGACCTTCTGAATCAGAGAGTGGAGCTTCAAGCTGGGATGATGATGTTTTTGCTTGAACTCTCTTTAGCTTGGCTCTAGCACTCCTGAATAACAATTCTGGATTATCGATGAAATTATCTAGACGGCCAAACCAGCTCATACATTACCCTATATATGATATATAAAATAGATAGAAGACAAGGGTAAGGCTGTATGAGAAGAGAAAGACGATGGTTTCTCGATCACATTAGTAGATGCAAGTGATGGCTCATTATCCTTTGGATAGCAATTCAACCTTCCCCGGCAACGGCGCCAAAAATGCTTATTGATATTTCTTAACGTCACTTAAGCTAGGTTGTCATCCCCAGCATGACGCCAGAAATGTGGTATTAAATAAATGCAAATGCTCCTCTAGAAATAAATATAAAATCCGCAAGCGCACAGATAATACCGATGTAGCATTTTAACCAGGAGTAAACCAGGTATCGTTGTTTATATTTTACCACTGGGAAGGGATGCTAAGGATAATGAATAATGAGCAATGAGCAATACTGCATATGCTAATGGAGAGCATAACCATGTCTTTATCTCTCTTCTCATACAGGGTAAGTGTCACAAGATAAATAATATATGAATAATAATAAAGATAACTGATAAGCACATAGCCATATAATGATAAACATCTCAATAAACTACTCTAGATATATAGCACTAGCATGGATTAGGATGAACTATCGGGATAATCCTAACTTATTCTAACTATAAAGTCAAAGCATACGATGATTAGTGCAATTACACTTGGCAATCATGGCAAGAACAAGTTATATCTACGCATAGTGATATTACTAATGAAGATATAGAACATAGCCATAACTTCCCTGTAATAGTTGTGCTCTGCATGCCCTATACTTGGGACGTGGACTACAGAGGACTCAACAGGACTGTTACTCCCGCGATCTACCACACGATCCGGAATATAGGGTACAATCGCAGGTAAATACGGTATAGGCACCACGCCTACACAATGTTTACCACTTACCCATGATATCAATAAGTAAGCACTGTACAATCCTATACTTGAATATAAATCTGATCGAACTATGCCAAACACATAATCAAAGCAGACTAAGAACAATATAATTGAGAACATAAGCAAATAGAGCAAAGTCATATCCAATATGATAGAATAGACTAAAGTCATATTCATACAAATGATGAACTAGATAATATAATATAAGAACAAATACAAAAGTAGGAGTGAAACGAACCAGGAATTCAAAACTTGAATTCCCGACTCTTTTGCCCCTCTGTGATAGTCCCAGGATACCTCAGCTATCACGGGCGTCCACTTTTCAGCTGATTACAAAGTCATACAACACAGATTACAAAAAAAATGGGATTAAAACTCAACCTATTACATCATCTAGGTTTGGATCAAACAAAACACCGAGGCTCTACTCGTAGCAGCGAAGCTTGGTGAAACTCCAGTCCACGGGCATCCTTGAGAGTAGTCCGCAAACCAACTACCCACCTCAACATCTCTGCAGGCAAAGAATCTGCACACCGCCAGATGTGTGCAGGCCATGGTCAGCACCGATGAGCTTTAGTGGAAAAAGAAAAACAAGGGATCTGGCGATCCTATTAGTCTGGCTGAGGTTTGCATCCTTAGCGCTTGCAGGAGCAACAAAAGTAGTAATATAAGGTAAACTTCTCATAACCCAAACCACAATCTCAACTCAACCTCTCCTCATCTCAACAACACATCTCACATATCAACTCTCATCTTCCCTCACAACATCCTCATACTATCAGTCTAGGCGATGAGGCGGCCTCCGCACGCCCCTCATCTCAGCGGCCTCAAACCGGACCATAGCTTCGGGGGAGAAAAGCAAAGCACAAGGGAAGACTAGCGGGTATGAAACAGTTCACAGGGGTGATCATGACCGAGATCGCGGCTATACGTATAGTTTTAACTCTGCAGAGGTTGTACACCTTTAATCCATCAGGATCACCATCATCAACCATGGCCGTGGTCTAAGCGATCACCGCTCAAGAACTAGCACATTCCTCACTAGTCTGCCCCCAAGTGGAGTCGCATACGGCACAACGTATACACTTGGGGTCGTGATTAGGGTAGCCGGAAAACCCGTCGGCATCCTTCTCACCGTGCCCCCAGGGGATACCCCTGTGCACCTCTACTCCCACAGAACTGGCTCAGTCCGCACTAACTCAACAGAACGGGGCCCGCCCATAACAGGGCCTGTGGTGTGCACGCTAACATAGTCCCGTGTTCCAGGCATCAACCCACGACGGTCCTTAATTGGCCAGAGCAAGCACCTTCCACCAATACACCACGTGGTCCACCTCTCTCAGGTAACCACCTCCCCAAACGCCTGTTCCAACATAACCAGCAAAACCAGAACTGGGGCACTCCGCGCACCAAAGTGCACCCCTCCAGGGTAAAAACCTCTCACTCTGGCTTGTGTGGTCGTGCTGGTGACCGTGCCTAAGTACGTGATCGTGGGTGCAGCCACAACCGGGCGGTGGTCCGTGGCGGCGGTAGTGCCGCGTCATGTGTACGCGGGTAGTGCGGCACGAAGGCCGGTCAGGCATGCAAAGACACGGCAAAGGTGTTGGCTTTGGAGTTCCCGAGCTCACCGGCGGGCTTGTCGAGGGCAGGGCGCGTGGTGCCGGACGGGCTCGGGGCAGACAGTTCACGACGTCGCCATGGTGGAGGCGTGGCCGTTGCTCGAGTGAGGACGTGTTCCCGAGCGGTGTGGCTTGGTGATGAGGCCGCAGCAACTCGCGGCGACGTCGTTGGTGCGTGGCACCCCTGCAGTGAGCGGGGGCACAGTACAAAGGCCAGTCACAAGCGAGGATGACGACGGGGAAGGGAAGGATGGTGGCTTTTGGCCAAGAAGGCTCACCGGTGACTCGTCGTTGGTACAAGGTGGACGGCAAGGCTGACCCAGCTGCTCCTCGGCGAGCGCCGCGTCGTGGCTGCGACTAGGCGAGGCGGCGGGACGACGCGGACAAAGAGCTCGCGGTCCAGCTGGGCATGGCGTCCGCGGCTCCGCGCTGTGGTGAGGTGAGGCCGCTGCTAGGAAGGAGATGGAGGGGAGGATGGCGGCGGCGGCTGGGAGATGGAGCTAGCAAGGGCCAGGGCTGCGCCCGGCTTTTATAGGCCGCGGCTAGGGTTCGCGGGGCGCGGACCGGGAACGGCGGCGATTGCGGCGCCCTCGCAGCGGGGACACGCGGTGTCCATCCGCAGCGCAGGTAGGTGGCGCTGCTGGAATCTTCGAGAAGGGCTTGGGTGGCACCGTCTTGGGCGGCCAAGGCGGGGTCGCGGCGCTGTGCTGTTCGTGACTCGACGCGAGTCGCTGCGCGGGACATGGGCTTCAGGTGGGGCCCCGTGCTGGTGTAGGCGCAGGGCAGCCGAGGTGGTTACTTGGTTCCTTGCGCTGGACGCCGGAGGAAAAAGAGCCGCGCGCAGATGGCAGAGAAGAGGACGGACGGTTGGGGAAGACGACGAAGTGCTCAGGCCGCGTTTAGTTCCCATGCAAGCCCCAAAAATTTCCTCTTCCACACATCACATCAAATCTTTAAACACATGTATTAAATATTAAATATAGGTAAAAAAATAACTAATTACATAGTTTGTCTGTTAAGGTCGAGACGAATCTTTTGAACCTAGTTAGTCCATGATTAGACAAATTTTATCAAATAACAACGAAATGTGCTACAGTAACTTTTCAACCACTTTTCCCTCATCTAAACACACCCTCAGCGTCCTCGTCTTTCTTCCCCCCCCCCCCCCCCTTGACGCTGATGAGCGGGCCCGAGGAGAGGAGCATGTACAAGAGCATGCAAGAGCGGCGGCGGCTGTTAGCGTCTCGTCTACGCGAGTAGGAAACAAAGCGGCTTCACCGGGCTCGTGCAGCGCACGCGATGTGGGGGCGATGGCATCCGCATCTGGCTTCCCATCCTCAAGAGACTGACGTGCGGGGCTCAGCAGGAGGAGACGTACAGGAGCATGCTGCGGTCTCTCGTGCGTGCAGCGAGGAGTATCCAAGGCAGCGGCGGCGATCCTGCTGCACGTGCTGTGCTCTAGCTGAGCCAGCGGAGGAGTTGGGCCTGGCCACGAGAGGAGAAATGGCGATTGGGCCTGGTACATATACATGTATACATACTTCGGCTTTGGAGAACTCAAGGTTCACGTAGCTACAGAAATGAAACAAGCAGAGCATGCAGTTGGGTACTGCTGCTGCACACGTCAAGCACAAGATGGTTAGGAGATTAAATAGGGATTCCTCACTTAGCTCTAGGGAATTTGGAGAAAAGGATCTACCTCCAAGCACAACCAAAGAACCAGCTCACCCGTGCGTCTAAACTAAATGGTGCACAAGTTATTCATGAAATTAATTTGAAGACGAAGGGAGGGAGAGTTAGGATTTTATCTTAGTAAATAATAAATCAATTGCGAGTGCGGTTGCATGTTGAATTCGAGTGCGGGCTCGAATTCAACCAAGATTTTAGTTTTTCTTCGAAAACATTTCATTTGAAAAACATCTCTTGTCATGTAGGTGATCAACCTCCATGACAAGTGATTCGTTGTAAAAAGTTTTGGAGCTCGAGTTTGGAATTTGGGGCCGGAAAGGTTTGACCTAACTTTTACATGCAACACACATCAAGCAAAAATTTTAAAAAGTTGGGATTTTTATATTACACAAATTTGCGGAATGTTACAGTCCACCCTCCTTACAGGAATCTCGTCCTCGAGATTAGAGGCCGTTACTCCTGAAGGATGGTAGTTAGGTTCACCTAGGTTTGATGGCTTTTACCACAAGTTCAACATGCATTAATGCACTAGGTTTTTGCAAAGAGATTTCGAAAAGGGGTTCTTGGAAAACGGTTTTTACCAGAGCCCGATTGAATGAAGAAGGTCGTTTTTACAAAAGGAGAGGAAGAAAATTTTGCTTTCCCCAAATCTATTTTCGAAAGAGAAGCTTTTTCACCAAAGAGCTTTGAAACTTTCTCAACCCAAGTTGAAAATTCCTTTAGCAAACATTTGTTTTTGTAAAAAGGTTATTGGGAAACAAGTTTAAATACCAGTTGAAGACACTTCCATACACAAAAAAAATTGTAAAACAAGTTCGAAAGCCAGTTTGGAAAACTATTTCGCTTTGAACAGCGGTTTTTGAAACAAAATAGTTTAAGTAGTTTACTTTTTGAAACGAAGTTCCTTTTTCTTTGCAAGATAGGGAAGCAACTTGAAATAGGTTTTTCGTTTGAAAACAAAATCCCTTTTGAGATTGGTTTTGAATTTTGGAACCCAAATCCTCTTGCATGATGCATTTTTAGGAGGCTTAGAAACAAGTTTTTATGAGAATATAGTTTTGGAAAACGCTTTTTGAAGAAAAGAGCTTTTCTCAAAAATTTTGAAGTACTCGCACAAATAGGGTTTGAAATATATTTTTATTATTATTATTTTTTTACAAGCATTTTGAAATTGGGGTGAGGTTTTTCCAACATTGGAAAGAGGCCAAAAGTTTTGAATGGGGCAAAACTTTTCAAAATTTCTTTTTCTTTGAAAGCCGTTTTTACTCCAAAACAAGAGTTTATTTTTGCAAAGCTTTGAGTTTTAAAAATCTTTTGATAGAAGCAAGATAGGGTTTTTGAGTAGGGATTTTTTTAAAACCCAAAACATCCTTCGTTTTAAGTAAAACTCCTTTCAAATAGTCCCTTTTGAAGCAGGGTTTTCGAAAAAGCTAAGCTTAGGATTAAAGTTGTATGCGGGTACCACTCGAAAGCAGTCACGGTCACGTACCTCGATACCTGCATACGCCCAGCAGTAGCCATGTGGATGCATCACACATGGGACCCCAAGTTTCATAGCGGCACCAAGGGTTATGATTACGACACACTACCGGTTAAGTCACTGGCAACAACTGTACCCTAGCTTAGAGGGAGAGGCGAGTTTTAGAAAAGATGAGAGAAAGCCTTTGTAAAATGGTTTTGTAAGTCGCGTTTTTGAAAACACAATTTTCAAATCTTCTGCTTCGCAATTCTTTTGAGAAGAAAGGTCACAACCCTTGGATTTGAATCAAAACAAGGATTTTAAAATAGGTTGTAGCCCGTTTTAGTTTTTGAAGCTCAAATCAAAACTTTTATAAAGGTTTTTGCTTTTCAAACCTCTTTTACAATGCTTTTTAGTATCATTTGGCCTTTTTGAAAAGGGAGTTTTTAGAAATCAAATCAGTTTATAAACTTTTCCAAACTGGAATTTTTGGAAAAGATGTTTTGAAATAGCTGGTACACTGAGTTTGAAAATAATTTTAATGAAAATGTTTTGCAAATACCGGGGTTTTTCCCAAAACTTTTCAAGACATGCAGTTTTTTTGAAATTCTATTTAAATGATGAGGGAGGGTGAGTTGCAAAACTTTTGAAAAACATGTTGAAATCCATGCAAGTTTTGGAAACAAAATCTTTGAAAGCCCTTGTTTTCTAAGTCAAACGCACACCCTTTTTTTTTAATGATTTCAAATTGAAATATTTTGAATCTCATCTTAGTTTCGAAGACACAGGGTTGCTTCCCCTTTTATTTGAGTCAAACAAAACTAGTTTTTTTTAAAAAAAATGTTTTGAAATCATTTCTTATTTGAAAAGGTAAAACTTTCGCGATTAAACTTTGTTTTTGGAAACCTCTTTTTGAAACGAAACTTTTGAAGCTAGATTTCGGAAAGCCCATTTTGGTTTTACTAAAATTTTTGGAAGGAATTTTGGCTCTTAAGTTGAAATCAAAAGCTTTTTAAAACAAAATTGTGCCAAAGACTTTGGTTTAAAGACCTTTTGTTGATTGAAAAGCAAAACCTTTATTTTTCGGAAGTGAAATTGTAACACTTTTTGAAACAAGACGAGTTTTCAAGCTATTTCGCAAATAGCTTTTGAGATCAAATCAAGTTGAGAAGAGATTTTAACTGCTTTTCCTTTGAAAGAGGAGAAACTTTTTAAGAAGCTTAGAAACCATTTTCTTTTGAATAGATATGCTTTTGTTAAAGTGGGACTTTTTGACCAGAAAAGGGGAGGGTGCTTTGAATATGCATCTAGTTGAGAGTCAAAAACAGTTTTGAAACGGTCTGGCAAGGGTATGATGCATCAGCTTTTATATTTTGGCCCTGTTAGTCGGGGGGTCATTTACCTAGTCATGGGGCGGCCTTGGGTTGGATTACCGAGAGGAGAATTATCATGTAAAAACTGTTTTACTACTACTACTACACTCAAACATAAGAAATGCCGCGGATAAGAGCCAAACACTCAATCACCATTACAAACCTATTTCCATGACTAACTAGTCGGCTTGGTATGACAGGGAGGTCTACTAATCGTCTGCTCCTTTGACGAGGTAACACATAGGGAATCGAACTGAGTGGGACAGGGTGGCTCGCGGTGAAGTGAAGTGAGGTAGAGCGAAGGAGAGCGAAGAGGAGCGAAGTAGAGCGACAAAGAGTGAAGTAGAGTGGAGAAGGGCGATGGAGAGCGACGACAGATATGAAAGAAAGAAGTTTCGAGGTAAGGCGTGTGAAAGAGATGAGCCATGCAAGAAAATGCAGCATGTTCGGTATAGCAACCGAAAGTGCCAAGATTCGTGTTTGCTCCTATCGGTCGGTTCTACGGGTTCGTCCAAGGTTTAACCATGACACTAGACTGACTCAAGGGCTTCTAGACTAACGTCTGGTTCTTGATTTGCGACCTACTGTCAAGTATGGCTCTGATACCAACTGAAACGAACCAGGAATTCAAAACTTGACTAAGAACACATAATCAAAGCAGACTAAGAACAATATAATTGAGAACATAAGCAAATAGAGCAAAGTCATATCCAATATGATAGAATAGACTAAAGTCATATTCATACAAATGATGAACTAGATAATATAATATAAGAACAAATACAAAAGTAGGAGTGAAACGAACCAGGAATTCAAAACTTGAATTCCCGACTCTTTTGCCCCTCTGTGATAGTCCCAGGATACCTCAGCTATCACGGGCGTCCACTTTTCAGCTGATTACAAAGTCATACAACACAGATTACAAAAAAAATGGGATTAAAACTCAACCTATTACATCATCTAGGTTTGGATCAAACAAAACACCGAGGCTCTACTCGTAGCAGCGAAGCTTGGTGAAACTCCAGTCCACGGGCATCCTTGAGAGTAGTCCGCAAACCAACTACCCACCTCAACATCTCTGCAGGCAAAGAATCTGCACACCGCCAGATGTGTGCAGGCCATGGTCAGCACCGATGAGCTTTAGTGGAAAAAGAAAAACAAGGGATCTGGCGATCCTATTAGTCTGGCTGAGGTTTGCATCCTTAGCGCTTGCAGGAGCAACAAAAGTAGTAATATAAGGTAAACTTCTCATAACCCAAACCACAATCTCAACTCAACCTCTCCTCATCTCAACAACACATCTCACATATCAACTCTCATCTTCCCTCACAACATCCTCATACTATCAGTCTAGGCGATGAGGCGGCCTTCGCACGCCCCTCATCTCAGCGGCCTCAAACCGGACCATAGCTTCGGGGGAGAAAAGCAAAGCACAAGGGAAGACTAGCGGGTATGAAACAGTTCACAGGGGTGATCATGACCGAGATCGCGGCTATACGTATAGTTTTAACTCTGCAGAGGTTGTACACCTTTAATCCATCAGGATCACCATCATCAACCATGGCCGTGGTCTAAGCGATCACCGCTCAAGAACTAGCACATTCCTCACTAGTCTGCCCCCAAGTGGAGTCGCATACGGCACAACGTATACACTTGGGGTCGTGATTAGGGTAGCCGGAAAACCCGTCGGCATCCTTCTCACCGTGCCCCCAGGGGATACCCCTGTGCACCTCTACTCCCACAGAACTGGCTCAGTCCGCACTAACTCAACAGAACGGGCCCCGCCCATAACAGGGCCTGTGGTGTGCACGCTAACATAGTCCCGTGTTCCAGGCATCAACCCACGACGGTCCTTAATTGGCCAGAGCAAGCACCTTCCACCAATACACCACGTGGTCCACCTCTCTCAGGTAACCACCTCCCCAAACGCCTGTTCCAACATAACCAGCAAAACCAGAACTGGGGCACTCCGCGCACCAAAGTGCACCCCTCCAGGGTAAAAACCTCTCACTCTGGCCGGTACCTCCAAGAAACAGGTCAAGGCAAGGAGAATCTCCAGAACTCCTCATCACCACCACCCACTCGGGATTCAACGCTCCCGTCGCGCCAACCTACCATCCACTTCACGGGAAAAGCCTCATGGCAAACCCTGATTCACTAACCACGTCACCAATCCACCATCACATCACATAACAAGGTAATATATGTAATAATGATGGTAGTAAAATGCAAGCAAGCAGGTAGGCAATATATAAGTGCGAGCGCGAAGCTGGGTAACAGGGTGAAGAGGTTTCAAGCAAGGCAAACAAGGCTCATGCAAGCATGCATCACATATACTAGCAAAATGAATAAACATAAAACGCTAGCATTTCTACTTGCAATGCCTAAATAGGTTCTCTAAGAGTAAGGTGCTGCCATGACACCTGCGATGTCGAGGAGGTAGTGGTACGCGTCTCCAGCAGTTGGGGTCATCCACCATCGGGATCCATCGCCTCCGGGCACGTCGTCGAACAACGAACTCGGGTCGTCGCTACGCAAAAGAAAACAAAAGACCGCAATAAGAATCAAATAAAACCGCGACAAAACCTGACTCACTAGACTCAAACTACTGCACTAGGAGGTAGGGTAGGATTTTAGAAAAAAAAAATTATGAAAGTGGGTTCATAATTTTTGGAGCTAAGATGAATAGTTGGCGGATTTTTTGAAGGTGAAATATGAAGTTTGGAAAGAGAGAAAAAGAAGAAGGCTTAGGCTCCAACTGGGCTCGCCTGAGCTGCTTCCGGCCCAAGAGGGCGAACGGCGCAGGGGGCACTCGTGCTCGGGCTGAAAGCCAAACTGGGCTTGGCGTTCCATTCGGCCCAGAGGACAGAAGGAGAGGGTAAGGAGAGAGGGCCAAGCTAGGCCGCTTGGACTGGTGCTACGAACCGGTTAGCAGGCCGGGCAGCCGGGCATTTGACCCAAGAGGGAAGAGAGGGCATCAGGCACTTAGCTGGCCAAGTGCTCGACGCAAGGCAGGGAAAGCGGCGTGCTGTGCCCGGCGTTCGGCTCATGTTCGTGCGGGGTCACGGCCGTGGCTTTCGTGCACGGCCACGGCGGTGTCGCCGCGCTGTGGGCACGCGGTCGCAGAAGGAAAGGCAAGGGAGCACATGGCGGTGACTTGGTGCCGGTGGCAGGATGGGAGGCAGACGCACTGGTGGCGCTTGGCCGTGCTGCGCGTGCGAGTGCCTAGCCGGAACGTGTGCGAGAGCGTGCGGCCATGGCCTTGGGTGGAGGGCAGTGACTTGCATGAGCGCACGCACATGCAACGCAGCGGCGGCGTGCTAGAGGGCTAGGCCGTGATCGCGGTGACCGGCGGTTCTCGATCGAAGAGCCTGAGGGCGCGGACGCTATGCGCGCCCGACTCGAGACGGTGCCGCGCGGCGAGGGAAACGGAGACGGGACGCCCCTGCGTTCCCAGCGCAACCGCGCGCGTGGCCGGTGACGGCGGCTGTGTGTGCAACGTTCTTGCGTGCGGGGTCCAGGTGCCAACCGAGTCCGGCATCAGCCGTGCGCGTGGCCGTGCTGATCATGCGGCAACGCCGCGCCGTGCACGCGGAAGTGCGGGTGCTGCTGTGCTTTGGTGGCGGGGCAATGTACCGGTGGCCATGGTGTGCCGGTGGTCTGCGGCAGCATCCTAGAACGGCGAGCGGCCATGGAAGGCTTCGCCTTGGCTTGTGTGGTCGTGCTGGTGACCGTGCCTAAGTACGTGATCGTGGGCGCAGCCACGACCGGGCGGTGGTCCGTGGCGGCGGTAGTGCCGCGTCATGTGTACGCGGGTAGTGCGGCACGAAGGCCGGTCAGGCATGCAAAGACACGGCAAAGGTGTTGGCTTTGGAGTTCCCGAGCTCACCGGCGGGCTTGTCGAGGGCAGGGCGCGTGGTGCCGGACGGGCTCGGGGCAGGCAGTTCACGACGTCGCCATGGTGGAGGCGTGGCCGTTGCTCGAGTGAGGACGTGTTCCCGAGCGGTGTGGCTTGGTGATGAGGCCGCAGCAACTCGCGGCGATGTCGTTGGTGCGTGGCACCCCTGCAGTGAGCGGGGGCACAGTACAAAGGCCAGTCACAAGCGAGGATGACGACGGGGAAGGGAAGGATGGTGGCTTTTGGCCAAGAAGGCTCACCGGTGACTCGTCGTTGGTACAAGGTGGACGGCAAGGCTGACCCGGCTGCTCCTCGGCGAGCGCCGCGTCGTGGCTGCGACTAGGCGAGGCGGCGGGACGACGCGGACAAAGAGCTCGCGGTCCAGCTGGGCATGGCGTCCGCGGCTCCGCGCTGTGGTGAGGTGAGGCCGCTGCTAGGAAGGAGATGGAGGGGAGGATGGCGGCGGCGGCTGGGAGATGGAGCTAGCAAGGGCCAGGGCTGCGCCCGGCTTTTATAGGCCGCGGCTAGGGTTCGCGGGGCGCGGACCGGGAACGGCGGCGATTGCGGCGCCCTCGCAGCGGGGACACGCGGTGTCCATCCGCAGCGCAGGTAGGTGGCGCTGCTGGAATCTTCGAGAAGGGCTTGGGTGGCACCGTCTTGGGCGGCCAAGGCGGGGTCGCGGCGCTGTGCTGTTCGTGACTCGACGCGAGTCGCTGCGCGGGACATGGGCTTCAGGTGGGGCCCCGTGCTGGTGTACGCGCAGGGCAGCCGAGGCGGTTACTTGGTTCCTTGCGCTGGACGCCGGAGGAAAAAGAGCCGCGCGCAGATGGCAGAGAAGAGGACGGACGGTTGGGGAAGACGACGAAGTGCTCAGCGTCCTCGTCTTTCTTTTTCCCCCCCCCTTGACGCTGATGAGCGGGCCCGAGGAGAGGAGCATGTACAAGAGCATGCAAGAGCGGCGGCGGCTGTTAGCGTCTCGTCTACGCGAGTAGGAAACAAAGCGGCTTCACCGGGCTCGTGCAGCGCACGCGATGTGGGTAAGGATGAAAACGGTCGGAAACGGTCGAAAAACCCTTCAACCGTTTTCTACTTCTACATTTGAATACGAAAACGAAAGCGAAAACGGTAAAGCCGGACACGAAAACGAACGCGAACTTACGGAAAATCGAAAACGAACCAATTCGAGCGGAATTATGTCGAACATGGTCGGTATACGAAAAATAAATACGGAATACCGCCCCGTAGTACTAAATACATAACAATTAACAAGTGCATGACCCTTGGTCTAAAGTATTAACACAATCGCCGACACACAAATACATGTCTAGAACAAGCAGTTGAGTTGGTTACGAATATTTCTCTAGATATTGAGTAAAAGCAGCATCTATATATATATATAATAACATGCGTTGCAGTCACTTGACCACTCTATAAGTACTATTTACAACTAGATTATACGTGTACAAGCAAATTATCAATAGTTCATATACAATTCACATTGTTTTTTTTTAAAGTTGAGTTGCATTGTCATAGCTTACATAGCTTATGCATACCTAAGCCAACATTTTTTTGAGCACGAGATATTAAATTTATACATACAAAAATCATACAAAAAATAAAAAAGAAAATGTGGTGGTAAATATAAAATAATTAAACTTGACCGAGCAAGCAGCACACTCGGCTGTTGTGTGCTTCATGGGCTTCGGCTTCGGCCAACCACATTGGGCCTGTGCGGATGGGGACTCAGACTAAGCAAGTATAAGCAGTGTGTGTGAGTATGCTAGTTTCTTAGTACCACCTCGACGTCCCAACCAGCGACAAGGGAGCAAGCTGCTTATATATCACGCCGCAACACCAGTGAGGGAGCGCACAACCACACTGCAGCTGGGTTACGCTGAGGCCTGAGGGCACAATCAGTGAGTGAACTAGGTTGTCTGTAGTGGGCCAAATTCGGTTCAAACCGAATTTTGAATTCGGGATATTTTCGAATTAAAAGTAGAAAAGTAGAAAACAGTCGAAAAATGTCTAAATCGTTTTTGATCTGATTTCGAATTTGGTGTTCCGAATTTTGAACCGAATTCGAATTTGTCCGAAAAATACGGATTCGATCGGGTTAAATGTAGAAAACGATGCGGTTCGGTTCGGGATATTTCTGTTCCGTTTTGGGGGCGATGGCATCCGCATCTGGCTTCCCATCCTCAAGAGACTGACGTGCGGGGCCCAGCAGGAGGAGACGTACAGGAGCATGCTGCGGTCTCTCGTGCGTGCAGCGAGGAGTATCCAAGGCAGCGGCGGCGATCCTGCTGCACGTGCTGTGCTCTAGCTGAGCCAGCGGAGGAGTTGGGCCTGGCCACGAGAGGAGAAATGGCGATTGGGCCTGGTACATATACATGTATACATACTTCGGCTTTGGAGAACTCAAGGTTCACGTAGCTACAGAAATGAAACAAGCAGAGCATGCAGTTGGGTACTGCTGCTGCACACGTCAAGCACAAGATGGTTAGGAGATTAAATAGGGATTCCCCACTTAGCTCTAGGGAATTTGGAGAAAAGGATCTACCTCCAAGCACAACCAAAGAACCAGCTCACCCGTGCGTCTAAACTAAATGGTGCACAAGTTATTCATGAAATTAATTTGAAGACGAAGGGAGGGAGAGTTAGGATTTTATCTTAGTAAATAATAAATCAATTGCGAGTGCGGTTGCATGTTGAATTCGAGTGCGGGCTCGAATTCAACCAAGATTTTAGTTTTTCTTCGAAAACATTTCATTTGAAAAACATCTCTTGTCATGTAGGTGATCAACCTCCATGACAAGTGATTCGTTGTAAAAAGTTTTGGAGCTCGAGTTTGGAATTTGGGGCCGGAAAGGTTTGACCTAACTTTTACATGCAACACACATCAAGCAAAAATTTTAAAAAGTTGGGATTTTTATATTACACAAATTTGCGGAATGTTGCAAGGAGAGAATTAACAAGTATTCTCCGACAGATCCGAAAATCAAGCAATGCTTGGCTCCTTCTAGTTCTAATCCTATGTAGCTATGCTAAACTAGATATCTAATTGAGATGGTGGCTCTAGGGCTTCTCTGAATAATGAATTTCGTCTTGTGTTGGATCGAAAATTTAGGGTTTCTCCTGGGGCCAGGGGCCTTGCTTATATAACCCTTTAGGAAGCACCACAACCCTTTGATCAAACCGACCTTGATGAATGATTATTATTGATCCTCAAAGGCGGTGGAGGCATAATCCGCAAGGTTGACTGTGATTGGCCACCACAGGGGGGCAGGCGCCCAAGGGAGAGGGGCGGGCGCCCCTGCTGTGGGCCCGTTTTGTCTCCCATTTGTTTCTAGAGTATTCTCGTATCTTCCACATTCCAGAAAAGTTTTGTATAGCCCCTTTGTCTCTATGTAAATCTGACATGTGGGTATCCTTTACTTATTTCCTAATAACCCCCTGCAGAAATAGATATTCACCAAAACTCGTGGAATTCTGTCACTGTAACGCCTATATCTAGATAGTATTTGTATTTAGATCATTTCTCATGCTATGTTGACGGTTAAAAATAATACTTATCTACCATCAATAGACATGTAAGCGGTTCCATCTATGCATACCACACAACTAACCTTTCCCTTGAACTGCCCTGATAAAGTGAAAAGAGTAGGGTAATCGTTGATCATAACAAAGATAATTGCTCTCAACGTGAATGATTCTTTGTGGTACTCGTCCAATATTTGAACACCTATTTTCCACAATATTTTCATGTCCTCCATTAAGGGCTCCAAGAAAACATCCATGTTAACTCCAGGCTGTGTAGGTCCAGAGATAAAGATGGTTAGCAAAAGGTACTTTCGCTTCTGCATCAACCATGGAGGAAGGTTGTAGATGGTGAGGATGACCAGCCATGTGCTGTGCTTGCTGCTCCTCTCAGCAAATGGATTCATTTTGTCAGTACTCAGTGCGAACCTAACATTTCTTGGTTCCTTTGCAAAGTCCTTGTGGTTTTCATTGAAATCTTTCCACTGCTGACCATCGGCTGGGTGCCGAGCTTCCCATTGTCTTTGTGCTCATCAGAAGCATGCCAGATCATAAGTTTGGCATCCTCTGGGTTAGCAAACAATCAACTCAATCGATCGACCACAGGCAAGTACCACATCACCAAAGTAGGAATCTTTTTCTGCACATAATAATCTACTTCTTGTTTTTCTTTGCTAGTGGGTTTTGAACTACTCTTCTGGGTCTTCTATTGGGTCCTCTTTCGCTTCTTTCCTTTACACAAGGAGGCATCACACTCTTTCTCTCTGTAGTCTTTATTTGTCTTGTACCTACTTGCACCACAATTTGGACAGCTATCCAAATCCTTATAATCAGCACCTCGATATAGGATACAATGATTTCTACACGCGTGGATCTTCTCAACACCCATCATCAGTGAACTTATTAGCTTCTTTGCATAGTACGTGTTAGCAGGCACTTTGTTCTCCTTTGGAAGCATGTCTGCGATAATACTCAAGAACGCATCGAAGCCAACATCGGAAAGACCATACCTAGCTTTGCACACCAACAACTTTAGCACAAATCGCAGCGTCGTGAACTCTTTGGTGCAACCCTTAGACTCATCGTACAAAGGCTCTTCTGCTGCCTTCATCAGGGCCTCCATACCTTTTATGAAGAACATTGATGGATCTTCCGCATAACGATGCAACATTGCCTCTAGGAATTCTGCATCTTCCACAGCCATATTATTTGGCAGGACATTAGTTCTGACACCTTCATTTCCTCTAGCGAAACCATGACCAGGAACATTTGGCATAACATGTTCGGCGTCTAGACCATCGGCATCAGGTTGTTGTGTCTCGTGTACGAAATGAAACCCGCTAACAAGCATATCTGGACCATCGACGTCGATGTTCGTAGGGTTTTCAGTTGTATAAGGCACAGAGCTACCCTCTCCATGCTTTGTCCAAATCAAGTAATCCTTCATAAATCCTTGGCGGACCAAATGAGAAAGGATTTGTTGAGTGTCATCAAATACAAAAACATTTCTGTAGTCCATGCATGGACAATGTATGTGCGTCTTCTTTGTTCTCCTTGCATGGTTCTTAGCGGCATCAATAAAACTATGGACCTCAGATATGTATGATGGATCTAGTCTTGATAACTTATATATCCAAAAGGACCTCTCCATCATTACCTGTAAAATCATGACATTGTGGACCTCGGGTATTGTAATTATATATATATAGAGATATATATAGATATTTAGATATTTATTAGCACATTTTGATATGAGGTAGGGTATAGCTATGGTTTATTAGCTACGGTTTACGATTTATGTGAGGTTTTAGCTAGGGTTTAAAGTAAAAAACCTAATAAGTCGCATAATTAAAAAACCTAAGTTGCATAATTACAAAACTTAAGTAGGATAATTAAAATAGATACATGTGGATAAAATAAATTGAGAAATAAAGAGAGAGATTAAATTAAAAAACCTAATGAGCATAATTAAAAAAATAACAAAAAACCTACATTTCTCTCTCTACATAAATACACAAGAACACACCATTGATGGAATATATATCTTACATAAACTAGCTAAATTGAGAAGGAAACATGAAAACGGAGAGAGGAGACATTATGTAACCATCTTAAGCAACCTCATTAGAAGAAATAAAGACAAGAACCTAGATTTTCTTCTCTCTAACTCATGGTGAAACCCTAGATCCAAAAAGTAGCTCAAATTAAGCAAGAATGAACAAAATGATGGTACAGGGACACAAACTAACCTTTCTTATCAACCTACTTCCAAAAAATCAAGATCAAAACCTCTCTCCTTATATTTTGAGAGATCTGAACCTCCAAAATGCCCTCCAATGGAAGGTGGCTGCGATGTATAGGTCTACTCGGGGACAAAGGAGGTGTATATATACCAAAAACATCACTAGCGGTTGCCTTTAGTAACCGCCTGTGTAAATCCATTTCCACAGGCGGTTGTCATAAAGGCAACTGCCAGTGTAAATGTAACATTTTCACTGGCGGTTGGCTTATGACAACCGCCTGTGGAAATGGATTTTCACAGGCGGTTGTCATAAAGGCAACCACCAGTGTAAATGTAACATTTACACTAGCGGTTGTCTTATGTTACATTTACACTAGCAGTTGCTTTTATGATAACCGCCTGTGGAAATGGATTTACACAGGCGGTTACAAAGTCGTGGCTCACCCATTTCTTTACACAACTGGCCCTAAAGTGAAACCGCCAGTAAAAAAAAGTGGACCGCCGGCTTAGAGCTCTTTTGTACTAGTGATCATTCTGCCATTGGAAATTTTCATTAATTTTATAAGGAAATTTATATATTACTTGGTAATTTTATATCAAACATTTACATTTAGATGCGGTGGCGTTGCCATGGTGTCTTGCCGGAGCTTCCTGATGATGGATGCCGGCCTGTTTACTATAGGCACCGACCTACTGGACTCTTGATGATGGGCGTTTACAGGACGACCCATAGGGCACTGGCCTACTGCTGATCGGCATGTGTCGGTCCTCCAGATGATGGGTGTCGACGTTTCCAAATGATGACCCCGGCCCTAGTGTGCCGACATTTCCATGTCTAGGGCATGATGGAGTGTGAGCCGTGATTGAGCGAACATGGGATGGGTGATCATCACATACCATGTACACGTTAATGCTGCTGGGCCCTAGATAAAGAAAGGCCCACCAAACACATTAGTCTATAGCAACAGAAAAAAACTGTGGCAATAGTAATATGATATTGCGTCCATTTAGGATTGTAGTTACAATAAGTACCTAAGAATTTCAACAGCACAGAAGATTATTACAACCCAAAAAACCATGGAAATAGGAACATGCTATTGCATCCATTCAGAATTCTTGTTGCAATAACCACCTAGCAATTGCAATACCACTTAATATTATTGCAATCCAGAACAATCGTGACAACAGTTACAAGCAAAAGTAACCAAATATAATATAGTTGCAATAACACCAAGTAATTGCAACGAAAATCAATACTAATGCAACTCCAAAGCGCCATGGCAATAATGCCAACTAATTGCAACACAATTCTTAGATGGTTGCAATAGCACATGCCTGTTGCAACGACAAACCACACATATTGCAACACATTTAGTCCATTGCATTATAGGCACATATTGCAACCATTTTACGGAAAGGTTGCAATATGACCCCCCTATGGCAACCAAATTAGTGGTGTTGCAATCATGTGGCATGGCATTAGAGGTGAATCCTTGTAGTGACACCAAGTTCATGAAAGCGCAAGTAGATCACCGCCAAGTTTGACTGCATCGTATTATGTACTTAGCGAAATGTAGGTCACCGATTTTGTATCCACAAATATTATTGACGTACAGCAACGCATTAAGTAGTGCACTCTCCCTTGCTTCAAAAGTATGAGCATAGGGTCTACTAACGATGGTAAGTGGTGGTCAAGAAGTTGGTGGATCAAATGATCCCCTCTTAGTCATAATCAGCTTTTCCTGAAATCCTTCCGTAGTGAGTGTTGGCCATTCATCGGCATATTTCCATTCAAAACCCAATGCATATACATTGTCTAGTTTAGAATGGTTCAAAGCTACAACCTACATAGGTTAAGTCATAGTCCTCAACTTGTAATTGTTGGCACAAAAAATGGATATGAGAACAAAGCTTTCGAATAACAACAAATCTGAATATGAGCTATGAGTTCGACTTCGACTTTACCACATCATTTCGGTTGGTTCGAGCAATCCTTGCACAAAAGGCCGCAACATCATGATATGAGCCCGCCTCTATTACTTGTATCATCATGGAGGATAGTATAGGCAGGGTGTACCCAATATTTGCAAGCTTATTCAAACATGATTTGATAGCATATTTAATTGTAATTTTCTTCTCAGGTGCCTTTACTCCCACGTCTGAGATTTGTACAACACCTCTACCCCTCCTAGCGGCAATGGAAAAGCCAATTCAAGATTGGACCAATCAACCATTATCTACATCAAATCTATCAACATCCACTCTCTCAACCCCGAAATATGAAAGTGTCTCTTCGGGCCAAATGATTGGGTCAATTACCTACGGTACACTAAAGAAACACATATATATACATATCAGAAAAATATATTGTGTATAATAATATTTTAAACATATTAATGTATTAAAACATATATCGTTGCTTACTATGCTAGGATGATTGAACGGTACAGCCAGCAACCTTGGTTCGAATCCCAAGCAATACAATAGCCCCAACTTGGGACAATCGGTTCAAGAAGACATCCCGCCATCTCTTCTCGCTAAAGTTAATATATAAAATTCATATCATTGGAGTCCATATATGAATTCATACACCAAAATTCATATATTCATATATATATATAGGGTCAAACTATTGGGAGCCCAGGGCTGCCAATAGGAATTGGGGAGCCCCAGCCAGGTTCCACCGGGGGGGTGCGCCAGGTTCCAGACCCCCCAGGTGTGGGCGCTCGCGGCGGTCCCTGGTACCGTGCGGACGGGCGACGCGGCCTGGACCGGCTGCTGACGTCCCGTGGAGCAGGTGGGACAGGCAGCCCGTGGAGCAGGTGGATCAGCTGCATGCGAGATCGGTTTTCACGTTTGGACAGGCAGTGGTGTTAGATTTGTCTGGTATGGAAAGGACATGAAAAAGCAGGTGCATCTGCCAGCTTGTATGCAACCTTGTGTTGAGGTGCATAAATGTTCATGGGCCTGCGCAAAAAAATGGTTTACAGGTGTCAATGCATATGAGAATGGTGATTCCGTGCATACAAACGTGCATCTAAAAATTGCATATTAACAAAAAAACTATGGTTTGATTTCTAAAATTTCATATTAACAAAAAACATGCATCTAGAAGCTGGCATAAAAAAACTGACAGATGAGGGCATGAAAAAAACTTTCCAGCAGTGGGCAAAATCTTCATGCAAAACATGCATACAAATCTGCCGCTTGGGTGCATATAAAACTTCCAGTTGAGAGCATACAAATCTGTCGCTTGGGTGCATATAAAACTCCTAGTTGAGTGCATATAAAACCCAGCATTTGAACCCAAAAGTTCTATTTTTAATAGCTAGTTTATATGCATGTTCCAAGAGGATTATCTACACCAACGCATGGCCCCCATCTGATTCTGTTGTTGTGGACCACTGTCGGTTGCCAGTGTTTTGATCAGGCAGATGCAGGTTGGACAAAAAGGAAAGATTTGGAGGCATAAAACACTCGTGGCCTCGTTCCAGGCGCTCATTCTCTGACCTATTCCCCTCCACATGTATGGTCGATGGCTTCATCGCAACGTTTGGGCGGCGAGGGATTCGGCGAGGAGGATGCTCCGGACTCGGGCTTCCATCGGCGGCGACTACCTGTGATCGCAACGGCCACATGCGGCGAGTCCTGGAGCTTCTCGCCATGTGCTCCTGAACAGGCAACACCGTCCACGCCGGCCTACGTCACGCCGGATGCAGTGTTGCGTGCCCCCGGAGATCCGGACGTCGATGGCCTTCATGCTCAAGGTGTCCAAGGGTGCCTGTGGCCTCTTGACCTACTGGTTGCAGGCTCCCATGACATGGATACCCCCGCCGGCGAAGTCCACACGCATGTAAGTTCTTGTTCAAATGCAAAATCGGCTTCCTCTTCCCATGCTTTGTCAGTGGCGGCGTGTGCGCGGCAAGGACGGAGGTTGTCGAAGTTGTATTGCCATAAAAAATTGTTTTTTTGCAGTGCCGAAGTTGTATTAGCATAAAAAATTGTCTTTTTGGCAATTAAGCTCTGTAGTCATAAGAATTTGGTTTATATTTCATGTAGGCATAACAAATTTGTCGATTCAGCTCTGTATGCATAAAAGCCTTTCTTGTTTTCCATCCCTAATTGCTAGTAGAACTCGAGATCATTCTATATGTTTATATGCAAAATTGTTAGATGTTCAGATTTGTCGTATTTTTATGCCATTCCAGGAAAAGTTCAGAGTGTATATACAAATATGTATGTTTATATGCAAAAAGAAGACATGTTGGCATAAAAAGCACTATATTTTGGTGATTAAGCTCTGTAGGCATAAAAAGAACATGTTTATATGTGCTGGCAATGTTTATATGCATAAAGAACATGTTTATATGTGCCGGCCATTTTAATATGCATATGAGAATGGTGATTCCATGCATATCAGAATGGTGATTCCATCGCCAATTTAACGGGTGTGCATGCATATGAGAATGGTGATTCCATGCATAAAAACATGCCATTCCAGGAAATGTGTATGTTTATATGCACAAAGAAATCATGTTGATGTGCACCATACCATGTCAATATACACCCCCAATTATATCATTGTTTCGACATAGATAAATGGTTGATCTAAACATTTTTTGTGTTGTGAAAGTTGTGTTGGCATAAAAAACACTACATTTTGGCGATTTAGCTCTGTAGGCATAAAAGAACAAGTTTATATGTGCCAGCAATGTTTATATGCATAAAAGAACATGTTTATATGTGCCATCAATATTAATATGTATCCAGTTATATAGTTGTTTTGCTTAGATAAATGATTAATCTTGACATAGAACATACACTTGCAGGCTGCTGATATTGATGATACAATTGTGCCGAGGGTTGGTATGCAATTTCCAACAATTAGAGATGATTATGCCTTCTACAAACGCTATGCTGGTGTTGTTAAATTTGGCATAACGAAGTACCGTGAGAAAAAAAGGATGTAAGTGGTTGAACTGTGTGAGGGAAGGCAGGTGTAAGCCCAGCCTGAAGAAAGGGAAACATGTTCGGAAGAAGACAACAAGGAGATGCGGTTGTAAGGCTGGAATAAAGTTGAAGAAGGTGTATGTTGAGGATGGAAGTATCTATTATGTGGTAATTGATTTTGTCAACCACAACCACAATCATAACTTCCTTCCATTGCCCTCAGGGACGAAGAACTTTCATTGCAACCGAGAGTTGGACCCTGCTTATCTAGAATACATTGGATCAATGCAAGCTAGCTATGTGCCTGAACATTGTTTAATGGACCATATGGCAGAACTACATGATGGCGCAGAAAATGTGCCGCTAATGCGTAAAGACCTAGCGAACATGTGAGTCCCCCCCACCCATATTCCTACTTTTGTGCTGTTTTAGAATGTTCTTCATGCTAAAATGCTTGATGCATTTGTTGTTTCAAAAAGGGTCTATATGTATGCAGGAGAGGTTCGTATGCTATTTCAAAATCTTTATTGGTACTTGCATGATACTGCAAAACAAAATTTTTATGCATGTTTTTCTTTTGGTATGGTTAACATTTGGGAAACATGTTAGTTCCCCCTCAACCCAGCAACGTTTTTTTTAAAATGTTAGATGTACTTAGAAGACTTAGTTTTGAGCATATTTCAATTAGTATGGAAGTTTATATAAGATCTGTATGTATTCAAAGGGAGGTTTACATACTATTTTGAAAATATACTTCTGGTACTGAAATGATAGTGCTTTGCATACTTTTATGCATGATTTCCAGTGCATATTTGCAATTTCCCAGACTTATAAAATTGCATTGCATACTCTATGCAGGAAGGCTGCTCGGACAAGGGAGGACCAACTGAATGATGTGGCCAATCTCATGACTTTCTTCACCAAATGCAAGTAGGAAAATCCATAGTTTTACTGTGACCACCAATTGGATAAGCCTAGCAAGATTGTGAGCATCTTTTGGTCTTATGCAAGCATGCAAGGGGAGTATGCAGACTTTGGAGATGCAGTTACCTTTGATACCACCCACAAGACAAACCTTTATCATAAGCCATTGGCACTGTTTGTCAGAGCTAATCATCACCTCCAGTGCACTGTCTTTGGGATCGCTTTGCTTGGGGATGAAACAACTGAGACATTTCAGTGGGTTTCCAACACATTCAAGACATGCATGGGTGGTAAAGCTCCCAAATGCATTCTAACAGGTGATGTGCACACACAAACCTACATCTGTAATTATAGCCGCAATACAATATAATTGTGTTGACATTGAATAGGCAATGTAGTTATACACCCAAATGTGTGAACATTTTGTGTTAAAATGGATCTACTCCTTTGTGCACATCTAACTATATATGGCCCAACCCTTTTAACCTGAACGGCATAGATTTGAGCACATTTCAGTGTATATGTATGATTATAGAAGGTCTGTAACGGAGGTTTATATGCAATTTTAAAATGTGCTTGTGGTCCTGAAATGATAGTGCTTTCCATACTTTGTGCATGGTTTCCTTTGCTATATATGAGATGTTGCAAACATCTAAGTCAAAGACCCACGCCCCCCCAACCAAACATGTTAGAACCCCCACCCCAGCAGCTATTTTGGGAAAAACATTGTTAGATGTACTTAAAAGGCTTGTGTTTGAGTATATTACAGTCTGTATCTATGCTTCTGGAAGGTCTGTATGTATTCAGATAAAGCTTTATAGTAGCCCACCCAACCCAACATGTTAGATCCCCCCACCTAGCAACAATTTGGGGAAAAAATGTTAGATGCACTAAAAAGGCTTGTGTTTGAGCACATTACAGTCTGTATATATACTTCAGTAAGGTGTGTATGTATTCAAATGAAGCTTTATATATTATTATAAATTGTAATGCTAGTCCTGAGAATGATAGTTCTTTGCATACTTTTATGCATGGAAATAATTGAGCAACATCATTTTGTAAACATCGTTGCGTCTCCACTACTTGTGTCAAAATCCATGCATTCATTACTGATTAATATGCATGTGTTCATTGCTAACACAGACCAAGATCCAACAATGCCAGATGCCATCCGTGTGGTGTTCCCAAACTCCATCCACTGGCTATGCCTGTGGCATGTCTTGATGTCACACCCATTTAACGACCAAATGGAATGCATACCCTTATGTGTGCCCAGAGATCAATCACACATAAGTTCACAAATTATAACGGAAGTATCATCACAAATGTTATTACATCATGATATTTAACACATAGTCTTAACACAAATGTAGCGGAAGTAAAAATAATAAACTCTCGTGGTAACTCCAGTCACAGGTACATTGACTGGTTGACAGCAAGTCTAGTAATCTTCAGGGAAGTAGGCGTAGTAGTCACTATTACCACCATCTGTTACCCATCTGGGATTTTTATCCAAGTAAGAAAAATAAACAAGCGTAAGTACATCCCGTACTCAACAAGTGTAACATGGGGTTCATGAGGCTCAAAAAGGCATAACATTGGTTTATCAGCATGTAGCTTTTAGTTAACATGATTTTAGCATATCAATAGCATCAAAATGTCTCAATGTGAACAATAAACATATGATCCATGTGAAATGATTGATGAATAGCAAAAACATAAACATTAACAATTATCAACTATTCCATAAGGGTCCAAGACCACTCGTGACCGTGAGCACGGCTGTTATAACAGTTTTACACTCTGCAGAGGTTGTACACTTTCACTGTGAGTCGTGTTACCCAAATGCCCGGGTTAATTACTCCCAAACCGCTACCAAGGTGAGCAGGCAGGGTAAACACTATGAAGTCTTTCGAAGATTCGTCTAACAAGTTAGGGCCATTAGATTCACTCGGCAAACAGATGTAGAGCCCCCCTTCCAAATGGCACAATAACCCGCAGCCTATACACATAAGGACAGAGGTCGCACTATACCCGATTCATCAAGCCATTCTTACGCCAAAAAGGTTACCTCTAACAAGCTTGAAAAGGTCCTTCTATATGACTAAAGCCAGAGCCATATAGCCCCCACAGTTATACTATAAATCCCGGATTGTCGCTTATAGATGAGTCCTTATGGAGAGTAATTAGAGCATCAAAAGTAACCCCCATGCTCTAATCCCCTTTTAAACATTAATCAAAATCATCTTTTAATGTTTGTTGCATATTCCTCTAATCAATTTACATGATCATAGTCCATGTTTAAGCACTAGCCATACTACTCAATGCATTGTAATAGGTATCAAGGTGTAGGATCAATCACTAAGTCATCCTTAACAAGGAATAGATGCATAATGATATTATTTGCATAATGTGAATAGGACAATAAGGATAATCCCATGCTATACTTGCCTTGCTCATACTGGTCCTGAAGATCTTGCTCGTAGAAAGGCTCTTGATCCCCAACGAATTGCTCACCGTCTATACTCGATCAATCAACAGCAACAACACACATCCAGAGGCAATCATGCATAAACAAACAAGACTATAATTAGAACAGTACACCATCAGTAAGAAAACAAAATAAAAAGTCTTTATAACGAATCTACGACTCGTTAGGATCACACAGACGCGAAGATCACGAAAAACGGAGCTAAAACGACCAAGTTATGAATTTACGAAGATTTCCTATAGAAAAATAAATACTTTAATAAAAACTCGAAAATAAATTAACCCAAATCTACTGTACAGTTTTATAATCATGTAGAGCTCGCAAATATGAACCTATCGCAATTTGAATGGACCAAATCGGAGTTAAAACCGAGATTCTACGACTAAAACAAGTTGAGTGGCAAAACTGTAAATATCAGAAAGCGTATTTTTCATTTTCCGAAACGAATTACGTTTTCAACCGATCAAAGCGTATTCTGAGTTTTACGTTTTAGAACTGCAGGTTCTATATACTAAAGACTCAGGGTCTCTTTTACAAATTTACAAGCGAACCGTTATTTTCTAATTACCTCCGTCGGATTCAAGATCAACGGCCCGGATTAGATTGGGGAGAGAGAGGGGAAAGGAAACCGGCGGTGCTCCGGCCGATTCCCGGCCGCCGGCGAGCCTCCACGACGGCGCCATCACCGGAGAAAGCCAAAACATCACCCCGACCACCAAACGATGAAAGGAGTACACCGGGAGGTCGAGAAGCTCACGGCGAACTCACCCTACGCGAAGATAGGGCCGGGGGATGATCGGAAGGCGGCGGCTAGCTTGCGGTGGCGGCAATGGTGACGGTGGTGATTGCGGTGGCGCATCGAGACGACTAGGGCGGCTCCAAAAGGACGGGTTGGAGGCGGAATAGTGCAGGGGTCTCGTTTTATAGCCCGTAGGTGTCGGCATACATGGAAAGGACGGAGATTTGCGGCAGATTCGGATCACCGAATCGGTGAAGGAGGAGAAGGCAGTGCAGAACCGGAGGAAGAAGAAAGGAAATTGAGATGCGTCGCTGACCGGTGGGACCGACTCGTCAGTGGCTCGGGGCGAAAGACGGCCGCGCGTGCGCGCGAAGCTGGGCCGATGGCCGCGGCTTGGGCTCGGCCGAGGGAACCGAGGCGGGCGTGGGAGAAGACGGGCCGCGCGCGGGGAGACAGGCCGAGGCTGTGGGCTGTGGTAGGAGAAGCGGCCCGATAGCAGAAAGAATTATTTTTCTTTTCCTAATTTTTCAAAGCCATTTTTCAAAAGATTTTTAAATCCAATTTGAATTTGATTTAAACCACTCATCACAAAATCCCAAATGCAGCAGCGTGAATGCTCAATCATGTTCCTACCCTTAGATTAAATTTTAAATTTATAAAAATTATTATTATCCTAAATTCGCATGCTCACAAAATTATATATAAAAATCATATTTTCCTATTTTCCTTCTTTCAAAAATTTTAGGGTGTTACACTTGAACAAGTACTAGCCCTTGATCTATGAGTTGTATGCAAGATTTGCAAAGCAGGATTTCAAAGGGAAGTTCCGCACTATAATGCACCAACCTCTGACTCCAGCTGAATTTGAAGCCGCATGGTCTTTGCTGGTGACTGAGTTTGAATTACAAGCTGACTAAACTTTGAACACCTTGTATGACATCCGTGCGGATTGGGTGCCGTGCTACTTCAAGGATGGCTATTGTGGCATAATGTCATCAACGCAACGCAGTGAGAGTGTGAACCACATCATAAAATGTGCCATGTGGATGCAAACACACCGTTGCACCTGTTTGCCAAGCAGATGATCAAATTCATCCATCGCCGAAAAATGTCTGAGGCTACCGAAGAATATGGCTGCACGGTGAGAACATAGTTTACCCCTGTGCAAACCTGTCCTGGAGTTTATATGCATCTTCACATGTCTTTGTATAGTACATTACTATAGTCTATATACAGCGTCTGTGAGCTAACTCAGTAAAAATGTGTGACTGCACCATCCATGAAAAGTGAAACCGTGGCAGATTCAAATTGGCCATTTGAGGTGCGTGTTGCCAGAGTCTACACAAGGGTTGTCTTCAACCGCTTTGAAAAATTTTAAATTTTAAATTTATAAAAATTATTATTATCCTAAATTCGCATGCTCACAAAATTATATATATAAATCATATTTTCCTATTTTCCTTCTTTCAAAAATTTTAGGGTGTTACAATTCTACCCCCCTTAAGATGGATCTCGTCCTGAGATTCGACCGATGCTTACTCAAACAATTGCGGGTAGGTTTTTCTCAAATCCTCTTCTCGCTCCCAAGTAGCCTCTTCTACTGTGTACCGATTCCACTGTACTTTACACATTTTGATTGTTCTACTTCTTGTGACTCTGTCAGCAGTCTCCAAAATTTTAACCGGGAACTCTTCATATGTAAGATCCTCCTTAACAGTGAGCTCCTCTAACGAAATCTGTTCCTCTGGTACTCGCAAACATTTCTTCAGTTGAGACACATGGAACACATCATGTACACCTGCCAGACTCTCGGGTAATTCCAATTGATATGCCACTTCACCACGTCTCTCTATAATCTTGAAAGGTCCAATATATCTTGGTGCCAATTTACCCTTCATGTTAAATCTCTTCACACTTCTCATGGGACACACTTTCAAGTAAACATAATCCCCTACCTCAAAAGTCAACTCTCTCCTACGAGTATCAGCATAACTTTTCTGTCGGGACTGTGCTATTTTTAGATTATCTCTAATCATTCTCACTTTCTTTTCAGCATTCTTTAGTACATCAGGCCCAAACACTTGACTCTCCCCTGTCTGATTCCAGAACAACGGGGTCCTACACTTTCATCCATACAGAGCTGAAAGGATCAAGATGCCCAAGAGGGGGGGTGAATTGGGCTTTTCTAAAAATTAATTGCAAGAATTAAATCCTACAAGCCGGAATTCACCCCTAGTGCCTACTTGTGTTCCTAGAGAGTCTACCGTTAAAAAGTTTTGCACCCTAGTTTCCAATCCTAGTCTAGCATGGCAATTCTAGGAAAGTAAAACAAGCAATGAAAGTAAATACGAGAAAGTAATTGCTTGAAAGTAAAGGGGCAAGGAACACGGCGATGTTTTTCCGAGGTATCGGAGAGTCGCCACTCCCCACTAGTCCTCGTTGGAGCACCCGCACAAGGGTGTCGCTCCCCCTTGATCCGCGCAAGGATCAGGTGCTCTCTACGGGTTGATTCTTCGACACTCCGTCGCGGCGAATCACCCAAAACCGCTCACAACTTGAGTTGGGTCATCCACAAGCTCCGCCGGATGATCACCAAACTCCCAATCACCACCAAGCCGTCTAGGTGATGGCGATCACCAAGAGTAACAAGCTAGAACTCTCACTTGACCACAACGAGCCCAAATGAGGAGATGGATGCACACTTGCTACTCTCTAATCACTAGTGAGGAATCTCAAACTTTGATTCTCAAATCTCTATCCTCACTAGAGCTCTTGCACTCTAAAGGGTTTTCTCAGATGTTTGAATGAGCAAGAGACCTCTAAAAGAGGTGGAGGGGTTGTATTTATACACCCCTCAAAGAAAACGAACCGTTACTTTCTGACACGGGGTCACCGGACGCGCCGGTCGCCCGTAACGGTCAAAACGTGATTTTGAACTGAACCACCGGACGCGCCGGTCAGGGGTGACCGGACGCGTCCGATCGTGCAAGGGTGCTTACTGTACTCACACCGGACGCGAGGCCGCGTCCGATGCCTGAAGACCGGACGCGTCCGGTCCTCTCTGGACCTTACTGGAGTGTGACCGGACGCGCCGATCACAGCCAAGTCGCGTCCGACGGGCGTTCCCACAACGTGACACGTGTCAGCCACTGACCACCGCGTCCGGTCCTCGCGAGGACCGCGTCTGGTGGTCAACGCCGAAACCTTAGCGCGGTAGCGTACTGACCGGACGCGTCCGGTGCTCCCGAAGACCGCGTCCGGTGACTGGAAAACTGCCCGAAACTTCTCGAAACACGTCGCAACTTCAACCAAGTTGCTTCCAACTGAACTTTGAGCTATTCTAGGGTTGCCTATCGCCAAGTTTAACAAGTGTGCACCACACCTAAACATAGGACTCGCCTAGGTCAAGCTACCCATTCATGCCCCCCTTTATAGTACGGCCAAAAGAGAAAAACGAAGATCCTAACGACTATTCCGAATGTGTCTCAACACCTCGCCATCCGGAACTAACCGTCCTTAACCTTGACGTCACTCTTTTGAAAACCGAAACGATTTCCATCAAGGGACACGAAGCCACAGTGCTCAAAGCAGTTATCACCTCCATGACCTAACTTACCAATGTTTCTGCAAAACACACGTTAGTCATGGTAATAGAGTGTTGTCATTAATTACCGAAACCAAACCTTGGGGCCTAGATGCTTTCAATCTCCCCCTTTTTGGTGATTGATGACAACACTAAGTTTCAATGGATTAGAGTGAAGGTTTTCGAACATGCTTGGTTCACATAAGCAAAAGACAATAAGCATAAAAGGTTAGGAATTGCTTATGTGCTCCAAGCCAAAAGAGTGTACTTCATAAGATAAGACAAAAAGCGTTAGTACACATAAAGATATAGCTCATAAGTAATCGGAGTAAGGCATGGAAGCACAACCTTAGAGCTATAGGTAAAACGGTGACATATATTAATCACTGAGACGAATAACACATTAAGACTCAAAGTTTATGACTAAACGACAATGTCACACGAATGCAGTGCTGAAAAGTAAACATGATATGCATGAATGTAGCACACAAAGAACGAAAACCCACTAACAAACTCCCCCTGAAACTACTCTCTCTCCCCCTTTGGCATCAAGTGCCAAAAAGCTGATCTAATCTGACGGGGGGACAGACGGAGTCGTGTCGGGTGCCGAGGTGCGCGGAGTGATCACGAAGTGAAGTGAATCGCCCTCGGAGTCTGAGCTATCTGGCTGACCCTCTGAAGAAGCACGTGGCTGCGAAGCGGTCTGGGTCTGAGCAGGAACAGGCACTGACTGTGTAGCAACAAGTGGATCTGTCTGAGTAACCTGAGCCTGAAGTGCGCCAGTAGCGGGGGGATCTGTCGAGGCAACTGAAGAAGGGAGGGTCTCAGTAGTCCCTGTCCCTGTCACTGGTGGAACGACTGCCTCGGGAGCTGACAACCCTGATGAAGTGTGAAACGTAGTAGTGTGCGAGGGTGTCGGCTGACCAGTCAACTCGCTGTAGGTGGCACTGAAATCACCCATAGGTGTGCCGGTCAGAAGGTGCGGGCGAGGCTGGTCTGATGGTGTAAACCCCGTATGTATAGGAGTGAAGCTCGGGGACTGAAAAGACTGGGGAACCTGCTGCTGTAGAGATGTAAACTGAAAGCTCGGCTGTCCCTGACTCGATGGACCACTGGAATGCAAAGCCGGAGCCATGATAGATGCAGGCGGAGGAACCCCAACTGTGATGAGATGCCGCAGAAGATCCATGTACTGCTGCTAACTCTGTTGCTGCATCTCAACTTGTTGCCTCTGGATCTCAAGCTGCTGTCTCTGAAACTCATCCTGGCGAGCCTGAATCTGTGCTAGTGCTGCAGCTGTATCCTGTGCCTGGCGCTGTATCTGCTGCTGCTGCTGCTCTTGAGCCTGGGTCAACCTCTCAAGGATAGCCACCATGGCTGGATCTGAGCGGGAGGTTGAGCCAGATCCACCAGCCTCGTGGTCGTGAGACCGAGGAGACCGGTACCTGGGGATGGGCTGGTAGTCCTCATCAGTGCTGTCAGAAGTGACATCCTCAGGTATCTCAGCAGTCTGAGTCTCAAGGTCTGCGAGCTCTGCCTCGGCAAGCTCGTCAACTCTAGCGTCCTGCTCAGCTGCTGTCTCAGGAACGTCTGGGCGCTCACGCTGTCCTGGTGCTGGGGCCTGATCTCTAGTGACAGAGGCCCAAAGCTGTCTGATATCATAATCAGGGAAAGCTGTAGTAGTGTTAGCAATCTCTGCCCTGATCTCTGGTGGCATCTGGATAGCAGATCTGATGATAAAACAAATCCAGTGGGCATAGGGAAGCTGATGGTTACCCTTGAAGCCCTCAGCAATGGTGTCCTCCATCTCACTAAGGATAAGATCCCAGATATCAAACTGTCGCTGTGAAAGGAGGTGGTGAACAACCCAAAGCTGCATCCTCGTCAGTCCCTCTCTGTAGCCAAGTCTGGGCAGTAAAGTGCGTCTGAGTATAGCATCCAAGACTCGGGCAAGTGGCGTCAGGCTGGCAGGAGTACGACGTGACCCTTCGCCAAAAGGCTCGCGAAAGCAGGGTCGAACCAGGTCGGTGGGTGGCACTGAACCGCCGTGAGGGCGTCTGGGAGGTGGAGTCTGTCCATAGCACAACTGATGGATCCTCGTGTCAGAAGCAGGTAGTCGGAGGATCTCTCGGGCTCTGGAGCTATAGAGTCTGTGATCGCGGCCTCTGAATGCAAAATGAATAAACTCATGGGCAGGATCAATCCAAAGAGAAGCATAGAACTCCCTGACCCATGTGCCGCAGTAAGCACCTGTCCGTCCAAGAAGATCTGATAAGCCAGGCAGATAGGACAGGTGCGGACGGAGCTGCTCTCCCACAACATCAACCAATGCCTCTAGTCGACACACCCTCTGAGGTCTAAAAGCAATGCCACTGTCAACTAGGGCCCTGTAGAAGTCCTCCTGAAGTAGGGTATAGAAACCCACTGAAGCTCTGGAATCTCTGACAGGTGGAAACCATCGGCTAACCTCCACAAACCTCAAACTCTTCACCTGACGTGCTGAAGCACCCCTCAGGTCTAAGTGCTCGACCGGGGGTGACCCTCTAACTCTGGGAGGAGGTCGTGCTCCACGACGCTGGCCCTCTGGCCTATGTGTCACCTGTGTACGAGCACGTGTGGAGCGGCGACGTGGTGGAGACTGAGCTGCCTGCTCCTCTGTATCCTCAGTGGCCTGTGGAGCCTCAGTGGCCTGGGTAGACTCAGTAGCGTGTGTAGCCTCTGGGGCCTGTGTCTGCTCTGAGGGTGGATCAACTGACATCTGCTCGGAAGGTGCAGTAGCCTCGGTGCCCTCAGTGGCCTCAGTGCCGAGCTGTCGACCTTCAAGATGAAAGCGACGCTCGCCTATGTGTATGCCACTGCGTCTGCCACCTCTCTCTGCCTGCTCTGCAGCGTCTGCTACGGCCTGAGCAAATTCTGCATCTGACGGTGTCTTTCTCTTCTTCCTGGCTGCAATCTTAATGCGCTTACCACGCGCAATCTCATCACGACGGGAGGACTGTTGTCCCCGTCACCAGGAGCACCACCGGTGTTCTTGCAACGCACCATGCTGATCGACTGCCTGAAAAACTCTGTGAGATGATGAACTGACACTCGAGAGGCTTGGGCTCGGATTTAGCGAACAGATCTGACCTGACACACCGACTGACTCGCTGCACGTATGGAATAGAGAGATATACTATAAGCACATATATATCTAAAGATACGAAACCCTAGATAGCAAGCACGTGAGATACGAAGTGAAACGTGACGCGAAGCTACCTCGGATCGACGAGACGACGGTGAAGGGATGCGGTGACCTAGTTCGCGAGAACCCCCGAGATCGGCGATCGAGCACTGAAACGACCAATCGAGATAGCAATGGAGGGTTACGGTCAACGGTAAGCCCTAACAAAGAAATTGAAAGGACTTGAATGAAAACGATCGAGTCGTTACCTCGAGCTAGGGTTATTGGAAACCCTAAGGTAGGGTTAGGGCACAACCCTAGGTGAAAAACGCGGCCAAAGGATGGAATTGAGGTGCTCGGGCGCACGGGGGAGCGGCTGCGGCGCTGGGGAAGCCCTCGGCAGGGGCTGGCTCGCCGGCGGCGAGGAACAGGCGGCGGATTGCGGCGGCGCGGCAAAAGGGCGCACGGCAGCGGCGCGGGCGAGCAGGCGCGCGCGGGCGCGAGCAAGAGGATGAGCGGGGCGCGGCGCGGCAGAGGGTCGGCGGGCGAGCAGGAGCGACACGGCGCGGTGGAGGCTCGCCGGCGGGAGGAAGTCGGCGAAACTCGAGAAAAACTAGCGGCGGCGGCGGATGCGTACGGGTGAGGAAAAAATTAGATGAAGACGAACGGTTTTTATGAGGGCTGAGATCCGCTCGATACGCTATCACCGGACGCGGTGGTCAATATGACCGGACGCGGTGGTGCAGCGTCCGGTCACACTCCAGTAAGCGCCTGGAGTGACCGGATGCGTCCGGTGTGGACTGACCGGACGCGGTCAGAGTCCGGTCGCTGAGTGCTCGGGAATTCATCGTGGAGCACCGGACGCGGTGGTGGTAGCCGGGACCGGACGCGGTGATCGTCAGAGGCGCGTCTGGTGCAGCGTCCGGTGCCTAGATCTGGAGTTGGTCTTCTGGATGACCGGACGCGCTGGTGGACGCCGGGACCGGACGCGGTGGTGAAGCAACACTGCGTCCGGTGCAGCGTCCGGTCGCTGTTCTTCGCCATTCTTCGTTCCGAACTTCGACGCGACTTCTCCCAATCAAGTTCCAATTCAAAGAGACACAAATAAACACCAATTGGAACCTGATATGAGTGACCTCACTCAAACCCTCAAAATTTTCAAAATAGTTTGCCTTAGGCTAGTATAATTTTTACGAAAATAGGCAATAAACACCCGAGGAGCAACGTATGGCCATGCAATAGAGTTTTTGGACCTTTAGGAGCGTCAAATGCTCTCTCTATTCATGGACGAACACAGAGGTTGCTCAAAGCTAAACCGAAAAGAAACGACAAACTAACAACCATGCATATGCAATGCAATACAAGAAAGTAAAGCTAGGTTGCTTGTCAAGTTTGATCCACGGTTAGGCTTCTTCACTCCTCCAAAGGAGGGTTATCGTAACCGTGTTAGCCAAGCCCTAAATGCATTGCTATAAAGTAAATGTGACATATGATACAATGCAATGCAAGGGACAACATGCGCTCATTTTTTAAAGTTACTTGAATCAAGCACATTAAGTTCACTTCTTAGCCTACAAAAGGTAGCCTCGTCCAAAGGTTTAGTGAAGATATCCGCTAATTGATTTTCACTTCGTACACCTTCTAGTGATATGTCATTTTTAGCAACGTGATCTCTTAGAAAGTGATGGCGGATATCAATGTGCTTGGTGCGAGATTGTTGTACCGGATTGTTAGCAATTTTAACGGCACTTTCATTGTCACATAAAAGTGGCACCTTTTCAAGAACAACTCCATAGTCTAGGAGGGTTTGTTTCATATATAAGATTTGTGCACAACAAGCCCCCGCGGCAATGTATTCCGCCTCGGCGGTGGACAAAGCCACACTATTTTGCTTTTTAGATGACCAAGATACTAAGGATCTCCCAAGCAAATGGCACCCTCCGGATGTGCTTTTTCTATCAATTTTGCAACCGGCATAATCCGAGTCGGAATAGCCAACTAGTTGGAATCTAGCTCCTTTGGGATACCATAGACCAATGCTTGGGGTGTGCTTAAGATATCTTAGGATTCTTTTTACGGCACTTAAGTGAGGTTCTTTAGGGCACGCTTGAAAGCGAGCACACATGCACACACTAAACATGATATCGGGCCTAGATGCGGTAAGGTACAACAAGCTACCAATCATAGAACGGTAGAGAGTTTGATCGACCGGTTTACCTCCCTCATCTAGGTCGAGATGTCCATTTGATGGCATTGGGGTCTTGATTGGCTTGCATTCTTCCATCTTGAATCTTTTGAGAAGATCCTTGGTATACTTTTCTTGAGAGATGAAAATCCCTTCTCTAATTTGCTTGACTTGAAAACCAAGGAAGAATGTGAGCTCAGCAATCATTGACATCTCGAACTCCTTCGACATCAATTCACCAAACTCCTTGCAATAATCTTCATTTGTTGACCCGAAGATGATATCATCAACATACACTTGACAAATGAAGATCTCCCCATTAAGCTTCTTGGTGAATAGTGTGGTGTCGACCTTCCCGATGGTGAAGCCCTTCTCAATGAGGAAGTCCCAGAGGCGCTCATACCACGCTCTAGGGGCTTGCTTGAGCCCATATAGCGCCTTGGACAACCTATAAACATGATTAGGATACCTAGGGTCTTCAAACCCGGGAGGTTGATTGACATAGACTAGTTCATTTATAAAGCCATTTAAGAATGCACTTTTCACATCCATTTGATATAATTTCATGTCATGATGTGATGCATATGCAAGGAGGATACGAATGGCTTCAAGTCTTGCAACGGGTGCAAAGGTCTCTCCAAAATCAAGGCCTTCAACTTGAGAGAACCCCTTTGCAACTAGTCTTGCCTTGTTCCTCACTACTATGCCTTGGTCATCTTGCTTGTTTCGGAACACCCACTTGGTTCCAATGACTCTTGCACCTTTAGGATGCTCTTCAAGTGTCCATACTTGGTTGCGGGTGAAGTTGTTCAATTCTTCATGCATGGCATTCACCCAATCCGGATCTTGAAGAGCTTCTTCTACATTCTTAGGTTCAACACAAGAGACAAAAGAGTGATGTTCAACGAAAGAAGCTAGCTTTTGAGATCGAGTCATTACTCCCTTTGTAGGACTCCCTATGATGAGTTCTTGTGGATGAGCTTGAAGTAGAGGTGAGTTTCTTCTATCAATCACTTGAGGGGGTGGATGGGGAGCATCAACATCTTGTGCTTGTGCCTCGGCTTGTTCATGAGAGACATAAGTATCTTCATTTTCAACTCTCTCATTCTTGTCATCATCTTGAGGCACACGTGATGAAGATGGTGGATCAATAATTTGCACATCGTCTTCATCATCCTTTGGCTTGATGTCTCCCACGGGCATGTTCTTCATGGCCTCCCTCAAGGGTTCATCACCTACATCATCACAATTCTCAATTGCTCCTTGGGAGCCGTTAGATTCATCAAATTCCACATCATATGTTTCTTCAACCAAACCGGTGGTATGGTTAAATACTCTATATGCTTTGGACTTTGATGAGTAACCAACAAAAAAAACTAATATCACAACGTCTTTGAAACTTCCCTAGGTGTTGACGCTTCTTGTAGATGTAGCATTTGCAACCAAACACCCGGAAGAATGAGACGTCCAGCTTCTTCCCATTAAGCAACTCATAGGGGGTCTTGCCAAGAAACTTTTGGAGGAAGAGGCGATTTGAAGCATAGCATGCGGTGTTGATTGCCTCGGCCCAAAACTTTTCCGGAGTGTTGTACTCATCTAACATTGTTCTTGCAAGGGTGATCAAAGTCCGGTTCTTTCTCTCAACTACACCATTTTGTTGAGGAGTGTAGGTTGAAGAAACCTCATGCTTGATTCCAATTTCATCACAATAAGCTTCAATGTTGGTGTTGTCAAACTCTTTGCCATTGTCACTTCTAATCTTCTTTATCTTGACTTCAAATTCATTTTGAGCTCTCTTTGCAAACTTCTTGAAGCAACTTGCCACTTCGGATTTGTCATGAAGGAAGAAAGTCCATGTATATCTTGAGTAGTCATCCACTATCACAAGACAATAGAGATTACCACCCAAGCTCTTGTATGTTGTAGGCCCAAACAAATCCATGTGTAGAAGTTCTAGCACTCTTGAGGTTGACATGAAAGCCTTGGTTGGATGAGTGTTTGCAACTTGTTTGCCCGCTTGACATGCACTACAAGGTTTGTCCTTTTCAAACTTCACATCCTTCAACCCTCTTACTAGTTCTTTCTTCAATAGCTTGTTAAGAGTGCTCATTCCAACATGTGCAAGCCTCCTATGCCAAAGCCAACCAAGTGAGGTCTTGGTGAACAAACATGTCATCAAATTTGCATCTTCGGAGGTGAAGTCAACAAGATAAAGATTGTTGTATCTAAAGCCTTTGAATATCACTTGCTTATCATCTATCTTTGAAACTTCAACTTCATTTGGTGTGAACAAGCATTGGAAGCCAAGGTCACAAAGTTGCCCAACGGATAACAAGTTGAAACTCAATGAAGCAACATAGAGCACATTTGAGAGTGAGTGATCATTTGATATTGCAATCTTGCCTATACCCTTGACTTTGCTCTTTGAATTATCTCCAAATGTGATCTTCTCTTGACATATCCCATTCTCTTCAATGGAGGTGAACATACGAGGATCACCGGTCATATGTTAAGTGCAACCACTATCAATAACCCAATGAGATCCACCGGTCTTGTAGTTCACCTACACACAAGAGATCAAGCTTTTTGTTTAGGGACCCAAACTTGAGAGGGGCCCTTGACTTTCTCAACTAGTGACTTGGCAACCCATATTTTCTTTGGCCTATTCTTGTTTGGGGGACCCAAAAACATGACTTTCATCTTTCCATTTGAATCTTTTCTTAGCATGTAATGAGCATTGAAGGCAAAGGGTCTAGCATGCTTGGGCAAGGGTTGTGGTGGTGGAGTTTTGCATTCATGAGCAAAGTGACCTTCTTGACCACACTCAACACATCTCTTTGGCTTGGGCTTTGACTTGCTTTGTTGTTGAGCTTTGCTTTCTTCTCTTGATTTGCCAAGTACCCAATACCACTTCTATCCATCTTCATTACGGTGTTCATGAGGAGCTCACTTTGCAAATATTGGCCTCTTGTGAACTTGCTTAGGCCAGTCTTGAGATGCTCTTTTTCTTGCTTGAGCTTCTTGTTTTCTTCAATGAGTGACTCATTTGTTGTTTGCTTCTCAAGAGCCATCAAACCTTTAAGCTTCTTGTTCTCATTTGCAAGCTTCTCATTCTCACACTTGATCTTGGCATAATCATCATGGTTGCATGACTCAACCACACTCTTGCCTTTGCTACTAGAACCTTGCTCAATGCTTTCAATGATCAAGTCATCACATGATGTAGCTATATCACACTTAACAACATGGTTAGTAGCATCATGTGTCTCAAGAGCAAGTTCATTAGCAACCACAAGACTATCATAGTCAATTTTTAATGTGGTGTATTTGTCTTTTAGAGAGCTATGTCTAGTGATGAGCTCATCATGCTTCTTCTCAAGTTTATCATGTTGATCTTTAAGCTCTTTGTTAGAGGTTTTGAGCTCCTTGAGAGTAGAAGACATAATTTCATTTTGATCTCTAAGCTCACCACTAGTCTTTTGAGCATTTTCAAGCTTAGATGAGAGTGATTCATTTTCATTTTGAAGATCATCATTTTCACTTCTAGTCCTTCTTATGATTTTAGTGTATTTGTTTAGCAATTTTACAAGTTCATCATAAGAAGGTGCATCAAATTCATCATCACTATCACTATCATCATCATCATCATCACTATCATGGTTTTGTACCTTTCGTTCACCCTTGGCCATGAGGCATAGGTGAGTAGTGGACGATGATGGTGAAGAAGGCGGTGAAGGTGGTGGTGAAGATGTCGGTGAAGATGATGGCCCCATCACAAATGCGGCAACCTTCTCTTTCTCATCATCGCTCTCATCTCCGGAGGAGTCACAAGATGATTCAATGTCGGTGAGCCAATCTCCAACAATATATGCCTTTCCACCTTTCTTCTTCTTGTAGAACTCCTTCTTCTTGCCATCCTTCTTCTTGTATGGCTTGTTCTTCTTCTTCTCATCTTCCTCATCACTTGAATCATTTTTCTTGCCCTTGTTCTTGTTCTTGAACTTGTCTTTTGGTGGTCTAGGGCATTGATGAGCTAGGTGGCCAAGTTCACCACAATTGTAGCAATCCATCTCCGAGATGGGCTTTCTCTTGCTACTTGTGAAGAATTTCTTTTTCTTGCCATCAAACTTGATGCCACTCTTGTTGAGCTTCTTTAGCATCTTGGTGGTCTTCCTCACCATGAGTGCAAGTGATTCATCATCGATATCGCTTTCACTTGAGCTTTCTTGCACGATCATGGCTTGGCCCTTCTTTTTCTTCTTGTCATGGCTAGCTTTGAAGGCCAAGTCTTTCTTCTTGGAAGAAGATGAGCCCTCTTCCGGAGTGATGTGCATGTACATCTCATGAGCATTGATCTTCCCCAAAACTTGAGTCGGTGTTGCGGTGGAGAGATCACTTTGATGAAGCACGGTGACAATGTGACCATACTTTTCAACGGGAAGCACACTCAAGATCCTCCTTGCAACATCCGATTAGCTCATTTGAGTGAGCCCAAGAGCATTGAGGTCCTCTACAAGAACATTCAAGCGAGTGTACATGTCATTAGCACTTTCTTTGGGAAGCATCTCAAAAGAATTAATTTTCTTTAAAGCAATATGATAGCGTTCCTCATGCTCACTCTTAGTTCCCTCATGGAGAGCACAAAGATTTTGCCACAAATCATGAGCGTTCTTTGCATTACGCACACGATTGAAGATATCTTTGCCTAAGCCCCGGTAGAGTGCATTTTTGGCCTTTGCATTCCACCGGTCGTACTTCTCCTCGTCACCCGTGGGGTTTGCGGGATCCTTGATAGCGGGAAGCCCTTGGGTTGCGGCTCTAAGGCACCCGACATCTATGGCTTCGAGGTACGCCTCCATGCGGATTTTCCAATATGGAAAATCATCCCCCTCAAAGGTGGGAGGTGGTCCTTCCCCGTTGAACATCTTGCTCTAGGCGGTAAAGTCTAAATTAGGAGCAACATGGCTCCGATACCAATTGAAAGGATCAAGATGCCCAAGAGGGGGGTGAATTGGGCTTTTCTAAAAATTAATTGCAAGAATTAAATCCTACAAGCCGGAATTCACCCCTAGTGCCTACTTGTGTTCCTAGAGAGTCTACCGTTAAAAAGTTTTGCACCCTAGTTTCCAATCCTAGTCTAGCATGGCAATTCTAGGAAAGTAAAACAAGCAATGAAAGTAAATACGAGAAAGTAATTGCTTGAAAGTAAAGGGGCAAGGAACACGGCGATGTTTTTCCGAGGTATCGGAGAGTCGCCACTCCCCACTAGTCCTCGTTGGAGCACCCGCGCAAGGGTGTCGCTCCCCCTTGATCCGCGCAAGGATCAAGTGCTCTCTACGGGTTGATTCTTCGACACTCCGTCGCGGCGAATCACCCAAAACCGCTCACAACTTGAGTTGGGTCATCCACAAGCTCCGCCGGATGATCACCAAACTCCCAATCACCACCAAGCCATCTAGGTGATGGCGATCACCAAGAGTAACAAGCTAGAACTCTCACTTGACCACAACGAGCCCAAATGAGGAGATGGATGCACACTTGCTACTCTCTAATCACTAGTGAGGAATCTCAAACTTTGATTCTCAAATCTCTATCCTCACTAGAGCTCTTGCACTCTAAAGGGTTTTCTCAGATGTTTAAATGAGCAAGAGACCTCTAAAAGAGGTGGAGGGGTTGTATTTATACACCCCTCAAAGAAAACGAACCGTTACTTTCTGACACGGGGTCACCGGACGCGCCGGTGCAACTGACCGGACGCGCCGGTCGCCCGTAACGGTCAAAACGCGATTTTGAACTGAACCACCGGACGCGCCGGTCAGGGGTGACCGGACGCGTCCGATCGTGCAAGGGTGCTTATTGTACTCACACCGGACGCGAGGCCGCGTCCGATGCCTGAAGACCGGACGCGTCCGGTCCTCTCTGGACCTTACTAGAGTGTGACCGGACGCGCCGATCACAGCCAAGTCGCGTCCGACGGGCGTTCCCACAACGTGACACGTGTCAGCCACTGACCACCGCGTCCGGTCCTCGCGAGGACCGCGTCCGGTGGTCAAGGCCGAAACCTTAGCGCGGTAGCGTACTGACCGGACGCGTCCGGTGCTCCCGAAGACCGCGTCCGGTGACTGGAAAACTGCCCGAAACTTCTCGAAACGCGTCACAACTTCAACCAAGTTGCTTCCAACTGAACTTTGAGCTATTCTAGGGTTGCCTATCGCCAAGTTTAACAAGTGTGCACCACACCTAAACATAGGACTCTCCTAGGTCAAGCTACCCATTCATGCCCCCCTTTATAGTACGGCCAAAAGAGAAAAACGAAGATCCTAACGACTATTCCGAATGTGTCTCAACACCTCGCCATCCGGAACTAACCGTCCTTAACCTTGACGTCACTCTTTTGAAAACCGAAACGATTTCCATCAAGGGACACGAAGCCACAGTGCTCAAAGCAGTTATCACCTCCATGACCTAACTTACCAATGTTTCTGCAAAACACACGTTAGTCATGGTAATAGAGTGTTGTCATTAATTACCGAAACCAAACCTTGGGGCCTAGATGCTTTCAAGAGCCTCAAACGGTGCCATTTGAAGACTCTTCTGATAACTATTATTATAAGAGAATTCTGCATAAGGCAAGCTCTTATCCCAACTAGTACCATATTGTAAAGCACAAGCTCTCAACATATCTTCCAATATCTGATTAATTCTCTCTGTTTGACCATCTGTCTGGGGATGATAAGCTGTACTAAAATTCAGTTTAGTTCCCAGTGATTCATGTATCTTTTGCCAATAATAAGATGTAAACTGAGTACCTCGATCAGACACAATCTTCTTAGGAACTCCATGTAGACTCACTATTCTTTCCATGTACAACTCTGCCAACTTCGCACTGCTATATGTAGTCCTCACTGGCAGAAAATGAGCAACCTTAGTCAGACGATCCACTATCACCCAAATTGAATTATATCCTCTCTGAGTCCGTGGCAACCCAACTATAAAGTCCATACCAACCTCTTCCCATTTCCACTCGGGTATCTGCATAGGCTGTAACAATCCTGCAGGTCTCTGATGTTCAGCTTTCACCCTTTGACAAGTGTCACACAAAGCAACATACTCAGCAACGTCTCTCTTTAAACCATACCACCAATATTTCTCTTTCAGATCCAAATACATCTTAGTACTCCCCGGATGTATGGAATAAGCTGACTCATGAGCTTCACGCAGAATTGCCCTTCTGATATCCTTATCCTCAGGCACACACAGGCTTTTTCCAAACCATAGCGTACCATTATCATCCTTACGAAATCCTGGAGATTTACCCTTCGCTATGTTTTCAGCTATCTCTCTCAACTTTTCATCTTTCAGTTGACCCTTGCGGATTTCTTGCTCCAAAATAGGCTCTAGTACTAATTCCACTGCATTGGTAGTAAATCCTAAGTTCAGATGCTTGCACTCAGCACACAATTCTTTTGGCATAGGCATTACTTGTATTTCATTTGCATAGCTTTTCCTACTAAGAGCATCAGCAACAACGTTGGCCTTTCCTGGGTGATAATGCACCTCTAGATCATAGTCTTTTATCAACTCCAACTATCTACGCTGCCTTAAGTTCAGATCTGTTTGAGTGAAGATATACTTTAGACTCTTGTGATCAGTGTATATATCACTCTTATGTCCAATCAAATAATGTCTCCATATCTTTAATGCATGAACCACTGCAGCTAATTCCAAATCATGAGTAAGGTAATTCAACTCATGCTTCCTCAACTGCCTCGATGCATATGCCACAACTCTACCTTCTTGCATAAGAACACATCCCAAACCCAACCGAGATGCATCACAATAGATAGAGAAAGGTTTATTCAGATCTGGCAAAACTAAGACGGGTGCAGTAGTCAATCTTTTCTTTAATTCCTCAAAATTAGCCTGGCACTTCTCGGACCACACAAACTTGGCATTCTTCTCCAACAATGCAGTCATTGGATTTGCAAACTTTGAAACCCCCTCTATAAATCTCCTATAATAGCCAGCCAATCCCAAGAAGCTATGGATCTCACTTACATTGATGGGTGGCTTCCAGTTCAATACATCTTTCACCTTGCCAGGATCTACTGATATTCCTCCATTAGAGACAATATGACCCAGAAAAGAAACTTCCTTCAACCAAAACTCACATTTACTCCTTTTTGCATATAATTGGTGTTCTCTGAGCTTTTGCAAGACCAACCTCAAATGTTCAGCATGTTCTTCCTCAGTCTTGGAAAATACGAGAATATCATCAATGAATACCACTACAAACTTGTGCCGGGCATTAGTCAATGAACACGAGAATGGAGGATATTCCATGAACACGAGAATGGAGGATATTCCATGAACTTCCTCAATGAATACGAGAATATTCCATGAACACCTTATTCATTAAGTACATGAAGTATGCAGGGGCATTAGTCAAACCAAAAGACATCACTGTATACTCATATAGCCCATACCGTGTGGTAAAAGCTGTCTTTGGTATATCCCTGGCACGAATCTTCAATTGATGATATCCAGAGCGAAGATCAATCTTGGAGAATACACAAGCTCCTCTCAACTGATCAAACAGGTCATCAATTCTAGGCAATGGGTACTTATTCTTGATAGTAACCTCATTAAGAGACCGATAATCTACACACATCCTCTGAGTTCCATCTTTCTTATCCACAAAAATCACTGGTGCTCCCCACGGTGAAGAACTAGGACGAATAAAACCCTTATCCTGCAACTCCTTAATTTGTTTCTTAAGTTCTTCTAATTCATTTACTCCCATTCTATATGGACACTTAGCTATAGGTGCAGTTCCAGGTAATAATTCAATAATAAATTCAATGTCACGGCCTGGTGGCATACCTGGCAATTCCTCAGGAAACACATCGGGAAACTCCTCCACAACTGAATCTTCCTGGTTGGCACCGTCATTGAGCTGGTTCACTGTAGCGGTCTCCTGTTTCTGCACTTTTACCTCAACCTTGATTCTATCACCCTTTGGTGTTGTCAGTACAACTGATTTACCCTTGCACTGAATCTCTGCTTGTTGTTGCATCATCCAATCCATTCCCAATATAAAATCAATCCCAGCTGTTCTCAATACTATAGGACTAACTGTAAACTCTACCCCCCTTAAGTTGAGACTAATCGGAAGACAGTGATAAGATGCTGGCATGCTTCCACCAGGTGAGTTTACTAAGATAGGGTTCTTCATGGCACACAAAATGGATTCTATGTATTCTAACAAATGATTGTGATATGAAAGAATGTGATGCTCCAGAATAAAAAAGAACAGTGGCGGGAGTAGAGTGGACATCGAACGTACCAAGCATAACTTCTGGCTCCTCCACTGTGGTTTCCTAGGACAAGTGATTCACCCTTCCAGAGTTAGGTGCTGGCTTCTGGTGGTTGCTCTGTCTCTGGGGAGTCTACTGGTTGGGCTTCTCAGGGCAATTGTAGGACAAGTGACCCTCTTTCCCACATCAGAAACACCTGTTGGGAGTATTGGGAGCACTAGTCTTCGTGGGAGTGTTGTTGGAAGGACCCTGACGTTGTGCTTGATTCCCATTCTGCTGCGGAGGACATTGGTTGCTATTCTGTGGCTGGAATGGGGGACGTTGCGGGAACTGTCCACGGAATGGGGCCTGACCACGATTCCACTGTCCAGAAGGAGGCCTCTGCTGATTAGTCTGCTGAAAGCCAGTACGTGGACGGGTGTTGCTACCAGAGGCTTGTCCCTGTAACCTTTTCCTCTTAGCATCCATTTCCTTGCGCTTGTTATCCACCACGATAGCGCGGTTCACAAGCGTCTAAAAGTTAGGGTAGGTATTGGACATCAACTGCAACTGTAGTCCATCATATAATCCCTTCAAGAAGCGACGCTGCTTATCATTGTCATTGGCGACCTCATGTGGAGCATATCGTGACAATTGAGCAAACTTGTCATGGTACTCAGCTACAGTCATTGACCCTTGGGTCAGGTTCCTGAATTCTTCCGCCTTCAACTCTATCATTCCTTCAGGTATATGGTAAGCCCTGAAGTTCTCTCTAAACTCCTGCCAGGTGACTACAGGAGCATTGGCAGGACGACCATATTCATATGACTCCCACCAATCCTGAGCTTCTCCCTGAAGTTGCCCAGAAGCGAACAACACCTTCTGTCGGTCATCACATTGCGCAATATTAAGTTGTTTCTCCACGGCACGAAGCCAATCATCGGCTTCCAAAGGATCAGCAGCATGTGTGAACACTGGGGGACGACCCTTCAAGAATTCACCACGCTTATCATGTGGTTGAGCCCCAGCAACTGGCTGATTTTGCTGATTCTGCACCAGTTGTTGCATCAACTGCGTTTGCACTGCAAACAGTTGCTCGATAGTTGGTGGCGATGGTGGTGGTGGATTTGGGGGAATGTTTCCACGACCCCTGCCTCTTCCTCTTCCGGCCATCTGCCACCCATAAACATGCAAACTTTAAGAATTCCATGTTATCAACCACTTATAAGATAAAGAATGAGATCTGAAAGTTTTCTGGACGAGTAGCAATATTGACAGTTCAGTATTTCAATCCTATCTCAAGCTATAGAAGTCCAAAAGAGGCGTGCTTTATATGGTTGGAAAGCTTATGAAATTATCCACAACTGCTATTCAGACCTCAAGATCAGATTCTGTCGTTAAGTCTATGAAAAATAAGGCGTAACAGAAACTGTTCCAGATTCCAGACTGTGCAGAAACATTAACTTGTGAAAATTATATCTCTCGAATCAGATCAGATAAAAAGGTAATTCCAGTGGCATTTGAAATATGCTTAAGTCTAGTTTCTCTCATAAAAATTTCATAAATATTGCATGAACCGTTTTTAAACTATAGCAGAAACATTGCAGACTGCTCCAGAAAACAGCAAGGACAGAAACGTGATAATACCAAACCCAACTATTATTCCCTTGACTATTAAACTTATTATTCTTAAAAATGGAACTTGTAGACATGCCTACAAGTCCCAACACTCAAACAAAGATCCAACTCACACATAAGCATAATAATAAAGCAACTAGCACACCAAGATTCAAACCACACGACAGACTCGACTGACTCAACTGACGTTACTAAGAACGTTCTTATTACATAAAGGACTCCTACTTCCTAAGGAAGTGGCTCATGCTCTAATGTCTCATAAATCTTGGGCATGCCTTGGTTTGCTCGGAGTTCATCAATGGTTGCCTGGCACCTCTTGATAGTCTTCCCTTGTGCCTTCACCATCTCTTCTAACTGCAGCTTCCTATCCATCATATCATAGACAAGGTTCACCATCACCCGAGGTAGTGGCTCTAGCTGCACTGGATCTGTCATAGCCCATCCAAGGTCGGGGTGTGCACAAGGAAAGTAGCGATGAATGTCATGCTTCATAAGGTTAAAGCGAAGATAGCGGAGACCCATACATGCTTCAAAAGCAGCATCTTCAATGCTATCCTCTATAGTAGCTCGATGACCCACGTGAGAGAACATCCTGTCCAGCTGATACGCCCCCTTGTCTTGTTTATGTGCAAAGATGCTTGCCCTTGCCTTCCAGTACGTATCCTCCAGTGGATGAGTGTACTCCCAGCAGACGTACTCCACAACTGGATGCCAATCAGCGAAGTAAGCAGTGAGCATCCCCACCAGGCGAAGATGAGAGACAGCATTCCCTCCATTCCTGTGGTAGATCCTCACAGTCCACCCCATTGGAGGAGGTGGCATATCTCCAAGAGCTTCATGATGTGGTGGAGACGTGGGTTGTCCTCCTCCATTAGCTTCCTCTTCATCATCTTCAACCTCGATGATCTCTGGATCTTCTTCAGGCTCAGGCTCTTCCTGGGGAGGTGCTGGTGCATGGATTGGTGCTTCAGGGGCCTGCTCCTGTTCCTAGGGTTCTGGCTCTTGTGGCTCTTCAGTTGCAAGCAGGGCACGAGGTGGGTAGTATCCTCCAGAGCTGATGCGGGCAGTCTTACGGTCACAGGCCATCTACAGAATTTTTAGATGAAGTTAGAATAGAGGCAAAATTTCGTAATAGAATGAGACATAAGAAGCATAAAAATTTATCAAATAACAAGAGCAAGATAGTGAGCATAAAAATAGTGTAAAGATGATACTAAATCGACCATTTCTAGCTAGGCTTGCGTCCTATAGTCAACAAGAGCTTTGATACCAATTTGTCACACCCATTTAACGACCAAATGGAATGCATACCCTTATGTGTGCCCAGAGATCAATCACACATAAGTTCACAAATTATAAAGGAAGTATCATCACAAATGTTATTACATCACGATATTTAACACATAGTCTTAACACAAATGTAGCGAAAGTAAAAATAATAAACTCTCGTGGTAGCTCCAGTCACTGGTACATTGACTGGTTGACAGCAAGTCTAGTAATCTTCAGGGAAGTAGGCGTAGTAGTCACTATTACCACCATCTGTTACCCATCCAGGATTTTTATCCAAGTAAGAAAAATAAACAAGCGTAAGTACATCCCGTACTCAACAAGTGTAACATGGGGTTCATGAGGCTCAAAAAGGCATAACATTTGTTTATCAGCATGTAGCTTTTAGTTAACATGATTTTAGCATATCAATAGCATCAAAATGTCTCAATGTGAACAATAAACATATGATCCATGTGAAATGATTGATGAATAGCAAAAACATAACCATTAACAATTATCAACTATTCCATAAGGGTCCAAGGCCACTCGTGACCATGAGCACGGCTGTTATAACAGTTTTACACTCTGCAGAGGTTGTACACTTTCACTGTGAGTCGTGTTACCCAAATGCCCGGGTTAATTACTCCCAAAACACTACCAAGGTGAGCAGGCAGGGTAGAAGGTTCGTCTAACAAGTTAGGGCCATTAGATTCACTCGGCTAACAGATGTAGAGCCCCCCTTCCAAATGGCACAATAACCCGTAGCCTATACACATAAGGACAGAGGCCGCACTATACCCGATTCGTCAAGCCATTCTTACGCCAAAAAGGTTACCTCTAACAAGCTAGAAAAGGTCCTTCTATATGACTAAAGCCAGAGCCATATAGCCCCCACAGTTGTACTGTAAATCCCGGATTGTCGCTTATAGATGAGTCCTTATGGAGAGTAATTAGAGCATCAAAAGTAACCCCCATACTCTAATCCCCTTTTAAACATTAATCAAAATCATCTTTTAATGTTTGTTGCATATTCCTCTAATCAATTTACATGATCATAGTCCATGTTTAAGCACTAGCCATACTACTCAATGCATTGTAATAGGTATCAAGGTGTAGGATCAATCACTAAGTCATCCTTAACAAGGAATAGATGCATAATGATATTATTTGCATAATGTGAATAGGACAACAAGGATAATCCCATGCTATACTTGCCTTGCTCAAACTGGTCCTGAAGATCTTGCTCATAGAAAGGCTCTTGATCCCCAACGAATTGCTCACCGTCTATACTCGATCAATCAACAGCAACAACACACATCCAGAGGCAATCATGCATAAACAAACAAGACTATAATTAGAACAGTACACCATCAGTAAGAAAACAAAATAAAAAGTCTTTATAACGAATCTACGACTCGCTAGGATCACATAGACGCGAAGATCACAAAAAACGGAGCTAAAACGACCAAGTTATGAATTTACGAAGATTTCCTATAGAAAAATAAATACTTTAATAAAAACTCGAAAATAAATTAACCCAAACCTACTGTACAGTTCTATAATCACGTAGAGCTCGCAAATATGAACCTATCGCAATTTGAATGGACCAAATCGGAGTTAAAACGGAGATTCTACGACTAAAACAAGTTGAGTGGCAAAACTATAAATATCAGAAAGCGTATTTTTCATTTTCCGAAACGAATTACGTTTTCAACCGATCAAAGCGTATTCTGAGTTTTACGTTTTAGGACTGCGGGTTCTATATACTAAAGACTCAGGGTCTCTTTTACAAATTTACAAGCGAACCGTTATTTTCTAATTACATCCGTCGGATTCAAGATCAACGGCCCGAATTAGATCAGGGAGAGAGGGGAAAGGAAACAGGCGGCGCTCCGGCCGATTCCCGGCCGCCGGCGAGCCTCCACGATGGCGCCATCACCGGAGAAAGCCAAAACATCACCCCGACCACTAAACGATGAAAGGAGTACACCGGGAGGTCGAGAAGCTCACGGCGAACTCACCCCGCGCGAAGATAGGGCCGGGAGATGATCGGAAGGCAGCGGCTAGCTTGCGGTGGCGGCTATGGCGGCGGTGGTGCTTGCGGTGGCGCGTCGAGACGACTAGGGCGGCTCCAAAAGGACGGGTTGGAGGCGGAATAGTGCGGGGGTCCCGTTTTATAGCCCGTAGGCGTCGGCATACATGGAAAGGACGGAGATTTGCGGCGGATTCGGATCACCGAATCGGTGAAGGAGGAGAAGGCGGTGCGGAACCGGAGGAAGAAGAAAGGAAAGGGAGATGCATCGCTGACCGGTGGGACTGACTCGTCAGCGGCTCGGGGCGAAAGACGGCCGCGCGCGCGCGAAGCTGGGCCGATGGCCGCGGCTTGGGCTCGGCCCAGGGAACCGAGGCGGGCGCGTGAGAAGACGGGCCACGCGCGGGGAGACAGGCCGAGGCTGTGGGCTGCGGTAGGAGAAGCGGCCCAATAGTAGAAAGAATTCTTTTTCTTTTCCTAATTTTTCAAAGCCATTTTTCAAAAGATTTCTAAATCCAATTTGAATTTGATTTAAACCACTCATCACAAAATCCCAAATGCAGCGGCATGAATGCTCAATCATGTTCCTACCCTTAGATTAAATTTTAAATTTATAAAAATTATTATTATCCTAAATTCGCATGCTCACAAAATTATATATAAAAATCATATTTTCCTATTTTCCTTCTTTCAAAAATTTTAGGGTGTTACACTTGAACAAGTACTAGCCCTTGATCTATGAGTTGTATGCAAGATTCGCAAAGCAGGATTTCAAAGGGAAGTTCCGCACTATAATGCACCAACCTCTGACTCCGGCTGAATTTGAAGCCGCATGGTCTTTGCTGGTGACTGAGTTTGAATTACAAGCTGACTAAACTTTGAACACCTTGTATGACATCCGTGCGGATTGGGTGCCGTGCTACTTCAAGGATGGCTATTGTGGCATCATGTCATCAACGCAACGCAGTGAGAGTGTGAACCACATCATAAAAAGTGCCATGTGGATGCAAACACACCGTTGCACCTGTTTGCCAAGCAGATGATCAAATTCATCCATCGCCGAAAAATGTCTGAGGCTACCGAAGAATATGGCTGCACGGTGAGAACATAGTTTACCCCTGTGCAAACCTGTCCTGGAGTTTATATGCATCTTCACATGTCTTTGTATAGTACATTACTATAGTCTATATGCAGCGTCTGTGAGCTAACTCAGTAAAAATGTGTGACTGCACCATCCATGCAAAGTGAAACCGTGGCATATTCAAATTGGCCATTTGAGGTGCGTGTTGCCAGAGTCTACACAAGGGTTGTCTTCAACCGCTTTGAGGAGTCGATTAAGTAAGCAACTGCATACCGCATAACTGCAGACCCTGAAAGAGGAATGCATTCATGGCTTCTGCAACATACTAAAACTTCAAAGAAGCTCGTCTGGGGACAACATCAATTCAGCGTCATGGTGGACACTGCGAGAGAACTATTCACGTGTGTATAGAGTCATGGAACAAACAGGTATGACATCCCACCATGCATTGGGACAACGTTGTTTAAAAAAGGTTTACATTCTGCGTGAAAAACGTGTTTTGGTGATTTTCATATCCTTTCATTTGACGTATCCCCATATTGCACTAGGCCTTTTCTGTGTGCACTTGGTCCGTGCATTCATGCATGCCCAACTAGAGCAAATACCAAGCAAGTACGTTTTGCAATGGTACTGCCAGAATGCACACAACGAGCTGCCCTTTGACTGGTCTGACCGAAAGCTAAAAGGAAACGATGGTGAGATGAAAGCATACAGGCACTCCTTGGTGCTGACAAAAGCAATGAAGCTTGTTCGATTTGCTTGCCTGTCAAAGCCGGCTTTAGAGAGGAGCATGGAAGAGCTTGATGATATGATTGGAATAGTCTCTGCGTTGGAGCCAGATATTGGTGTGGGGGACATTGACATCAACGAGGAGGAAGTAAGGACTCTATGCACCTAGCTGGCCATATATAATTTTCTATAGAATAGGCACATCTGCAATACTACTAATGTTTAATGTGCTGCAAGCGTTATTAATGAATGCATATTTGTTCATAGGACATTGACACACAAGAAGCAGCAAACACATGTGGCGAGCAGCCCCAGCAAGACGCGGTAAGTAGAAAAATATGCATGGGTGGACATCCAACAATTTATTTCTTGAAATCATTTGTAGTAACGTCAAAACTCTTTTACAATGATCTTATTGTATTACTAAACAGCCTGTGCAGTGTGACAATGGTGGTGATCTTACCAGCCAAATGGCGAGGGGGTGGCAGAGCATAGGTATTGATTTGTATGCATGTTGTTAGTAGGTGCCAAAAATGAGAACATATTTATGCATTGTAATGCGCTGGTGCAATATTTTTTGATAATTCTGAAGAAAAAATAGTTCCAGAAGGGCACGTTGGGCGGGGATGGTGACAATCATCATAATCAATTTGGTCAGCCTGATGGCAGCAATCAGCCAGGGTGCGGTTTTGAATAGGTAATGTCAAAATTTGTATAAAAATATGCATTGATGTCTTATGAACCTGCAAGAGTCCATTTGTTTTTCTGATGATACTTGTTCAACATAATATGGTGATTTGTATCCCAAGAAGTAGTAATTTTTAAAACATTTATACAGATGCTTAATGTTGCACAACCGGCTTGTGGTGCGTCAATGCTCGGTATTATGACCAGATACCAGCCAACGTCTAAAGGGCCACCAAAGGTAATCTGCCTATATAAAAAGTGGATGCTCCAATATGTCTATGCATTTGGAGAACTTTAAATTTGTATGCACATATATGTTGTTAGTACAACCACTAGTGAAGACTAGTTAACAACTTCTCACATGCCTCGATTCAAGCTTGGAGCGGCATCAGTTTGGAGGCGCCGGACAAGGCAAAGCCAAAGGGGAGGACAAAGGATCAAGCAGATAAGAAAGCACTAAAGCTGGGTGCGCAAGGTGAGAAAAAGGCCCCCAGGAAGTGTAAGATCTGTGGTGTCAAAGATGGCCACAATGCAGCAACTTGCTTACAGGTGAAATTGCTATACAAATACATATGTGTCCAATAAAACCTAGGCACATAGCATACAACTCAATTAAATGATGCATAAACATGTTAAATACCTTGTAAAAAACTAGTTATGGCTTCATTTGAGCATAGCCTGATTGAATGGTTTTAGAATGTCTGTATGTAGTCATAATAATGTTCATATGCTATCTGTGAATATTGTTGTGGTCCTGAAATTATATTGCATTCAAAAAATTGCATGATGGCTTTACTTTGCTATGAATGATATTTAGCAAACATGTGAGTTCCCCCCACACCTAGCAAACCTTTCATAAAAATGTTAGATGTACATAAAAAGCCTAGTTTTGCGCATACTCCTGTTTGTATGCATGATTTTAGAATGTCTGTATTTAGTAAGAGGCAAATCTGTATGTATGTTTAAGGGGAGCTGACTACATAAATTTATGTAATCATCAGTCGGTTCAGGAGGGTCCTCAAAAAATGATAGTAAATTCACATTTTTTATGCCTGCTTTTGTGTTTGTCGCACCCCAAAATTTTTGATTTTGGGTTGTTAATAGAAAACACAAATTAAAATAAATATTTTGATATTTGGATAAAATTTTCAAAGTTTAGTTTAAGTTAGCGTCAATTAGTTATAGAAAAAAATTGAATCTTTGAACTTTTCCAAATTAATTTGACAGGATATTGCTTGATGTGAAGCTTGCTTTTGGTGTTTGTGAGTGCAAATGGTTTCAAAGTACAATAGGACGACATTTCTTTCGCTCCAGAGAAAATTTTCAACCTTTTCTGGAATTAAATTCCTTTTTTCTTTGATCTTTATTTTTTTCCCGATCATCTCAATAATCTTTTCATGAGACCAAAGTCATTTAGTTGAGTTTCTTATCATTCAAAGTATCTCTAGGATTTTTCTGGTGATTTTTTTGAGCTTTGGGCTATTTTTCGTGGCTTAAATACCAATTCTAGACTTCTTTAGAATTATTTTTGTTCATGAAATTATTCAATTCCAAAAATAATTAATGATAACTCTAATCCATCTTCTATCAATTATGTTTATTTGCTCCATGCATTTGTTTCCTTAACGTCAAGATATAATATTATAATAAAAATATGATTTTTTAGGAAACAGTCAACCGATCTTTTAATTTCTTCCTTATCTGGACATTGGTTCTTGTTGTGGCTGATTAGTTTCCTTAGCTCGGATCATTGATCTATTTGTATCTAATTATGTTTGAAGACGTGCACATCAAGGACTCCAGGTCCATCTCCATGGCCACGTTTTTCGTAATACAATCTCTTGTCTATAAATATTGTATCTTTTCCAAGTCCATATATCTCAAGCCACTGCCTTGTTTTGCATCATGTAGCAACCCAACGTCACATCTGCCCTAGCAGCTAGCGCCATCGACCTGCAACTTCCAAGCTTTGCCTACCGTGCTTTGTTGCCGCCGCTAGCCTCTCGCCCTTATGCCCGCTGGCCTCTCCTCGGCAACAAGCAGGGCCGCCTACCATGTTCCTGCCGATCTCCAACGTGGCTGCATCCGATCGAGTCTCTGTTCCCAGCAATCAAGGTATCCCATGCCCTAGCTCCTGTCAAAGCGCCGCCGCCGTAGACTGCCCAGCGAGCGTGGCCGCGTTGCCCCTATGCGCGACCATGGAGTTGCTGCTCCGGCAGTCCGTGCTCAACGCGCGTGCCGTCATCGTCTTCTTCTAGCCGCGCAAGCCAGCGCACCATCCTGCCCTGCAGCCGCCGGCGGCACCTCATCTCGGTCGAGCCCGATCCTGCATGCAAGCACAAGCCGGCCACAAAGGCTTCATCAAGTAGGAAAGCAGTTGCCCATGGCCACGTGTGCAGTACGTCCAAGAAGGAAACAAATCTTGGTAAATATCTCGAAATCCTTTTCTTCTTTCTTGTGACTTGTAACAGCACCACCAATGTTGCCTGTTCCTCATCACCTCTCTATGTACTCTATGTACGTATACACAGTTTCAGTAGGTACATCTTGCCGAGTCCTGCAAGCAACGGACCGGAGCTCCTGGTGTATGTGCAGCTCGGCCTGTGTAGCAGGCCGCCAACGCCCGCTCCTACTGCTGGATGCCGAGCACCAATCATATCATCGCGTGCGCCGTTTGCTTGGACAAAGAAGCCGTAGACGTGGGGGTCTTCACCGTGACGAACCCTGAGTCCCTGTTTGAGCGGTGCTGCCGTCTTCCGATCCTGCTTATGTCCAGTCTGCCATGGCCATATTGTCCGGTTTTCCGTAGCGGGTGAGCATCTGTATGTATGTTCGCATTTTTCCCCTCTATTCTACATGTTAACAGCCGCGTTGACGTGTTACATGCTAGTGATTCATAAACTAAATATTAATTTAATTAATATATATATGCAACTAGTTTTGTAAATTAAAAACAATATAAGTTTTATATCTCGGTGATTTATATATACACGGAATGTTAATGTGATTAATTGCTAGCACAAAATATTTTAGAATTATAGTTTGCATAGATCAAACACGTTGCACATATCAAATTTGTTTAGATGCTAACATGTACATTTTCTTTTGCTAAGTCAAAGTTTAACATGATCTAACTTCTGTCATCAATGTATTTTTTTAATTATAATTTATTAGCTTGAACACATGTCCTAGCTAGTTCGAGTAGAAGTTCTCACATATTTAATTATTTTCTTTGCACATATAAAGTTTAACTTGTTTAATATATAAATTATGTGACAATACTTTATCAAATAAAATATGATTATCTTTAACTCAATTAATATTAACTGGTTCTTGATTATAATTTGTTTAGTTTAAATATAAAACATGAGATGGTTCGGTTAGTGCTGGTACATGTGTCAGGTTATATAATTTATAAATATTAAGTACTATTGATTATTCATAAATAAAATATAACTAAGGTTTAATTTTGCCTTTTCTAATTAACTATAATTAGAATAATTCAGTTCTAGATTAATTCTTTAAATTGTTTAATCAGTTAATTTCATTAACCAAAATAGATCAATTGTTTAGTTTGTCTTCTTCAGTTATATTGCCAATCTCGATAGACGTGTCCTCAGTAACGAGAGCTCCGTCCTTAGTCGTTCCTGCGTTCTCATAACCGTAGCAACAAGCCGTGACGTTTAGTGCGCTTCCTTTTAAAGTGTCTCCTTTGTATGATGTTTGTTCTTAGGTGTGTTTGTTGTCTGTTTGTTGTGCTTAGTTGCTGCGAGTAGAAGTGTGGTTCGTCAGCGTTGAAGACTAGGAGCTGAGGACTGACAGTCAAAGCAAAAGTTGGAGACCGAAAGATAGCAGCTGAAGATTCTGAGCAGCTTAACTTTGGGAAAAAGGCAAGTATAACATGGGATTATCCTTGTTACCTATACACTAAAAATATTCCTCCTTGACAACCATAAAGATTATAACTTAGCTATTGATATCTTGTTTCCTTGTCACCTATGGGATATGCATTTTGGGTAGCTACTACTAGCGCTTAATTATGAACAATGATCTTGTAATTGGACTAATGAATTATGCGACCAACCTTTAACGATGATTTTACTACCGTTGAAAGGGGGCTAGAGCAAGGGGTTATATTGTTGCTCTGGTTTCTCTCCGTAAGGACTTACCTGTAAGTGATAACCGGGATTGACAGTACAACTGTGAGGGCTATATGGCTCTAGCTTTAGTTGTTTAAAAGACCTTTTCTACCTTGTTAGTGCACTACAAGGATTTCCCCCTAATGCCACGCTACATGACTGCAACGCCACTAATTTGGTTGCCATTAGGGGGTCATATTGCAACCTTTCCGTAAAATGGTTGCAATATGTACCTATAATGCAATAGACTAAATGTGTTGCAATATGAATGGTTTGTCGTTGCAACAGACGTGTGCTACTGCAACCATTTAAGAATTGTGTTGCAATTAGTTGTTATTATTGCCATGGAGCTTTCGAGTTGCATTAGTATTGACATTCGTTGCAAATACTTGGTGTTATTGCAACTATGTTGGATTTGGTTGCGTTTGCTTGTAACTATTGCTATGGCTATTCTGGGTTGCAATAATCTTTAGTGGTGTTGCAATTGCTATGTGGTTATTGCAACAAGAATTATAAAAATGGTTGCAGTAGCATATTCCTATTGCCACGGTGTTTTGGGGTTGTAATAATCTTCTATGGCGTTGCAATTGCTAGTTACTTATTGCAACTAGAATTCAAAATGAATGCAATACATGTTACTATTGCCACGGTTTTTTGCCACGGTTTTTTTATGTTGCAATAGATTGATGTATTTGGTGGGCCTTTCTTGTCTAGGCCAGCAGCATTAACATGTACGTGATGATCACCCATCCCATGTTGGCTTCATCGCAGCTCACACTCTAATCTACCGAGAAACAGTGACGGCCTAGACATGGAAATGTCGGCACACTAGGGTCAAGGTCATCACTTGGAAACGCCGGTGCCCATATATAATCTGGAGGGCTGGCACGCGCCCGTCAGCAGTAGGACGGTGCCCTATGAGTCGTCATGCAAACGCCCATCAGGAGTCCAGTAGGCCGGCACCAATCATCAAGAAGCTCCAGCAAGACACCATGACAATGCCACATCTAAATGTAATTGTTTGATATAAAACTATTAAGTAATATATAAATTTCCTTATAAAATTAATGAAAATTTCCAATGGCAGAATCACATCAGAAATATTTACATGATCGTACACATCTCACAATCTGCTTGGATAATTTATTAAATATATAGAAGTGGAATGTATAATGCATTCAGCACTTCTCTTGGCATGAGCTGTCTTAATCCTATCAACTATCTAATCTAGTCGAGCATTTTCTACCATGCGTTCCATGTTGCATTGGCCTATCCGGCTACAGTGAGCTCTCAGTGACCAGAAGATCGTCTATTGTTGATTCCTGCAACGAGCTTGAAGCCTATTATCCAATGGAAGGCTGCACATAGAAAACTATTAGCTGATCAGTACACACATGGAAATACCCGGATGAAACATTAAGAACTAACCATCAATGGCGTAAGAATGGCTTGACACGTTGGGTGTAGGACAGCCTCTAGTCTATGAGTATAGCCAAGAAAGAATTGTGCCATTTCGAAAGGGGGTTCCTACATCTGCCTGCCGAGTGAATCTAATGGCCCTAACTTGTTAGACGAACTTTTGAATGGCTTTATATGGTTTATGATGTTTTGGGCCTTGCAAACCCATGCATTTGGAAATCATGACTCAGAGTGAAAGTGTACACCTCTGCGCAAAGTTTAATAAACTGGTATACTAGCCGTGGTCTCGGATACGAGCGGCCTTGGGGATTCTTACAGAATAGTTGATCACCATTATTATATCATGTTTAATTATTGTTGTTACTATTATGCTCATGTTAATGCTATTCATTATCCTTATTACAATTGATCATTGGTTCATTAATGGGTTTTGGATTACCTTGATGCTACTCGATTGCTAATTATATGATGATTAAAAGCTAAACGCAGTCAAACAGTGTCTAGCCTTTTGTGCCTCGTGAACCCTGTGTTATACTTGTTGAGTTCGACATGGACTCACCCTTGCTATTTCCCCCACACCTCAGTGTGTAGTGAGGTGCTGCTCAGAAAAAGGATAAAAAGGTAGTGGAGTTTCCAGAAGTCTTTCAGAAGTATTTGGCATACGGAGCCACCAGTCAGCCGTCCCTAAGAAGAATAGAGCCTGAAGTTTAGTCACCGTTCCGCGATACTCTGATGTAAGTGTTAATTTATAGCTATGTATACGCTATATAATAACATTGTTTCTGATACTTTTTCATTCTGACATATGTGTGGACTTTCTGGGCACACGTATGGCTGACCTGGTTTTGTTCTTTAAAACCAGGTGTAACAGAGTGGTATCAGAGCGGTGTTGACTGTAGGACGTATGTCAAGTAGCATTGGACGTATTCTAAAACTCATTTTACTGTAAAACTATTTTGTCATCCCTTGCCTCATTGATTTTGACTATTTCCTCTTCCTTGTCCTGTTGTATCCCCTCCTTGATAGCTTCCTTTGAGCTATTATTTCTTACTCCCTTGGTTTTTGTTTTATGTTGTTTTTACTAAAAGTTTTCTGATCTCACTTTTTTCAAAAGTTTCGATAGCCTTTCATCATCTATAATCTGCCATATAGGATGATCACCTTTGTTGAAGAAGCACGTGTAGTGCCGATGATGTGATGTGTGCTTGTTGTGCTTGATGTGTTGCTTGTGTGTTGTCCTTGTTATCGTGTTTCAAAGGTGGCTCGAAAGGTATAAGTCTTGAGGAGTAGCTCGATCCATGTTAAGTGGGGTAGTGGCATCTTGTATCTTACTTATCTTTCAATTGATCCTAATTCTTGCCATTTTTCTCTTGCACCGTCCTTGTCTACCCTTGGTTGTCATGCTACTTTCTTTATCTCATCTTAATGGAGGATCAACACATAATGGACGCATCAATAGCAGCAAGCCTTAGAGAAAGTGTTGCCTTCAATAACATTACCAAGTGGAATGAGAATTCTTGTTAAGAAGGGAGGAAGTAGTGTGTTGTTAAAGTGGTAATCTCTGAAAGAAACCTTTGAAGACAATTACTAGATGAAGTTCTCATACATGCTTTTAAAGATAAACAAACACTTTGTTAAAGTGGGGTAGCATTCGCTACAATCATCATCAATCTCAAGTGATGAGGTACGAAGAACTGAAGATCAAACTTTATCTTTCTTGTCATGTTTTGGCTATCCTCGATCCATGTCTTGTATCTCATCAACACAAATCAAAGAAGCATGAAGACTTTAAGATTAGTGTCATCTATCTCTCTAGTCTCTCTGAATCTCGTTTCTACCTTATCCTGTTTTTTTAGAACAGTCTATCTTCCTTAGCTTATACCTCTATTTTTGGATGCCCAAAAATCATGGATAAATTCTGGGCAACTGTAGACTTCAGTATCTTTCTCTGACCGTAAGAACCACCCTGATAGCTATTATGGTTTGGGAGTTATGAAAATTACAAGGCGACGCATTTGTGTTGTCAGCAACCTGGAATAGTTTCTGTTGTGCACAGTTTTTTACTACCTTAACTGCAGAATCTGAGAAGTGTTCTATAAGAAAGTTGTAGTAAATTTGATAAGCTTTCCAACGGTATAAGCTAAAACATCATCGGATTCACAGAACTTGAGTTATAACTGTATTTCTGCACTGCCATTTTTTCTGCTCGCGAGAAAGTGCAGGTTACTTGTTCTTGCATATGCTCATGAATCTCTTTGGGGTGCCAGAAGGACACAATGCTAGTTATCACTCAGAAACAAAAGCAAGCTATCCTTTGGTGTTCTCTAGTTGATCCCTTCTTAAGGGGGTTTTGCCGAACTAAAGACGACACAAGATGGAGGATTTATACGCTCTATTTCGTCATCTGGAAGCATCAGCTATCTACATGGTTGCAAAGTCACTATCGAGAGTAGGTATCTTTTCTCAGGGTGGGTAACATGTTGGAACCATCTACAAGGATCGTAAGGGTCTAAAGGAGACGTTTACAAAGTTGGTTTTGAGCTTGTGGCGTCATCATTGGATAAGAGTTGATCAAGGAAGAGTGAAGAATTGCAGATCGACTTTATTTTTCTCCCTAGTCTCTCCAAATCTCGGGACAAGATTCATGTTAAGTGGGGTAGAATTGTCACACCCCAAAATTTCTGATTTTGGGTTGTGCATAGAAAACACAAATTAAAATAAATGTTTTGATATTTGGATAAAATTTTCAAAGTTTAGTTTAAGTTAGCGTCAATTAGTTATAGAAAAAAAAATTGAATCTTTGAACTTTTCCAAATTAATTTGACGGGATATTGCTTGATGTGAAGCTTGCTTTTGGTGTTTGTGAGTGCAAATGGTTTCAAAGTACGATAGGACGACGTTTCTTTCGCTCCAGAGAAATTTTCCAACCTTTTCTGGAATTAAATTACTTTTTCTTTGATCTTTATCTTTTTCCCCGATCATCTCAATAATCTTTTCATGAGCCCAAACTCATTTAGTTGATTTTCTTATCATTCAAAGTATCTCTAAGATTTTTCTGGTGATTTTTCTAAGCTTCGGGCTATTTTTCGTGGCTTAAATACCAATTCTAGACTTCTCTAGAATTATTTTTGTTCATAAAATTATTCAATTCCGAAAATAATTAATGATAACTCTAATCCACGTTCTATCAATTATGTTTGTTTGCTCCATGCATTTGTTTCCTTAAAGTCAAGATATAATATTATAATAAAAAATAATGATTTTTTAGGAAACAGTCAACCGATCTTTTAATTTCTTCCTTATCTGGACGTTGGTTTTTGTTCTGGCTGATTAGTTCCCTTCACTCAGATCATCGATCTCTTTGTATCTAATTATGTTTGAAGACGTGCGCATCAAGGACTCCAGGTCCATCTCCATGGCCACGTTTTTCATATGACCATCTCTTGTCTATAAATATTGTATCTTTTCCAAGTCCATATATCTCACGCCGCTGCCTTGTTTTGCATCATGTAGCAACCCAACGTCACATCTGCCCTAGCAGCTAGCGCCATCGACCTGTAACTTCCAAGCTTTAACTGCCGTGCTTTGTTGCCGCCGCTAGCCTCTCGCCATAATGCCCGCTGGCCTCTCCTTGGCAACAAGCAGGGCCGCCTACCATGTTCCTGCCGATCTCCAACGTGGCTGCATCCGATCGAGTCTCTGTTCCTAGCAATCAAGGTATCCCATGCCCTAGCTCCTGTCAAAGCACCGCCGTCGTAGACTGCCCAGCGAGCGTGCCCGCGTAGCCCCTATGCGCGACCGTGGAGTTTCTGCTCCGGCAGTCCGTGCTCAACGCGCGTGCCGTCATCGTCTTCTTCTGGCCGCGCAAGCCAGCTCACCATCCTGCCCTACAGCCGCCGGCCGCACCTCATCTCAGTCGAGCCCGATCCTGCATGCAAGCACAAGCCGGCCACAAAGGCTTCATCAAGCAGGGCAGCAGTTGCCCATGGCCACGTGTGCAGTACGTCCAAGAAGGAAACAAATCTTGGTAAATACCTAGAAATCCTTTTCTTCTTTCTTGTGACTCGTAACAGCACCAGCAATGTTGCCTGTTCCTCATCACCTCTCTATGTACTCTATGTACGTATACACAGTTTCTGTAGGTACGTCTTGCCGAGTCCTGCAAGCAACGGACCGGAGCTCCTGGTGTATGTGCAGCTCGGCCTGTGTAGCAGGCCGCCAACGCCCGCTCCTGCTGCTGGATGCCGAGCACCAATCATATCATCGTGTGCGCCGTTTGCTTGGACAAAGAAGCCATAGACGTGGGGGTCTTCATCGAGACAAACCCTGACTCCCTGTTTGAGCGGTGCTGCCGTCTTCCGATCCTGCTTATGTCGAGTCTGCCATGGCCATATTGTCCAGTTTTCCGTAGCGGGTGAGCATATGTATGCATGTTCGCATTTTCCCCCTCTATTCTACGTGTTAACAGCCGCATTGACGTGTTACATGCTAGTGATTCATAAACTAAATATTAATTTAATTAATATATATATGCAACTAGTTTTGTAAATTAAAAACAATATAGGTTTTATATCTCGGTGATTTATATATATACGGAATGTTAATGTGATTAATTGCTAGCACAAAATATTTTAGAATTATAGTTTGCATAGATCAAACACGTTGCACATATCAAATTTGTTTAGATGCTAACATATACACTTTTCTTTTGCTCAAGGTTTAACATGATTTAACTTCTGTCATCAATGTATTTTTTTAATTATAATTTATTAGCTTGAACACATGTCCTATCTAGTTCGAGTAGAAGTTCTCACATGTTTAATTATTTTCTTTGCACATATAAAGTTTAACTTGTTTAATATATAAATTATGTGACAATATTTTATCAAATAAAATATGATTAGCTTTAACTCAATTAATATTAACTGGTTCTTGATTATAATTTGTTTAGTTTAAATATAAAACATGAGATGGTTCGGTTAGTGCTGGTACATGTTTCAGGTTATATAATTTATAAATATTAAGTACTATTGATTATTCATAAATAAAATATAACTAAGGTTTAATTCTGCCTTTTCTAATTAACTATAATTAGAATAATTTAGTTCTAGATTAATTCTTTAAATTGTTTAATCACTTAATTTCATTAAGCAAAATAGATGAATTGTTTAGTTTGTCTTCTTCAGTTATGTTGCCAATCTCGATAGACGTGTCCACAGTAACGAGAGCTCCGTCCTTAGTCATTCTTGCGTTCTCGTAACCGTAGCAACAAGCCGTGACGTTTAGTGCGCTTCCTTTTAAAGTGTCTCCTTTGTATGATGTTTGTTCTTAGGTGTGTTTGTTGTCTGTTTGCTGTGCTTGGTTGCTGCGAGTAGAAGTGTGGTTCGTCAGTGCTGAAGACTAGGAGCTGAGGACCGACAGTCGAAGCAAAAGTTGGAGACCAAAAGATAGCAGCTGAAGATTCTGAGCAGCTTAACTTTGGGAAAAAGGCAAGTATAACATGGGATTATCCTTGTTACCTATACACTAAAAATATTCCTCCTGGACAATCGTAAAGATTATAACTTAGCTATTGATATCTTGTTTCCTTGTCACCTTTGGGATATGCATTTGGGTAGCTATTGCTAGCGCTTAATTATGAACAATGATCTTGTAATTGGACTAATGAATTATGCGACCAACCTTTAACGATGATTTTACTACCGTTGAAAGGGGGCTAGAGCAAGGGGTTATATTATTGCTCTAGTTTCTCTCCGTAAGGACTTACCTGTAAGTGATAACCGGGATTGACAGTACAGCTGTGAGGGCTATATGACTCTGGTTTTAGTTGTTTAAAAGACATTTTCTAGCTTGTTAGTGGTTACCTTAAATGGCGTAAGAATGGCTTGACATGTTGGGTGTATGACAGCCTCTAGTCTATGAGTATAGTCGAGAAGGAATTATGCCATTTGGAAAGGGGGTTCCTACATCTGCCTGCCGAATGAATCTAATGGTCCTAACTTGTTAGATGAACTTTTGAATGCCTTTATATGGTTTCTGATGTTTTGGGCCTTGCAAACCCATGCATTTGGAAATCATGACTCACAGTAAAAGTGTACACCTCTGCGCAAAGTTTAATAAACTGGTATACTAGCCGTGCTCATGGATACGAGCGGCCTTGGGGATTCTTACAGAATAGTTGATCACCATTGTTATACCATATTTAATTATTATTGTTACTATTATGCTCATGTTAATGTTATTCATTATCCTGATTACAATTGATAATTGGTTCATTAATGGGTTTTGGATTACCTTGATGCTACTCAATTGCTAATTATATGATGATTAAAAGCTAAACGCAGTCAAACAGTGTCTAGCCTTTTGTGCCTCATGAACCTTGTGTTATATTTGTTGAGTTCGACATGGACTCACCCTTGCTATTTCCCCCACACCTCAATGTGTAGTGAGGTACTGCTCAGAAGAATGACAAAGAGGTAGTGGAGTTTCCAGAAGTCTTTCAGAAGTGTTTGGCATACGGAGCCACCAGTCAGCCATCCCTAAGAAGAATGGAGCCTGAAGTTTAGTCACCGTTCCGCGATACTCTGATGTAAGTGTTAATTTATAACTATATATACGCTATATAATAACATTGTTTCTGATACTTTTTCATTTTGACATATGTGTGAACTTCCTGGGCACACATATGGCTGACTTGGTTTTGTTCTTTAAAACCAGGTGTGACAGTGTTTGCTGTGTTTGATATTTAGCAAGCCCGTAAGATATCCAGGATATTTTTGTATGCACATTCACTTGCATTACAACTAAAAAAATGTTTTATATGAACATTGTTACAGGTCGAAGCTAACCGCTTAAAACTCACCAGTCTTGCAAACAAGAAGAGAGGGCGACCCCTAGGCTCTAAGAACATGCAGGAACAACAAGACTAATGATGCGGGCGAGCAAAAGGATATGCAGAAAAGGCAAAGGATGGTGGTCTCCGAAGATGAAGATGACAATGAAAGCCTTGACATATCAATGGACGACAGCACCCAGCAAGAAGAGCCTTCTTCAGCCCCTAGGAAAACAGGGAGGCCTCCAGGAGCAAAGAACAAGAGGACCATCTCGATGGTATCTTAAGTGGATTGTGTCTGTCATTTGTTTGATGCTATCTCCAAAACATGTTGTGTTGCTAACAAACATGAAAGGGTTTGTGCGCGTTGCGTGAGCGCATGAGAATTTTGACAACATATGATGCAAATTTTTGGGTAGATTGAAAAGTGAATTCTGGGTATGGATAGTGTTATATGCATTCATGCGCTTACATTTGTGCGTGCTAAAAAAAGTTTGAATAATGTATTGAAACCCTAGTTTGGTAATTCAATAGAATTTATCCATGTCTACTGAAATTAAATGTTAAAAAAATTGGAATGTGAGTGCATATAGAACTAGCACTTACATGGTCATCTATATATGTGGGTAGATGATAGAAAAAATATGTTGCACCATTAAATTGTGGGATTACAAAACTAGAAAATTGCTGCACTTGTCCATGTAGAAGTTGAACCCTTAAGATGTTTTGGAAATTTGACAACTTCCAAACATATATAGTTGCACAAGATGTGTGAAAAAGTTGATATCAACAAACAATGCATAAATGTGTGTACGAAGCCGCGCAAAGAGCTGTGCAATTCTCCATACATAGCTAGCTACGAACAGATATTTGAAAAAAAAGTGCCACGTAAAAACATTAGTATGCACAACAACATATCTTTGTATCCAAACAACGACACCGTATATATGCACCATGGGGTGACTATAATAACAAAAAAGAAACGCACAAAAACAGTAGTGTTACTCCATCCTACCATCATCAGGGCTACGAATGTAACGGAACCGTCCAAATTATAAGAGCACAAGTACAAAAACAATCACCGAAGTGATCAAATTCTCGCACTTGAGCCCATATAACTCCGGTAGTCCAATGAAATCACGAGGGATTTCAAACCAACCAACATACAAGCCAAGGTCGTAGTGATTCAACATAACAAGTCACATGTTACAACCATTTCACAAGAAATTCAATATACATCGGAGTTCAACATAGTTATCACAACTTAAGTTCAAAAGTAGCGGAAGCAAAGTAATTTGAAACTAACAACACCTTTATTTCAAATATATGTCAGTATTAAGGTCGACTTCCAACAAAAGCATTAGAGAGAAGATAACTCAAAAGGATCATGCCCGTGATCACACTCCGCCACTAAGGCAGGAGCCAACCAACTCTTGCAGTCGCCATGAAACATCACAACCTGCAACAAGTGGGGATAAAACCCTGAGTATGACAATGTACTCAGCTAGACTTACCCGTCAGAAACCAGAAATAAAGTGACACCAAGGATCATGCAAGGTTGATATGAAGTGGGCTAGCTTGACAACATTTTGCATAAAAGCTTAATGTGGATAAGTAATCATTAATGCTTAAGCATCAAGTTAATTATCATTAACCTGTTCTCTATATTAGAACCTGTACTAGAGCACTCACTTTATTAGGAGCAAACAATATTAACCATAGCAGGTATAAATTGAGGCAACCTTTCCATCGTTATCCAATTAACCATCTGTTCAATTTAATGGAATCTACGTTGCCGCTGCTCAAGTCAAGTGCTCACTAACCGGGAGCAACGGCGATTCGAATCGAATTCCTATCCAGCTGGATGGGTATTTCTAACAATCACCGCGCAGGCCCCTGCCAGGGTCGCACAAGCCACCTTTCGTACGATTCAAGAATCGCGGGTCCGAATGATGTCGCAACCCCAAGGGCGACACTCTGCCAGGTGATAGGGACTCTAACCCCCCTTGGTCTCACGCCAATGTCCCCAAGCACATCCTTTCTCTCCTCCAAGAAGCAACCTACCATTCGATTCCCGGCTTGAACCATATTACTCGGCTTCGCGGTCGGAACGACTTATCCGGCCAACTAAGTGTTAGACTGCGTTCAACATGACTCAAGGACGTACAACGAATCGGTCCTTAAACGACTCAGACGGGGATAGATCCACACCCAAGACCTCCATGCCTTGTTGCTTCACTATCGTCATCCCGCCCGGTCTCATTTCATTTTATTAACACATGGTTCCATTCCACGATAGCAAATATAGCCAACCGTGCCATATATGAATATCCCTATATCTCGCAGGTGATAGGAAATCACCTGACTTCTACCGCTTAAAGCAGGGCTAAGCATCTACTCGATCCTAGTCTATGTAGGATTCAAGGATTCATATATCTGGACAAGGAATGATATAATACAGCAAGGGTTTCCAACCAACTCCTACCACTTAATGCAACAATACTTATAACATATATATATATAATTGCTTTGAAGATAGGAGGCTTATAATGCTCCGGGGCTTGCCTGAGGTCTGACTCAAGTTAGAGTATGTCAGATGAAGTCACTTGGCGAGCAACCTCCAATCTACCACTTGTCCGGTCCTTCTATCTTCGGGTTTGGATCCACCAAACACCGTCTTCGGGTTTGGCTCCAACGGCACATCCTTCACACGTTTCTGCTAGCGTACCAATATGAGATGCAACCATGCACATGTGTGAATGCATAGAAGTGCAATAAATAGAGTAATCAAACAAGCCTACCAAAGTTCTCATCAACACCTAGAGCTAATTAACTTAATCCACATTAAGGCATAACATAGAAGATGGCAAGCACATCAAGCAAGACACAAGCCTCAAGATCACAGGGTACTAACCCAAGTACTTTCAAAGGTATGAGTCACACTTCAACACACTAGCATGGCAAAGTTAATCAAAGCACTACAACTAAAATCTATCACTTTCTGGACATACATATAGTAGCTCAGTAAATCAATCATAACTGGAGATGCCTAAATTCCAATGACTTGCAAGAAGACATTCTTGAAAGCTTATGAAATTGTCTACAATTCATTTAATATCCACTAAGCATGATTCCCAAGTTTAATTGGTCGAAAAGATGAAACTACAGACTCTGGTCTGCTCCAAACAGAGAGCAACCAAATCTGGAACCTGACTTTAAACATCTATAACTCAAAAACTACTTGACCAAATGCCACCAAATTTTAACACAATCTAGATACATGAATTAGATACAACTTTGTTATAGACAAGGTGCTCAGAAAACATAATTAACATGGGGTAATCTACCTTGCCCCCAGAACTGTCCAGAAACTAGTAGTTGCGAGAAATAATTATTAACTTATGTTGCAATCATACAATTGGATAAAACCAATTTTACCAATATTTCATACATGACTAAGGAACACCAGAAAACATAGTGTCAATTACTAAATAAATTCTTTTAATACATTTTCTCAATTTATTTAGATAATTAGGTGGAATTATGACCACATCATAAAGACGCCCAATAAATTCTACCAAAATTACAGAGGCCTACACATGCTCCCAAAAGTTTACTGTCCAAATTTTAAACCACTTGGACATGTATAACAACCTCTATGAAAAAGACAAATTGCTATGGCAATAAATCATGTGAGAGCAAGTTAAACCTAAAACTCAATATTTTCTGTGAACCCAAGGCCATCTTATGAATCAATATGATAGAGAAACATCGTAATAAGGTGATGGGGCAACATTTTCTAATTTATCATTTATACATTATTTATAAGCTATTTATCAAGCCATATGATGAGGACATAACACCAACGGATATGACCATTGATTATAAGGTGCGCTCGTTCCTACATTTGCATAGTAATTTTGAGTATAATTCACTTGGTTCCACATGTACATGTCGTTATTTGAATGTAGGTACAAATGTGTCTCAAAGTACAAATCCATCAAAGTTGAACTTTCAGTTCGTCGGCAGCCCGATAGTGCTTCATTGGGAAGGCCATAACTCATCCATCCAGAGTGCGATTGAGGTCAATGAGCACTTGATGGAAAGCTTATTTGATAAGCTTTCAAATAGATCTGGTCCCACCTCAATATCACATTGGCAAGGCCTCGAAATCATTGAGACATTCCGCCGCTATTTATGTCGGGTGCTACAGCGTCGTCATGTGCTTGTTATTCACACTTGGGACCCAGACCCAAGTTGGAGCACGCCCCAAGAAGATGAAGAACACCTAAGAGATGCCCAAGGACGTCCTCCTCCTTGGCCACCACCTTAATAGGCCAGCAAGGACGTCCAAGCCAAGCCGGAGGCCTAGTCCAATTCGAGTTCGAGTCTGCTTCGGCCTTCTGGACCAGTCTGCAATAAAATGGACACCCAGGACGCATCCGGACTCCATTTTCGATGATCCATATATGGATGGAAAGCTTATTTGATAAGGAAGCCAACCCAAGTGGTCCCACATCAAAAGCTATTCGGAATCAACGGGAATCGTCGAAACAAGTCACCGTCCAGAATCTGTCAGGGCGCTGTGTCGCCGTCTTTTGGGCCGTTTGGGCCTTGTAACGTGTCGGCGCTCCCCAGGGACGCGAATAGGGGTCCTTGGATGTCCCTTAGGCTTTATAATCAGTAGTCGCCGCCTATGTTAGGGTTTGGGTTTTGCTTAGATTATTCTGTTGATAACAGTTTCGCCGCCGTCGTCGGTTTGTGAGACCCCAACTTTGTGAGATTAATCATTCATCTGCAATTTAGTTGCATTCCTTTGTGTTCTTGCTTGTGTTCTCGATTTGCAGGCAAGGACTTAGCCTTCTTGGCGAGGTCGACCGTGCAACGCCGGTCGATAACCAGAGGAGTCGTGGTGCTCCGATTGCGGGGTTCAGAGCCGAGTTGTTCAGAAGCCGGATCGAATTGTGTCGTGACTCCACCAAATCGAGAGTTATCAGAACCTTTCGGAAGATCGGGAACCCTAGTTCACATCAATTGGTAATCAGAGCTTCAGGTATACCGTTAGGTTCAATTTTACCCTAGTTTAGTTTGATTTCACCTTCGTCCTAGAGTCCACAGAAAAGCCAAAAAAATTAGTGTTTTCCTATCCCAGAAACCACGTTTAGCCTTTTGCATAATTCTTTTCAGATTCCGTCGTGTTGAGTTTGTGTCCTGATCAAGGGCTTGTTGCTGGTTTAGATTGTGTTCTTTTCTAGTTTGTGTTGATCCCTCCACCCGCCGCTATCCCATATCACCATCAGTTTGCATCTTGTGTCCACTAAAACCCTGATTCGAGCAGTTTTCATAAAACAGTCATAACTTTTGTATCCGAACTCGAAACAGGACAAATTTTATATCTACGGAGAATGCCAGAAAATTTTAGATCCGTTTTATCCTAGCAAGGCTAGGTTCGCAAAAATTAGATTTGCGAAATTCGATCAGGAAAATCCAGTTTCTAGGCCCACAAGTTTTGATATGTTTTTTGGAGCACAATCCTAATTTTCTATAGGCCACATCTTTTATCCAATTGAGCTCATTTTTTTTGGTGTTTATTGTTGTGCTCCTTGCTGAGAAAAAATATCAAAAGAGCAAAAGCAAGGAAAAAATTTGGGCCAAAAAAAAGAAAAGAAAAAATAGCAAAAGAGAAGAGAAGAGCTAAAAAAGGAGCACATAAGGAACACTCGATAGCTCTATTGTTTGTTGTGCCTTTTGCCTTGTCCGTATTTTCATTGCTATTCATTGCTATCCATCATACTTGTTTCTCCATTTTGTTATCACACATCTATTATTTGGAACACGTTAGACCAGCAACGAGAGCAAGTATTTGGGACTATAATTCAGCATTACTTTCTGTTTTTGAATTGTGTTCCACTCACATAATTGGCCTGTTTGCCTTAACTCCACATACTTCTTCTGGACAATATAAGTTTTGACCCCTGTAATCGCAGTGCTACGCCTTCCAGGTATCCTTGACCTTGCTGGTAAGAACCTTGTAAGAGCTTGAGAAGGGGTCTCCTTTTGCTGTGATCTTGAGAGGCACTACTCCACCTACTTAGTAGATTATTAGGGATAACTTTCACTGTTTGTTCTTGTTTTGTGTCTACAATGACAGGTTACAACACTCATCGATACGAGACATCAATGATGCATGAGCCACGCACTATTGTTGCTACACCTTCTTCTGCAGGTCGTTCTATTCTTTCTTCTCCACCTACTTATGATGGTATTGGTGCTAATGAGTACATTGAGTGGGAAAGTAAAATAGATAATATTTTTGCACACTGTCATATGTGTGAACGGAGGAAGATTAAGAATGCATCTAGTGTTTTGAGACATTTAGCATTAATTTGGTGGGAGTCTTTAAGTTCTTCAGATAAACCTCATACATGGAATGATATGAAAATTCTTATGAGAGAAACTTTTGTTAATCCATCTCTTGTAATTAATTCATATGATGAGGAACATCAACTAGACCAATCTCCTATTATTCCTCCTGTTGTGCCTAATCTTTTTGCAGGACAATGCACAAAAGAGCGGGGATGACATGACAGAAAATGAGGTGCTCCCAGTCTCATGTAAAAATTCAACACATGATACTTCTGCTGACAGTGAGAGCAAAGGTAATGCCAATGATGCTAATCTCACAGAAGATGAGAGTTCTCTTGTTGTAATGAATTTTCCCACTAATAATGCTAATAATTCTATACTAAAACCTTCTATTGATTTACCTTTGTCACATGGCGAATGTTCTACTGATCTTTGTGATAAAGAAAAGTTGTGTGATAGTGATATGATTATTCATGAGCAGCAACCAGTGAATGAGAATGATTCTTTTGTTTTGGAACAAAATACTTGTGCTAAAAATAAACAATTGCTTCCAATTACCACTGAACAAGATGAACTAAAATTGTTGACTTCTTTAAATACTTTGGGATATATTGAGTTTGAAACACTGTGTGCTCTGAGTAGTTTGGAGGAGAAATTTTTATGTGCTGAATTACCATGGTTGTCTACATGTATATATCAATTTATTGGCAAATATAATTATAAAGGAGAATATATGGTACACCGAGTTTATATTTGTTCAAATCTGAAATCTTCTTTTTCTGTGCATCAATATGACCAATCAAAGGGCTGCATTAGATATAATCATGTCATGTCAAGATCTTCAAGTTTTGTTATAAAGCAACAGGTTAAATTTCAAAAAGAGAAGCAATATTGGCTACAACCTACAATCTGTCCTCCAACTAAGCTCAAATCGAGGACGGTTTATTGTCAAGAAGGGGAGGATGATGAGGACATAACACCAACGGATATGACCATTGATTATAAGGTGCGCTCGTTCCTACATTTGCATAGTAATTTTGAGTATAATTCACTTGGTTCCACATGTACATGTCGTTATTTGAATGTAGGTACAAATGTGTCTCAAAGTACAAATCCATCAAAGTTGAACTTTCAGTTCGTCGGCAGCCCGATAGTGCTTCATTGGGAAGGCCATAACTCATCCATCCAGAGTGCGATTGAGGTCAATGAGCACTTGATGGAAAGCTTATTTGATAATCTTTCAAATAGATCTGGTCCCACCTCAATATCACATTGGCAAGGCCTCGAAATCATTGAGACATTCCGCCGCTATTTATGTCGGGTGCTACAGCGTCGTCGCGGGCTTGTTATTCACACTTGGGACCCAGACCCAAGTTGGAGCACGCCCCAAGAAGATGGAGAACACCTAAGAGATGCCCAAGGACGTCCTCCTCCTTGGCCACCACCTTAATAGGCCAGCAAGGACGTCCAAGCCAAGCCGGAGGCCTAGTCCAACTCGAGTTCGAGTCTGCTTCGGCCTTCTGGACCAGTCTGCAATAAAATGGACACCCAGGACGCATCCGGACTCCATTTTCGATGATCCATATATGGATGGAAAGCTTATTTGATAAGGAAGCCAACCCAAGTGCTCCCACGTCAAAAGCTATTCGGAATCAACGGAAATCATCGAAACAAGTCACCGTCCAGAATCTGTCAGGGCGCTGTGTCGTCGTCTTTTGGGCCGTTTGGGCCTTGTAACGTGTCGGCGCTCCCCAGGGACGCGAATAGGGGTCCTTGGACGTCCCTTAGGCTTTATAATCAGTAGCCGCCGCCTATGTTAGGGTTTGGGTTTTGCTTAGATTATTCTGTTGATAACAGTTTCACCGCCGTCGTCGGTTTGTGAGACCCCAACTTTGTGAGATTAATCATTCATCTGCAATTTAGTTGCATTCCTTTGTGTTCTTGCTTGTGTTCTCGATTTGCAGGCAAGGACTTAGCCTTCTTGGCGAGGTCGACCGTGCAACGCCGGTCGATAACCAGAGGAGTCGTGGTGCTGCGATTGCGGGGTTCAGAGCCGAGTTGTTCAGAAGCCGGATCGAGTTGTGTCGTGACTCCACCAAATCGAGAGTTATCAGAACCTTTCGGAAGATCGGGAACCCTAGTTCACATCACCATACACAAGTTAACTCAATAACTTGAGCATACAGTAAGCAATGGCCATGAAATTTATACCATAGTACATCCATAGCATGACAAGCCTACCATATAAATTTCACATCAATTGGAGCAACACAACTCAAGATATAAAAATAACAAGCAATATAATTGTAGATTTCCTTATTTATCAAGGTCCAATCAAAACCCTAAGAAAACAGTGACAACTAGGGTGTTTAATATTTTTCCTAGCAAGTACATGTCATCACAAAATTAACAAAACAAGAATCACTATTTTTGGAGTTCTAAAACTCTAGATATGGCTCTGGTCAAGTTTATAAGCATTTTTAGAGCATTTTAAGGCTTAAATAAAGACATCATAAAATATCTACAAACATGTAACATATTATGACTCCACTACATAGATCTTTTCTCAAAGTTTCCAAAAAGTCCCCATTTACTATTTTTGGAATTACCTAACAGGAGATATAAATTTTAGAAGATTTACATCAAATCTGATATTCAAAAACGAAATAAAACAACCCTAACAACATCCGCTAGGCACACCCGATTACTTACCCAACTCAGCCATTACTTAAGCCGACACGTGGGACCCGCTGGACCACCTAGCCCCACCTGTCATTCAAATAAAAGGACAGAGAGAGGGAGCCGGCTTCTTCTACCTCCCGACAGCGAGCACAGGAATGGAGGGGAGGAAAGCGGGCTCCGGCGAGGGGAAAAACCGGCCTGCGGCTCGCCGGCGGCGGAGGAGTGGCACGGGAGCTACACGATGGTAAGGCGCGCCTGTGGCCACCCGCAGCGTGGCCTGCGACCGTCCGTGGCCCTCTGGCCACGCGAGCCAGGAGGCACGGCTGCGGCTGCAGGCGGCGGTGGCGCTGCCGGCGACCAGTAGCCCGGCGAGCGCGCGCGGGGGACGGTGCACGGTGACGCGGAGGTGGTGACGCCCTTGGTCGGGATGGAGATAGAGCGCAGCAGCGGTTGGGCGGAGCTCCACCGCTCGGCAATGGTGGCCGTGGCAGCGAGCTTCGAAAGCTCGAGCTTGCGCGCGAGAAGGAGCGGAAAGGGACTGAAGGGGGGCTGGGGAGGAGCTCGGGCGGTCGCTCAGTTGTTCCACCATGCCAAGTGAGGCGCGGACACACAGCAGAGGGGACGACACGTGGCTTCCATGGTGGAGGCGAACTGGTGCATGGCCGCCACGCCCTCCCCTAAGGGAACAACTGTCGAGCAGTTGGCAGGCATCACTCAGACCACTTTGGGGCGCCAGTTTGGGCTTGTTGCTCTCCGATTTGGGCCAAGGGCCTTTAAACAAAATTATTGCCCAGATAATGCTATACAACTTTCATTTAGGGAGCAAGGTCATTAGTGTCCCAGATTAGGAGATAATTAGCCCCAAAGTTGACAATGTCAGCGATTTGAAAGCAACGAGCAACAATCCAAAATGGGGGTCAAAATGAATTGCAATTGGTGCCATCTTCTTGTATGTTCTTCCCCACCATGTAAGCTCCAACTTTTACATATGGACCAATTTAAGTTGCATAGCAAAATTTGGAGAACGTGACATGCCAACCACCATGACATTGTAATTCCAGACTTAGCCAAATTCGAGACCTTGAAAACAGCACTAAGTTGATTTTTGTGAGCTCTATTTGACTAGGTTAGAGGCCAAATTAGCTCTTGACCATTAAACAAAGTTTGTTCTAAACAAAATGAACTACAACTTTTGTTTAAGGTCAAACCTCATAACTGGTACAGAAGTCAAACTTTCACTTTGGTCAAAGTATCAACTCGATAAAGCCGAAACTAGGGTTTTAGGCCAATCAAGACAATTTCTTGACATTTGCTCAACATGAATCCTTCATGAATTTTGTTGTAGAGTTCATCTAGAGTCATTTGGGCAAGTTTGCATGGTTTGGTTGATGATCTATAGTTCCATTAACTTGATGGGGCAAATTCCAATAGGAATGGAACTTATCATTTCGTGTGACTTTTTGATTCCAAACTTCATGAAACTTTTCCAGGGATCAATATAGATAGTTATTGATGTGAGACATGTGAAGATACTTTGATAACAACACCCAAGCATATATCTTTTAATTGAGCCTATATGTAAGCAAGGGTGCAATATCCAAGTTTAGGTTAGGGTTTATTTCCATAGGTTTGACTTGGACATCGTCATCTCCACTAATCTATCATGTTTGAGCCTAAACCCACTACTTAGTTGGTGATAAACACCTAGGGTGTTACAGCCCTCCCCCCTTAAAAGAATCGCGTCCCAAGATTCGGAATGGAAGACCTTTTAAGGAAGAGAGGCACGTTATCTAGTTCTCAATATCTGCTATAGCATTCAGCTACAAAGCTTCAACATCGGTGAACAATTTGGTCAAAGGCACTTTATGATACTTATTCTTTATGGAAAAAAATTGTCTGAAGAATTTCCTTCATTGACTTGCATGAAGCATTGTTACTCTGGGAGTAATCCAAGATAGCACAGTACTGCATGCTCAATGTACGGAGATCGTTTGGTCCATGAGCGAACCACTAACAAGTACCTGATTCCTTAGTGAACACAACATAGTCTGTATGAACTTTACATTAGACCAAAATCTTCAGAAGGATACTCATTGCAATGACTTTATGTTCACAAAGTTTGAAAAGCAGTCCTCTACCAAAATGGCTTGAGCACAACCTTCCAAAAGGTTGAGATCATCGACGACAAATATACTCTGAGGCTATAGGATACTGACTAACCAATAGATAGGGTCTATGTTGGTCGTAAATGCTCAAACATTCATATATCAACTAATGGAAAGCTACTTACTATTCCATGCGTGGAGTTCTCTTTCTCTGATTACAGCACTGTATTATCTGAGTCTATCGATGGTCAGTGAATGTGATAGCTGACTCTGTCGGCTTCCTATTTCTGCCAACAGTTATCTAATAAGATTCTTTTATCCAAAGACAATAGTTATCTGGGTTGAATCAGATGCAACCTCTTGGGTAAAAACATTTATAAGGTACCAAAGTATGTCATCATTTGGAAAATCATTACCAAAGCAAAAGGTAGTGAGGCCTTAAGGACAACAAAAGTTGTAATTGTTCACTTAACCGCGGGGAGTAGTCTACCACCAAGCGAGTGAGTAAAATTTTCCTTGGCGACTTAGTTGCACTGTAAGTTGAGTTGACTTGCAGCATAGCAACTTTGTCAGGCCAACCTTTCACCATGAGGCTTCCTCTTTAGGGTCATACAATAGCTCTAAGATGGGAAATCTATTGTTTGACACTTTTCAAATTGCTTTTGATTTGCAAATTTACTCGTAGAACCCTTGATCGTCCCAATAATTGTTGATGAGAGAACATAAAAGCAAAGCGAAAGGGTGTCCAACAGGATCCTTAAGACCACTCAAGAGATCGTCCAATAGAGTGATGAACAAACCATTGGTGGCACCTATGGATGCTAATTGAAACTAGGTCATGCTTTCTCAATTTCTTCGCTTTAGCTGATAGCACACCTTGCACTATCTGTGTGATTGTCCAGGACGGAATTGACTTGATCACAATGGCTCTAGAAGATAGAATATCTCTCAAGTTGTTGGCTAGTTGATTAACTTCTTGTTGGTTATTGCTTTGTAAGACATAGCCTTCGTAGCTACCAAAGAGTCGTTACCTAGCTGGAGATTAACCTTCCTATTGGTACTAATCAGTTGTCTCTCAACACTAAAAAAAATTCCAAATCTTCCCTCTTGACCACAATAATTGTGGTTGATGCAGAACGGACGGTTGCCATCGGAGTCAGCAGATATGGAGTCACACCAGAGATGGTTGATTTCGATTGTATGGTCATTATGCACACAAGATTGAGACTTGGATCACTCCGGTCATATGCACAACGCGACAATTGATTCTCATCCCACAGATAACTTGTCCAAAATTAAGTGTTGTGTGTCCCTTTTATCCAACAAAGATGAGATACGTTGCTCACTAGATTGAGTTGTCAATACCGGAACAACTAAGTAGAGTCACTTGTCTACCACCTCTTGTATTATGTTAATGTTTATGTCGGTGACCTGTTCTTCAAAGATTATCCTTTATATAACTTCAAATGGAAGTTCTACTACTTTTGGTCTAAGATATGGATCTTACGATACGATTTGGAGAGATAATCAAGAAAAGAAACACGAAAAAATAACACATCGTCTGTCATTTGATAATGGATCATGACTAGAAACCGTGATACCAGCGCGTGCCAAGTAGCCAGCCATGTGTCTACAGCCACAGGAGGCCCTTGGTTTCGTCGCAGCACCATCAGCGGCTACTCATAACCCCATTACTAAATGCACAACGAAAGTGAAATTTCAAGTGGCACCAATGGGCTGTAAGAGCAAGCGCCATACAAGGAGGGATAGTAAGCAAAGGTAGTCACAAGGTTTATAATCATCACGAAAATGATCCGAAGATCAAAATATAGCACAAGAGAACATCACACAATTGCCAAGAATAACTAAGCAAGAGACTCTTGCTTAAATTCTACGTACGACTTGCGTCCACCGAGGGGAGTACCAGATAAAAGATTAACAAGAGATTCATTCATGTTGGGCAACAACATGAGATCAAGACTGATAAACATCTCGAGACTGAGGAGGTTGGGGATGGATTAAGAAAATTTTAAGGGCGAAAACCGACATGTAGTCATAGATTGAGTTGATAAGGTAGATGCACGAATTTGTAAGCACACGATTTAGAGGCCATAGCAGAGAGACATTGCGTCATACTAGCTAATCTTTGGGAGAGGCAACCAGAAGGTCTAACATGGATTTGGGTACGGTCTCCACAACTGGCAACGTATGAACCATGGTCAAAGGCTAGCGTTGATGAGAGTTATCTTGGTTGGTCAGACGACAAGGGTCTTCACACAGAGGGTTGCAAAACATCCACGGGTTATGCAAACCTATAGGAGAACTAAACTTTGGGCTTTCGGTCAAGCAAATGCATGGATACAAACATTCAAGGGCTAACCACCAAGTCTATAGGCTCAGGCTCCTAAGAGAGAAAACCTAATTGAAGACAACAACCATACAATTACATAACGTGAACGTTGTTCTAGGATAAAGCTATTCGACACTCGTATGCTCACCAAGGACAAACGAGGTGACAACTAGGGCACTACCTAGATAACAAGCACACATACACATCACAATCAAGCAGTCGTTTGAGAAAATTCAAATGAATGGGCTTATGCAACCAATACAAGGCACAAGGCTCACCCAAAATAAGCATTCATCTCAAGCACGAACTAACTACAAGTTTGGCTCAAAACAAACGCTAGCTAGGGTGACTAACTTAACATGTGTTCAGAATTTGGATGGCAGCACAGTAGTTACTTGTTTCAACCATAACTAAGGTTGTAGACATCCCACAAAGGTGATCCTAGACTTTCTAGAAAGCTTAGGAAGATGACTACACTTTAGTTATTTATACTAACAGCTAATTCATAGATTAATATGACCAAAAATGCTAATATTTTAGATCTGTACCAATATGGACAGAAAACTGACAAGAACTTCAAAAATGCGTAACTGGAGTTCTAGGGACACAACAAGGCTGAGCCTTAACTTTATGTAAGGATTATTAAGTTTTCTATAACTTTCTTATTATCATATTAATATGATTCTATATCTACAAGGCCAAACAAGACAAGGAAGACATCTCTGCCCAGATTTGGACAGATTTTGTCATTCCACTTTATAAGCTCATAAGTAGAGATTTAGACCACCACAATTAGTGCTATAAGACACTTTGGAAATCTTAGAAAAAGTACTACACTTCTTCTATTATCTATAAGACTTGATTCCATATGCAAATAGGTCAAACAAATCAAACATTCAGATCTACTCAGAGCATAAGCAAAACCTGATAGTAAACTTCTAAAATTCATAACTCTCAAACCATAAGACCTAGGGTCATGAAATTTTAGGAAAAGCTAGAAAGGTAAGTTAGCTAAAACTAAAACTTTGGTATTCTCCATAACCACAGAAAACACCATTATGACCACGAAAGCATCACTACAACCGAACCCGTTCTAGCAGCCAATGCTCAGCAAGCAAAACAAAGCTTGCCTTTGTTCTACTTAACAAGAGAGTACACAAAACATGTTACTCTAGTAGCTCTAAACATGGTTACCTTAGACCAACACCAATTTAATTCATTCATGAGAACCCACAATTACTTACGTGAGGTCTAAAGCATTAGCAAACGCTTGTATGAACAACATATTCACCACCTGGCTAAACTAGAGGACATCTGTCGTTTCAAGCATATAACCACACTTATTTCTAGCAAGGCTAAGCACACACTTTTCTCAAACAACATGGAGTAAGGCATTCTTGTTTAGCTTCACACAAGAAAGATAGTGTACTATATTGATCACAAGTTACTTATCATTTGAATAAAGGTGAGAGGAGCATAGCCATGTATAAAGCAACAATCATGAATATGCATGCTTCGTCCTATTCGTCCTCACAAGATTGCCAACCTAAGGTGGCAATCACGTTCTATGTCTGTGGCATAACAGACACTCTCTCGATATATAGCTAGTCGTCAACTACATTCGACTTACGCATTCGTGGTTAGCGTACCTGCAGAAAAGTTTCATTGCAGCCCAACAATTCCCCAATAAAGCACACAATGAAAGCAGGAAAGTAAAATTCTAAGTACTCCCATATACATATACCCCCGTATATATACATGTAGCACCAAAACTACCCGAATCATTCGATCACCCACAATTAAGTACCTTCATATATACATGTGTGTAATATGTAAATAATCCAGTAACCAAAACTAGCTCTCCCCTAGACCGCAGTTTGTACGGTCATGCTCTCACAACTCACACTTACCTGAGCGTAGGTGCGATGTTGCATAAAAGTAAACTAGCGACATATATGACTATCTCATACATGAAGGCTACCACCAATCTAACACACCGGGTAGCATAGTGTGGGAGAGTTATCACACATACATACCTTGGCCTGGGCGTAGATGCATAAATGAAAAACCCCCAAGTTAGTACTTATATAAGCCACCTAATAATCCTTATATGGGCATAAAGAAATTGACCACTAGCATATTAGGTTTAGAATTCAGATTTCACAAACCTATATATAGCTATAAGTTGATAAAACTGATTTTATAAAACAAAACCTTTCTTTTAAATATACATACGACAAGTTTAATGTTGAATCTTGCTCCGATGCCAGCTGTAACGGAACCGTCCAAATTATAAGAGCACAAGTACAAAAACAATCACCGAAGTGATCAAATTCTCGCACTTGAGCCCATATAACTCCGGTAGTCCAATGAAATCGCGAGGGATTTCAAACCAACCAACATACAAGCCAAGTTCGTAGTGATTCAACATAACAAGTCACATGTTACAACCATTTCACAAGTAATTCAATATACATCGGAGTTCAACATAGTTATTACAACTTAAGTTCAAAAGTAGCGGAAGCAAAGTAATTTGAAACTAACAACACCTTTATTTCAAATATATGCCAGTATTAAGGTCGACTTCCAACAAAAGCATTAGAGAGAAGATAACTCAGAAGGATCATGCCCGTGATCACACTCCGCCACTAAGGCAGGAGCCAACCAACTCTTGCAGTCGCCATGAAACATCACAACCTGCAACAAGTGGGGATAAAACCCTGAGTACGACAATGTACTCAGCTAGACTTACTCGTCAGAAACCAGAAATAAAGTGACACCAAGGACCATGCAAGGTTTATGAAGTGGGCTAGCTTGACAACATTTTGCATAAAAGCTTAATGTGGATAAGTAATCATTAATGCTTAAGCATTAAGTTAATTATCATTAACCTGTTCTCTATATTAGAACCTGTACTAGAGCACTCACTTTATTAGGAGCAAACAATATTAACCATAGCAGGTATAAATTGAGACAACCTTTCCATCGTTATCCAATTAACCATCCGTTCAATTTAATGGAATCTACGTTGCCGCTGCTCAAGTCAAGTGCTCACTAATCGGGAGCGATGGCGATTCGAATCGAATTCCTATCCAGCTGGAGGGGTATTTCTAACACTCACCGCGCAGGCCCCTGCCAGGGTCGCACAAGCCACCTTTCGTACGATTCAGGAATCGCGGGTCCGAATGATGTCGCAACCCCAAGGGCGACACTCTGCCAGGTGATAGGGACTCTAACCCCCCTTGGTCTCACGCCAATGTCCCCAAGCACATCCTTTCTCTCCTCCAAGAAGCAACCTACCATTCGATTCCCGGCCTGAACCATATTACTCGGCTTCGCGGTCGGAACGACTTATCCGGCCAACTAAGTGTTAGACTGCGTTCAACATGACTCAAGGACGTACAGCGAATCGGTCCTTAAACGACTCAGACGGGGATAGATCCACACCCAAGACCTCCATGCCTTGTTGCTTCACTATCGTCATCCCGCCCGGTCTCATTTCATTTTATTAACACATGGTTCCATTCCACAATAGCAAATATAGCCAACCGTGCCATATATGAATATCCCTATATCTCGCAGGTGACAGGAAATCACCTGACTTCTACCGCTTAAAGCAGGGCTAAGCATCTACTCGATCCTAGTCTATGTAGGATTCAAGGATTCATATATCTGGACAATGAATGATATAATGCAACAAGGGTTTCCAACCAACTCCTACCACTTAATGCAACAATACTTATAACATATATATATATATAATTGCTTTGAAGATAGTAGGCTTATAATGCTCCGGGGCAAGCCTAAGGTCTGACTCAAGTTAGAGTATGTCAGATGAAGTCACTTGGCGAGCAACCTCCAATCTACCACTTGTCCGGTCCTCCTATCTTCGGGTTTGGATCCACCAAACACCGTCTTCGGGTTTGGCTCCAACGGCACATCCTTCACACGTTTCTGCTAGCGTACCTATATGAGATGCAACCATGCACATGTGTGAATGCATAGAAGTGCAATAAATAGAGTAATCAAACAAGCCTACCAAAGTTCTCATCAACACCTAGAGCTAATTAACTTAATCCACATTAAGGCATAACATAGAAGATGGCAAGCACATCAAGCAAGACACAAGCCTCAAGATCACAGGGTACTAACCCAAGTACTTTCAAAGGTATGAGTCACACTTCAACACACTAGCATGGCAAAGTTAATCAAAGCACTACAACTAAAATCTGTCACTTTCTGGACATACATATAGTAGCTCAGTAAATCAATCATAACTGGAGATCCCTAAATCCCAATGACTTGCAAGAAGACATTCTGGAAAGCTTATGAAATTGTCTACAATTCATTTAATATCCACTAAGCATGATTCCCAAGTTTAATTGGTCGAAAAGATGAAACTACAGACTCTGGTCTGCTCCAAACAGAGAGCAACCAAATCTGGAACCTGACTTTAAACATCTATAACTCAAAAACTACTTGACCAAATGCCACCAAATTTTAACACAAGCTAGATACATGAATTAGATACAACTTTGTTATAGACAAGGTGCTCAGAAAACATAATTAACATGGGGTAATCGACCTTGCCCCCAGAACTGTCCAGAAACTAGTAGTTGCGAGAAATAATTATTAACTTATGTTGCAATCATACAATTGGATAAAACCAATTTTACCAATATTTCATACATGACTAAGGAACACCAGAAAACATAGTGTCAATTACTAAATAAATTCTTTTAATACATTTTCTTAATTTATTTAGATAATTAGGTGGAATTATGACCACATCGTAAAGAGGCCCAATAAATTCTACCAAAATTACAGAGGCCTACACATGCTCCGAAAAGTTTACTGTCCAAATTTTAAACCACTTGGACATGTATAACAACCTCTATGAAAAAGACAAATTGCTATGGCAATAAATCATGTGAGAGCAAGTTAAACCTAAAACTCAATATTTTCTGTGAACCCAAGCCCATCTTATGAATCAATATGATAAAGAAACATCGTAATAAGGTGATGGGGCAACATTTTCTAATTTATCATTTATATATTATTTATAAGATATTTATCAAGCCATAAACAAGTTAACTCAATAACTTGAGCATACAGTAAGCAATGGCTATGAAATTTATACCATAGTACATCCATAGAATGACAAGCCTACCATATAAATTTCACATCAATTGGAGCAACACAACTCAAGATATAAAAATAACAAGCAATATAATTGTAGATTTCCTTATTTATCAAGGTCCAATCAAAACCCTAAGAAAACAGTGACAACTAGGGTGTTTAATATTTTTCCTAGCAAGTACATGTCATCACAAAATTAACAAAACAAGAATCACTATTTTTGGAGTTCTAAAACTCTAGATATGGCTCTGGTCAATTTTATAAGCATTTTTAGAGCATTTTTAAGGCTTAAATAAAGACATCAGAAAATATCTACAAACATGTAACATATTATGACTCCACTACATAGATCTTTTCTCAAGGTTTCCAAAAAGTCCCCATTTACTATTTTTGGAATTACCTAACAGGATATATAAATTTTAGAAGATTTACATCAAATCTGATATTCAAAAACGAAATAAAACAACCCTAACATCATTCGCTAGGCACACCCGATTACTTACCCAACTCAGCCATTACTTAAGCCGACACATGGGACCCGCTGGACCACCTAGCCCCACCTGTCATTCAAATAAAAGGACACAGAGAGAGGGAGCCGGCTTCTTCTACCTCCCGACAGCGAGCACAGGAATGGAGGGGGGCAAGCGGGCTCCGGCGAGGGGAAAAACCGGCCTGCGGCTCGCCGGCGGCGGAGGAGCGGCACGGGAGCTGCACGACGGTAAGGCGCGCCTGTGGCCACCCGCAGCGTGGCCTGCGACCGTCCGTGGCCCTCTGGCCACGTGAGCCAAGAGGCACGACGGCGGCTGCAGGCGGCGGTGGCGCTACCGGCGACTAGTAGCCCGGCGAGCGCGCGTGGGGGACGGAGCACGGTGAGGCGGAGGTGGTGACGCCCTTGGTCGGGATGGAGATAGAGCGCAGCAGCGGTTGGGCGGAGCTCCACCGCTCGGCAATGGTGGCCGTGGCGGTGAGCTTCGGAAGCTCGAGCTTGCGCGCAAGAAGGAGCGGAAAGGGACTGAAGGGGGGCTGGGGAGGAGCTCGGGCGGTCGCTCAGTTGTTCCACCATGCCAAGTGAGGCGCGGACACACGGCAGAGGGGACGACACGCGGCTTCCATGGTGGAGGCGAACTGGTGCATGGCCGCCACGCCCTCCCCTAAGGGAACAACTGTCGAGCAGTTGGCAGGCATCACTCAGACCACTTTGGGGCGCTAGTTTGGGCTTGTTGCTCTCCGATTTGGGCCAAGGGCCTTCAAACAAAATTATTGCCCAGATAATGCTCTACAACTTTCATTTAGGGAGCAAGGTCATTAGTGTCCCAGATTAGGAGATAATTAGCCCCAAAGTTGACAATGTCAGCGATTTGAAAGCAACGAGCAACAATCCAAAATGGGGGTCAAAATGAATTGCAATTGGTGCCATCTTCTTGTATGTTCTTCCCCACCATGTAAGCTCCAACTTTTACATTTGGACCAATTTAAGTTGCATAGCAAAATTTGGAGAACGTGAGATGCCAACCACCATGACATTTTAATTCCAGACTTAGCCAAATTCGAGACCTTGAAAACAGCACTAAGTTGATTCTTGTGAGCTCTATTTGACTATGTTAGAGGCCAAATTAGCTCTTGACCATTAAACAAGGTTTGTTCTACACAAAATGAACTACAACTTTTGTTTAAGGTCAAACCTCATAACTGGTACAGAAGTCAAACTTTCACTTTGGTCAAAGTATCAACTCGATAAAGCCGAAACTAGGGTTTTAGGCCAATCGGGGCAATTTCTTGACATTTGCTCAACATGAATCCTTCACGAATTTTGTTGTAGAGTTCATCTAGAGTCATTTGGGCAAGTTTGCATGGTTTGGTTGATGATCTATAGTTCCATTAACTTGATGGGGCAAATTCCAATAGGAATGGAACTTATCATTTCATGTGACTTTTTGATTCCAAACTTCATGAAACTTTTCCAGGGATCAATATAGATAGTTATTGATGTGAGACATGTGAAGATACTTTGATAACAACACCCAAGCATATATCTTTTAATTGAGCCTATATGTAAGCAAGGGTGCAATATCCAAGTTTAGGTTATGGTTTATTTCCATAGGTTTGACTTGGACATCGTCATCTCCACTAATCTATCATGTTTGAGCCTAAACCCACTACTTAATTGGTGATAAACTCCTGGGGTGTTACAACGAATGTAACAAAAACATGACACCATCACTAATATTCCCCGAACTACATCCACTATTACCAAAAAAACCACCTAGCAGTAATGTTACATGGATTTTGGTGGTTTCCCACAGCTGCATTCACTATTTGTCCATCGCTACATCATCCTATACACAAAGTTAACGAAACATCCGTGTTACCCCTACTGCAACCACAAATGCACCTAGTCCTGACGCGCTCGTTACGTAAGTCCTGTAGGAGGACAAAGCCAGTCTATTTCTTCTAGGAGTTCCTTCTATTTGTTGGCGGCATGGAAGACAATGTACTGAAGCACATCAAACCGTATGGCCTCGGATGTGACCTGGGAGGTGAACCAATGAAAAACAAGTGAGAAAAATAGCCAACAAAAAAACTAGACCACCTGTATGTCACACTTGTATCCATATTTAGTCACACTTATATGCATGTTTATGCACAATTTTATCACACTTCAGTATCATTTTTGGGCTCAGTCATGACAATTGTATGCACAGTGATATAGAACCCTATACATGGTAAGCAGCAGCAGTGAAAGCATCTAGGTAGGTGACCAAAAATATTTTGAACAATGCATAAGGTGTGTTTGGTGCAAGAAAAGTCAAAAGTCTATCACGTGTGCCATGTATCAACAACTCATAGAACATTGTATAGAAATGTGAACAGGGGATTTAGGGAACACATACCGCATAAGGGAAGACAACAGTACCATGGTCCGCGTTGTAGTACTCCATGTACCACATAGCATAGAATGCGCAGTCGTTTGAGCCAAGCCTTTGTTTAGGTATATTGTGGACCATCTCGTTTTTGTAGTTGATAGTTGCTAAACCTGGGGATTCCCGAATCGGGCCTGACTTTATGAATTGCATCGTTCAGCCTACGGACCATTACCTTGCAAAAGGTCTGGTTGCTGTCCGCATAATGGCATTTTCCCATGTGTGTGTTCTTCCATCCAGGCCCAATCGCTTCCCAATCGTTTGGGTTGAGAATGTCGACCCTTTTTTAACAAAGTTGACAACATATACTAAGAACTGACCAGACCTTAGCATAGGGAACAAGATCTGCAAAAATGATTTGAAGGTACCAATAATTTAGTACTGGCTGCTGTTGACAACATATACTAAGAACTGACCAGACCTTAGCATAGGGAACAAGATCTGCAAAAATGATTTGAAGGTACCAATAATTTAGTACTGGCTGCTGGATCAGAGAATGCAAAACAAAATGCACTCGAAAAAAAAGAAAATGTAACAAAAATGTATATATATATATATATATATATATGCGCAATAGTGCATACACACCTTTTGCAACAATGCATAAACAACCCCCTTACATCTAATCAAACCAAAAAGGCATACAGAAAATATACCCCTTACAATGCATATCAACCCCTACAACAGTGCATATACACCTGTTACAACCACATCAGCTAGGAGTGTGTACACACAAACTACCAACTTTATAGTGGCCCATTACATCTCACCGAACCAAAGCATACAAAGTATACAAAGATGGTGGTGCCAAGAATTTAGTACGCATGTGTGTAGCACAATTTAATAGCAAAAAAATGTCAAGTTAAACCAGTGAAAAAATGACAATTTCGTTGTCATGTGTACAACACCTATGGGAGCATTAACAAGAGAACTGACATGCGAACAAAAAATGGTATCAATGTGCCGGTTTCTGCTCAGTGAAAATGAGTTCTAAGAAAATAAGGCAATAAGGCAATGTTCACCTCTGTAACACCTCGTAAGTAATCAGAAGGTGGTAAGAACTAGTATAGTGCATAGGACATCTTTCCAGATCGATATATGACGGTTTCCCCTGGAAACACATTGCCTTCCTACTATATGCGCTTCTGTGGATATCAAGAAACATGACGTCAACACAAAACATTTCATGTGCTTTTTTATAAAAATAGAGTTCATGTGCATTAAAATGTTTGTAGCTTACCATGATATTGATTTCTAGGAACAACCTTTTGGACATTGTACTTGACAACGATGAGTCCCTGCGTTCTTGTTCTATCAAACAATGCACATAATAGTGTACCTAGCAATCAACAGTCTCAACACCCAGAGCAAATGATGATGGGACCTCCCCTGCTGTGCACATGTCATTACCAACTCAGCAAATGATGGAGCTGCATAGTGGAGAAAATATTACCCAATCAAACTTAGTATGCACACAGTAGAAAAATTGATATATGTGTTAAGCCATTGAGACGTGTGACAAAAAATTGTTCGCTACGTGCAACTCAAACTTAGTATGCACATTGTGTACAGGTTATATACTCAGAATTCCACTTTTGATAGAACAAATAACGGGTATTGAGAAAATAGTGTTCATGTAATCTTACCCTTTGAAAGGCAAATTCGTGGATGTGAGCAATTCAAACAAACCATTGGCCCTCCCAAAACTTGTTTCTAAGAATTGTTGGGGTGTTTTGATGGTAAATTGGGCATGCTTCATCATTTTCTAAGGTAGGGCCTGCTCTGGATGCAGAAGCATCATACAATGGTGGCCCCGAGAGAGAACCCGGTCTAGGTGCAGAAGTATCATAAACCGGTGGCCGCAAGAGCGACCCTGGTCTAGACACAGAGGCATCATACAATGATGGCCCCGAGAGAGAACCCGGTCTAGGTGCAGAAGTATCATAAACCGGTGGCCGCATGTAACACCCAAAAATTTTAAAATTGAGAATTAGAAGAAAAATTAGAGTTAAAAGAGATTTAGTATGATTTTAAATAATTTAGATAATAATTAATGGGGGATTAAAATTTAAAATTTTAGATGGAATACTTGATGATGCATTCATGCTGTTGCATTTATTTTATTATGTGGTGTGGTTTTTATTTTATTTGATTTGGAATTTTAAATCTCTTTAAATAGTTTGAAAACAAACAAATAAAAAAAGAAAGAAGAAGACCTTACCTGTGCAGCCGGCGGCCTGGAAGCCCAACCGAGCCGGCCTGCTCCTTCCCTCCCTCGCTCTTGGGCCGTCGGGCCGAGCCTGCTTCCCCACTTCTCCTCGCGCCTGCTTGGGCCAGCCCAGAGCTGCTGCCGCGCGCGCCCTCTCTCCTTTGGTCGCTGACGGGTGGGGGCCACATGTCAGCTGCGCCTTCCTCCTCGCGTCGTTACCGAGCCAGACTCAAGCACCGTAACCACCGAATCTCCACCGCCTATACCGGGATTTCCTACCCGAACGCAACATGGTAGAGCTATAAAGGTGAAGCCGCGACCCCCCTTACCCCTTTTTCCATCTAAAAATCGAGCCTAACCACGTGAAATCGAGCTTAGGAGCTTGGAACCCTAGGAAGGTTCGGTTGCTCGTCGTCGGAGCTTGCGGGTTGGTTTGAGCCCTTTTTCCTCGCTTGAGTGAGTTTGCCATCTCCTTCTCTCCCTCCCCATGCTCTTCTTTTGAGTTTTTGTGCTTTGTATCGCGGGATCGAAGCTTACCGCGGCCGGCAATGGCGCCGCCGTTCATCCCCGAGCTGTGTTCTCTCCTCGGGTCGTCGTAGCGCTCCTAAACCGTGTAGGTGAGTTCGAGTGGTCCTTCTCTTTCGATTGGTGCTGGCTGCGGGTCGATTGGTGGTCGGGAACGATGGAGCCGAAGCTCTCCGGCGAGTTGAGGGAGCCGGCCATGGCGGCCACCGGCCGGAGTTGGGGACGGCAGCCGCGCTCTCTCTCTCTTTACACCGGAAGCGATGACAGCCGTCCATTATGAGATCTGTGGCCGAGATTAGAAGATACCCCTTCGCGGGGTAATTTTTCTAAAGAGTCCCTACCCTTACTAAACTTGTTTTGGTCATAAAATCTTCGTTTTAACTCCGATTTGATCCGTTCAAGTTGCGTTAGGTTCGTATTTGCGAGCTCTACATGTTATTATAGTTGTACAGTATGTTTGGGAAAATTAATTTTTGAGGTTATATTTAAATAATTATTTATCTATAGGAAATCTTAGGAAATTCATAACTTTCACGTTTTAAATCCGAATTTTGTGATCTTTACGTCTGTGTGATCGTAGAAATGTGTAGAAGAGTTTTACAAACTTTTATTACTGTTGGTGTACTGTTATAATTATATCTCTTTGTTTGCTTCGTGTATGTTTGCTTGAATGCATGTATGTTGTTGATTGGTGATCGAGTTTAGACGGTGAGCAGTTTCTGGATGATCAGGAGTATTACTTTGAGCCAGACCAGCAGTATCATCCGGAAAGCTTTGATCATGGCAAGTATAACATGGGACTATCCTTGTTACCTATTCACTGAAATTATCATACATATGCATGTGTTTTCCTTGACAACCTTAGAGATTATAACTTAGGGATTGTTATCTTGATTCCTTGTCAACCTTGGGGATGCATTTGGGTAGCTATTGCTAGTGCTTAATTATGAACAATGATCGTGTAATTTGATTAATGGATTCAGCAACCAACCATTAAGATGATTTTATTACTGTTGACAAAGGGGACTAGAGCGTTGTGTTGTGTTGATTGTTTGTCGCTCTAGTTACTCTCCATAAGGACTTACCTGTAAGTGATAACCGGGATATACAGTATAGCTATGAGGGCTATATGGCTCTGGCTTTAGTTGCTTAAAGGACCTTTTCTAGCTTGTTAGTGGTTACCTTAAATGGCGTAAGAATGGCTTGCCACGTTGGGTGTAGGACAGCCTCTAGTCAATGAGTATAGCCGAGAAGGAAGTGTGCCATTTGAAAAGGGGGTTCCTACATCTACCTGCCGAGTGAATCTAATGGCCCTAACTTGTTAGACGAACCTTTAAGTGGCTTTATATGATTTCCGGTGTTTTGGGGAGTCGCGAACCCATGCATTTGGAAGTTATGACTCACAGTGAAAGTGTACACCTCTGCGCAGAGTTAAAAAAACTAGTAAACTAGCCGTGCTCACGGATACGAGTGGCCTTGGGGATTCTTACAGAATAGTTGATCACCATTGTTATATCATGCTTACTTACTGTTGTTATTATTATGCTCATGATAACGCTATTCATTATCCTTATTACAATTGATCATTGGTTCATTAACGGGAAGTGGATTATCTTGATGCTACCTAATTGCTAATTATATGATGATTAAAAGCTAAACGCAGTCAAACAGTGTCTAGCCTTTTGTGCCTCATAAACCCTGTGTTATACTTGTTGAGTTCGACATGGACTCACCCTTGCTATTTCCACCATAACAGATGAAGATTATGAGGAAGATTATCGTAATGAGTACTAGTCTTGGTGTCAACCAGTCAACCGTGTCCCTGTGTTTGGTGTTTCCGCTGGAGATCTACTATTAGTTATTATTATTTATATTTCAAGACTATGTGTTAAATATCTATTCGCTATGTAATAAGCACTGTGATGATACTATATAATTTGTCTACTTGTGTGTGTGATCATATCCTGGGGCGCACATGGGTCTTTTATGCATCCTATTTTTGTCCTTAAAAATGGGTGTGACACCGCAAGAGTGACCCTGGTCTAGACGCAGAACTATTATACACTGGCGGCACCTAGAAAACATAAGACACCAGAAAAAGGTAGTTAGACATGGAAGGGTGAAACTCAAATACTATGGGAACAGTGATTGCTTGGTCAGATAGTGCATACAGAACAAAACAAATGGCAATGGTGTAGATTTATTTGTTGAATTCAAACCTATGAAACAATGCGTAAAACATTCTATGTAAATACCAATAAAACTGAATTGGTGTGAGTAGATTCATGTGAATGAATGCCTATTCAAAAGTGCAAATAGGCCAATAGATTCATTTACATAAGCCAAAAAACAAAACTGGCAACGTGCTAAAACAATGTATTACCAACTTTTATTCATTAGTAGATCACAATGAATACAGACCTATACAACAGTGCATAAAATCACAATGCATATAGACATGTACAACAGTACATAAAATCCATGAGTTCCGGGATGTAGACGATTTAAAGCAACTTAGCGTGGTGCGAGCAGCTAACCTGTTGTGGCGTATGTTCCAAAAATGTAGAAACATTTTGAGCCACATCATTGATGTCAGTGAGACCGGTGAAAATATTAAGTATCTCATTCATCACATGGATTGACTGTGGGTCCTCTTTAAACAGCCCGCGATCGTGATGCCTGGCAACATCTTCACCACCTTGTGCCGCATTGTGGGCAACGTTTGCATTCTCATTGTTTGATAGGTCAGTAAATAGTAGTGCTGATTTAGAAAAAAAAGGACAACAATTACACATGAAAAAACATGGACAAAAAAAGACATGAAAGATAGCGCATATAGCCCATTGTGACTATGCATATAAACCAAATCAGGGGTATACATATATACCATTCCAGTCGTGTGCGTATGGTCCATTCTGATATTGCATGTAAAACATTCAAAAAAAGTACAGGTTTTAGGAATCATTCTAAAATTACATGGAAAGGAAGCGGCCAAAGTAGTTGCTTCCTAACAAACAACCAAAGCGGCCGGATCTAAAACTGGCCGCTTCCTAACAACAAATATGAAACCTGCCCCTAGGGGCAAAATAGTACCCACATCCATGCTTACAAAACAAAGGCATCACAACCAGAGGACTGAGTAATTAAAAAAATAATTGTGACTAAAGAACAGTGTAGCTAGTCAAGGTTGTGTGTTGTCTTCATTCTTATGTGGTGTGCATAGGCCTCCATCGTCTTGACCATGTACCGCTTCCTTCTCAGATTCGTTTTCCTTATTTACATGATAGTCATGCAGCAAGGCATTAGCGTCCTCAATCTGAGAATCGGTCATCTATGAAGGATCAGGCATTGTGCTAAATGGAAAAGAGGGGTGCTGCGAAGTATCTATATATGAAAACAAACAGGTTTTAGTGCTTGTGGACCTGGTCACATATTGTATAATTGATGGCAGGGGGGAAATACAAAAAAATGTCTTGAAGGCAATACCTTCTAGGGAGCCATCTCCTTCCTGTGAACCAGTGTTGGTGGCCTCACCTTCATCATCCACCTGCATTGATCTACCATGTGTGCCTGCGCATATACATAAACACATTAGTGCATACGAAATGTGATTAACATGTATACATATATGTAGCCTATAAACTGAAATATTTTTTTCTTTTTTCTCCCCTTGTCATCAATTTTACACCCTATGACCAGGTCTTGAAGGCAATACCTTCTTGGGAGCCCTCTTCTTCCTGGGTACCAGTGTTGGTAGCCCCACCTCCATGATTCCCCTGCATTGATGTAGCATGTGGTCCTACGCGTATGCATAAAACACATTAGTGCATACGAAGTGCGTTGTAACATGAATACATGGATTTAGACTGTAAATGAAAATAAAAAATATCATGGAGGGGCTATACCAGTGTTGATAGCCTCGTCTCTGTGTTCCCCATCCATGCCTCGGACTACAGTTCGGGCCTACTTATCAAAAAGGAACAAAAAAAAAGTAGTTAATGAACTGCAATGAGGAACCACATACATAAAATCCTTGCATTCCTTCCAAATTAACCATGCATGCCAACTTTCAAATATATGCATAAAATTAATAAGAACAAAATAGTAGAGACTTTACTAGCGGGTTTACTCGATTCCTCATTCTCATTCTCATGTGCTTGTTGATGTCCACCTAAACCGGTGTTGCCCTGTACCTCGTTAGAATCTATGGGAGGGTGGAACAAAAAAACAACTAGTTACTACTCCATGCATATGAATAGACATATATACATTCATTAGAAGAATGGGCAGCTATTAACTTTCTTGACCATGTGCTTCACACTCCGATGCCTTGTCCTCGGTTGGTTTCGCCTTGCTAGACTAACCCATGTCGACATTTTGATCTAATATTTTTGTAGGAAAAATAAAACTACATATCAAAAGAATGCTACAGAAAAACATTTTGTGATGGGCAAAAAAGATTGGAATGTGTGCATATAAACATACACAGAAGTGCCTAAAAACATATGTTCATCAGTACGATAAAAATAAAGAGAGATGTATACAGGTACACAGATAAAAAACAATGATTACCTAGGGTATTATTATCTTGGTCAACTGGATCGGCTTCGTCCATGCCATCACCATCGTCCTTGTCACCCCCACCATTAGCAAGTACCTGATCGATCATGTGTCCAAAGTTTTCACGCATGAGTTCTTGTTTTGCAGCAATCTCTTTTATGGCATCGTGAATTGCTTGGCACTGGATCTGAACATCTTTGTCATAATCAGAAACCAGGTCCTGGCACATGTGCCGGGTGTTTCCCTTAGACATGCTATCTTCGGATCAAGCAATTTTGATAGCCTAGGGATATAAATGTTGCGTTCATTAGCATCGACCGTATAGCACATTTGTGATGCCGGCCAGAACTACAAAAGGTAGAAAGTTTGTAATCAGTAAGTGAACGCAAGAGTAGAGCTGAAAGTATGTGCATAAGGAGACTGGGAACATACATCCAATGCTCCATAGCCTACAATCGCGTGCGAGTCCCTAATCACGTCAGCTGTGATAAGCTTGGTAATCATTTCATTAGTGAACGCACTTAAGCGGGGGATTGTTAACCTATTCACAGGTCCTTCACGATGATGAAGCCAGTCCAGATAGAAAAGTTGCAGGTAAATTGATAACAAAAGTTAATTGAAAAAATTACTAGTACATTGCATAGAATAGTCGTACCTTCCCAGTGGTAAAATTATAAATCGACAACCCTAGAATACTCTTGGGTAAAATACTACAATGGTATAATTATTTGTCCACTTGCAGAATTATTCTTCCCATTCTTATCTTTATATTCTTTTTAGTCGCATGAAATAATAGATTCCTGTCTAGTGTTATTTTTGTAGTATGCTAGATAGAACCAACAACATTTCTAAGTTCATCACTAAGGATGACAACCTAGTTAAATATTAGAGATGAAGGTTAATTGATAGGTGGCTACTGTAATAGTGACAAGTTAATAATTACCATATCAATTCTGCTGCCTTTGCTATTAGTAAAAGTAATTCTATTTTTAGTAATGGAGTTAAGAAATGCCAACAACGATTTATAATGGTTGTTAACTACCGTTAACGGTCAGTGAGTAGCTTCAAGTGAAATTTGAACATCATGATTAGTTTTGTTGTTTCGTTGGTACTTGTTCATTATAATAGTTATTGTTTTCTTTGTGATCTAGACTTGTTATATGTATTGTAATAATATTGTCACACCCATTTATCGACCAAATGGAATGCTTACCCTTATGTGCGCCCAGAGATCAATCACACATAAGTTCACAAATTATAACAGAAGTATCATGGCAAATGTTATTACATCACGATATTTAACACATAGTCTTAACACAAATGTAGCGGAAGTATAAATAAAAATCTCTCTCGTGGTAGCTCCAGTCACAGGTACATTGACTGGTTGACAGCAAGACTAGTAATCCTCAGGGAAGTAGGCGTAGTAGTCAATCTTTTCTTTAATTCCTCAAAATTAGCCTGACACTTCTCGGACCATACAAACTTAGCATTCTTTTCCAACAATGCAGTCATTGGTTTTGCAAGCTTGGAAAATCCCTCTATAAACCTTCTATAATAACCAGCCAATCCCAAAAAGCTACGGATCTCACTTGCATTGGTAGGTGGTTTCCAGTTCAATACATCCTTCACCTTGCCAGGATCTACTAATATTCCTCCATTTGAAACGATATGACCCAGAAAAGAAACTTCCTTAAGCCAAAACTCACATTTACTCCTTTTTGCATATAGTTGGTGTTCTCTGAGCTTCTGCAAGACCAACCTCAAGTGTTCAGCATGTTCTTCCTCCGTCTTGGAAAACACTAGTATATCATCAATGAATACCACTACAAACTTGTCCAGATATTCCATGAACACCTTATTCATTAAGTACATGAAGTATGCGGGAGCATTAGTCAAACCAAATGACATCACTGTATACTCATATAACCCATAACGTGTAGTAAATGCTGTCTTGGGTATATCCCTGGCACGAATCTTCAATTGATGATATCCAGAGCGAAGGTCAATCTTGGAAAATACACAAGCTCCTCTCAACTGATCAAACAGGTCATCAATTCTAGGCAATGGGTACTTGTTCTTAATGGTAACCTCATTAAGAGACCGATAATCTACACACATTCTCTGAGTCCCATCTTTCTTATCCACAAAAATTACTGGTGCACCCCATGGTGACGAACTAGGACGAATAAAACCCTTACCCTGTAATTCCTTAATTTGTTTCTTAAGTTCTTCTAGTTCATTCACTCCCATTCTATATGGTCGCTTAGCTATAGGTGCAGTTCCAGGTAATAATTCAATAATAAATTCAATGTCACGGTCTGGTGGCATACCTGGCAAATCCTCCGGAAACACATCTGGGAACTCCTCCACAACTGGATCCTCCTGATTGGCACCATCATTGAGCTGGTTCACTGTAGCAGTCGCTTGTTTTTGCACTTTGACCTCAACCCTGATCCTATCCCCCTTTGGTGTAGTCAGCACAACCGATTTATCCTTACACTGAATCTCTGCTTATTGTTGCATCATCCAATCCATTCCCAGTATAAGATCAATCCCGGCTGTCCTCAATACTATAGGGCTAACTGAAAACTCTACCCCCCTTAAGTTGAGACTAATGGGAAGACAGCGATAAGATGCTGGCATGCTTCCACCAGGTGAGTTTACTAAGATAGGGTTCTTCATGGCACACAAATGGATTCTATGTATTCTAACAAATGATTGTGATATGAAAGAATGTGATGCTCCAGAATCAAAAAGAACAGTGGCGGGAGTAGAGTGGACATCGAACGTACCAAGCATAACTTCTGGCTCCTCCACTGCAGTTTCCTGGGACAAATGGTTCACCCTTCCCGAGTTAAGTGCGGGCTTCTGGTGGCTGCTCTGTCTCTGGGGAGTCTGCTGGTTAGGCTTCTCCGGGCAGTTGTAAGACAGGTGACCTTCTTTTCCACAACGGAAACACCTGTTGGGAGTATTGGGAGCACTGGTCTTTGTAGGAGTGTTGTTGGAAGGACCCTGGCGCTGCACTTGATTCCCATTCTGCTGTGGTGGACGTTGGTTGCTACTCTGTGGCTGAAATGGGGGACGTTGAGGGAACTGTCCACGAAATGGAGTCTGACCACGGTTCCACTGTCCAGAAGGTGGTCTCTGCTCAGTATTCTGTTGGAAGCCAGTGCGTGGACGGGTGTTGCTGTTGGAGGCTTGTCCCTGTAACCTTTTCCTCTTAGCATCTATTTCTTTGCGCTTGTTATCCACCACAATAGCGCGGTTCACAAGCGTCTGAAAGTTGGGATAGGTATTGGACATCAACTGCAACTGTAGTCCATCATATAATCCCTTCAAGAAGCGGCGCTGCTTATCATTGTCATTGGCCACCTCATGTGGAGCATATCGTGACAGTTGAGCAAACTTGTCACGGTACTCAGCTACAGACATTGACCCTTGGGTCAGGTTCCTGAATTCCTCCGCCTTCAATTCTATCATCCCTTCAGGTATATGGTAAGCCCTGAAGTTCTCTCTAAACTCCTGCCAGGTGACTGCAGGAGCATTAGCAGGACGGCCATACTCATATGACTCCCACCAATCTTGAGCTTCTCCCTGAAGTTGCCCAGAAGCGAACAACACCTTCTGTCGGTCATCACATTGTGCAATGGTGAGTTGTTTCTCCACAGCACGAAGCCAATCATCAGCCTCCAAAGGATCAGCAGCATGTGTGAACACTGGGGGACGACCCTTCAAAAATTCACCACGCTTATCACGTGGTTGCACTCCAGGAACTGGCTGATTCTGCTGATTCTGCACCAGTTGTTGCATCAACTGCGTCTGTACTGCCAGCAATTGCTCAATAGTTGGTGGCGGTGGTGGTGGTGGATTCGGGGGAATGTTGCCACGACCTCTGCCTCTTCCTCTTCCGGCCATCTGCCACCCATAAACATGCAAACTTTAAGAAATCCAGGTTATCAACCACTTATAAGATTAAGAATGAGATCTGAAAGTTTTCCGGACGAGTAGCAATATTGTCAGTTCAGTATTTCAATCATATCTCGGCCTACCGAAGTCCAAAAGAGGCGTGCTTTATATGGTTGGAAAGCTTATGAAATTATCCACAATTTCTATTCAGACCTCAAGACCAGATTCTGTCGTTAAGTCTATGAAAAATAAGGCGCAACAGAAACTGTTCCAGATTCCAGACTGTGCAGAAACTTTAACTTGTGAAAATTATATCTCTCGAACCAGATTAGATAAAAAGGTGATTCCAGTGGCATTTGAAAGATGCTTGAGTCTAGTTTCTCTCATAAAAATTTCATAAATGTTGCACGAACCATTTTTAAACTATAACAGAAACATCAGAGACTGCTCCAGAAAACAGCAAGGACAGAAACGAGATACTATCAAACCCAACTATTATTCCTTGACTATTAAACTTATTATTCTTAATAATGGAACTTGTAGACATGCCTACAAGTCCAGACACTCAAACAAAGATCCAACTCACACATAAGCATAATAATAAAGCAACTAGCACACCAAGGTTCAAACCACACGACAGACTCGACTGACTCAACTGACGTTACTAAGAACGTTCTTATTACATAAAAGGACTCCTACTTCCTAAGGAAGTGGCTCATGCTCTAACTTCTCGTAGATCTTGGGCAAGCCTTGGTTTGCTCGGAGCTCATCAATGGTTGCTTGGCATCTCTTGATAGTCTTCCCTTGTGTCCTCACCATCTCTTCTAGTTGCAGCTTCCTGTCCATCATGTCATAGACAAAGTTCACCATCACCCGAGGTAGTGGCTCTAACTGCACTGGATCTGTCATAGCCCAACCAAGCTCGGGGTGTGCACGAGGAAGGAAACGATGGATGTCATGCTTCATGAGGTTAAAGCGAAGATAGCGAAGACCCATACATGCTTCAAAAGCAGCATCTTCAATGCTATCCTCAATGGTAGCTCGATGTCCCACATGAGAGAACATCCTGTCCAGCTGATATGCCCCCTTGTCTTGCTTGTGTGCAAAGATGCTTGCCCTTGCCTTCCAGTACGTGCTCTCCAGTGGATGAGTGTACTCCCAGCAGACGTACTCCACAGCCGGATGCCAATCCGCGAAGTAAGTAGTGAGCATCCCCACTAGGCGAATATGAGAGACAGCATCCCCTCCATTCCTGTGGTAGATCCTCACAGTCCACCCCATTGGAGGAGGTGGCATATCTTCAGGAGCTTCATGTGGTGGAGACGGGGGTTGTTCTCCTCCATTATCTTCCTCCTCACCATCTTCAATCTCAACGATTTCTGGATCTTCTTCAGGTTCAATCTCTTCCTAGGGAGGTGCTGGTGCTTGGACTGGTGCTACAGGGGTCTTCTCTTGTTCCTGAGGTTCTGGCTCTTGTGGCTCTTCAGTTGCAAGCAGGGCACGAGGTGGGTAGTATCCTCCAAAGCTGATGCGGGCAGTCTTACGGTCACGAGTCATCTACAGAATTTTTAGATGAAGTTAGAATAGAGGCAAAATTTCGTAATAGAATGAGACATAAGAAGCATAAAAATTTATCAAGTAACAAGAGCAAGATAGTGAGCATAAAAATAGTGTAAAGATGACACTACTTCGACCATTGCTAACTAGGCTTGCGTCCTACAGTCAACAAGAGCTCTGATACCAATTTGTCACACCCATTTATCGACCAAATGGAATGCTTACCCTTATGTGCGCCCAGAGATCAATCACACATAAGTTCACAAATTATAACAGAAGTATCATGGCAAATGTTATTACATCACGATATTTAACACATAGTCTTAACACAAATGTAGCGGAAGTATAAATAAAAATCTCTCTCGTGGTAGCTCCAGTCATAGGTACATTGACTGGTTGACAGCAAGACTAGTAATCCTCAGGGAAGTAGGCGTAGTAGTCGCTATTACCTCCATCTGTTACCCATCCGGGATTTTTATCCAAATAAGAGAAATAAACAAGCGTAAGTACATCTCGTACTCAACAAGTGTAACATGGGGTTCATGAGGCTCAAATAGGCATAATCATTGGTTTATCAGCATGTAGCTTTTAGTTAACATGATTTTAGCATATCAATAGCATCAATAGGTCTCAATGTAAACAATAAACATATGATCCATGTGAAATGATTAATGAATAGCAAAAACATAAACATAAACAATTAATCAACTATTCCATAAGGGTCCAAGGCCACTCGTGACCGTGAGCACGGCTGTTATAACAGTTCTACACTCTGCAGAGGTTGTACACTTTCACTGTGAGTCGTGTTACCCAAATGCCCGGGTTAATTACTCCCAAAACACTACCAAGGTGAGCAGGCAGGGTAAACACTATGAAGTCTTTCGAAGGTTCGTCTAACAAGTTAGGGCCATTAGATTCACTCGGCAAACAGATGTAGAGCCCCCCTTCCAAATGGCACATTGACCCGCAGCCTATACACATAAGGACAGAGGCCGCACTATACCTGATTCGTCAAGCCATTCTTACGCCATAAAGGTTACCTCTAACAAGCTAGAAAAGGTCCTTCTATATGACTAAAGCCAGAGCCATATAGCCCTCACAGTTGTACTGTAAATCCCGGATTGTCGCTTATAGATGAGTCCTTATGGAGAGCAATTAGAGCATCAAAACAACACACGTGCTCTAACCCCCTTTGTACAAGAATCAAAATCATATTTTAATGTTTATTGCATATTCCTCTAATCAATTTACATGATCATAGTCCATGTTTAAGCACTAGCCATACTAATCAATGCATCATAATGGGTACCAAGGCATAGGTTCAATCACTAAGTCATCCTTAACAAGGAATAAATGCATAATGATTTTAATTGCATAAGGTGAATAGGACAACAAGGATAATCCCATGCTATACTTGCCTTGCTCAAACTGGTCCTGAAGATCTTGCTCGTAGTAAGGCTCTTGATCTCCAACGAATTGCTCACCGTCTATACTCGATCAACCATTATCAACAACACACATCCAGAGGCAATCATGCATAGACAAACAAGACTATAATTAGAACAATACACCAACAGTAAGAAAATAAAATAAAAAGTCTTTAAAATGAATCTACAACTCGCTAGGATCACATAGACGCAAAGATCACGAAAAACGGATCTAAAACGACAAAGTTATGAATTTCCGAAGATTTCCTATAGAAAAATAAATACTTTAATTAAAACTCGAAAATAAATTAATCTAAACCTACTGTACAGTTACACCATTAGATAGAGCTCGCAAATATGAATCTAACGCAATTTGAATGGATCAAATCGGAGTTAAAACGAAGATTCTACGGCTAAAACAATCTCAGTGGCAAAACTGTAAATATCAGAAAGCGTATTTTTCTTTTTCCGAAACGAATTACGTTTTCTTTTATTAAAAACGTATTTTTCCAGAATACGCTTTGGACTACGGGTTCTAAACTAGAAAAGAGCAGGGACTCTTTAGCAAAATAAGCGATGAAAGGGTATGTTCTAATCGGGATCGTTCATCACAGATCTGACGGTCCAGATCAAAAGGGGAGGATGACGGCGGCGTTCCAGTCGCCGACGGCGAGCCGCCCGGCGGCGCCATGGCTGGAAAACGCGTTTCTTCGCGTTCGGGCATCATTCAACGGAGGGGAAGCACCGGGAGGTAGCGCGGAACACGGTGAACTCACCCCGCACAAGAAAGAGATCAAATGGCGGCCGAGGGCGGTGCTTGGCTTGGAGAGGCGGACGGTGGCAGCGAGATGAAGCTCCGGGCTTGCGGTGTCGTCCCGAGGGCTTGGCTATTGCTGGAAAAGGATGGGATGGAGGCGGCGGGGCGCGGCACCCTCGGTTTTATAGCCCGAAGGCGGCGCTAAGTAAGGAAGGAGGAGGATTTGGAGTAAGATTCGGCGTCGGCAAGAAAGGAAAGGAAGATCCGGCGACGGCTTGAGGAAGAAGATGGCCTGACAGGTGGGGCCGCGACGTCAGTGACGCGCTGGGAAGGGAAGGCGCACGCGCGAGCGAGTTGGGCCAGCGGCCGCGGTTGCTGGGCCAGCGGCCGGCTTTGCTGGGCTCGGCCCGAGAAAGAGAATGCGGGCGCGGGGGAAGGAAAGGAGGGAAGCGGGCCGCCGCTGCAGGCCGAGATGGTGGGCTGCGGAAGGAAAACGGCCCAAAAGCAGCAAGGAGAAGAAGAATTCCTTTTCTTTTTCTTTTTCTAATTTTTCAAAGCCATTTTTCAATTGATTTTCAAATCAAATTTGAATTTGATTTAAACCACTCAATGCAAAACTCCAGATGCAGCAACATGAATGCTCAATCATGTTTCTACCCTTATATTTGATTTTAAATTTATAAAATTATTCTTATTCTATAATTGCATGCTTCACAAAAATAAATATAGAACCCATATTTTCCCTATTTTTCTTTTCTTCAAATTTTAGGGTGTTACAAATATTTAGAATTTTTTTTGTTGTTGTTCATGGTTTGTAATATATTTTACTATTTTATATATATATGTATATATGGATGTTAAATGTTTTTAACTCCACCTTTGGTGGGGCGCCTATGGTGTCCCAGCATAGCAGGTCCCAAGCCCTAGTAAAGGTGGAGGATTGTGTTAGGCTTGGCGAGCTAATGTAAAAACTTAGCTTCTCTTATTGTTGTTGTTTTTGTATGCAGCCTCTAAGTCTGAAGCTTGTGGTAATTTTCTACTCCCTATCTTCTATATTGATATATGATGCTCTTTCTTCTTTCCTTGTGCATATTATTTTTTTGTTGTTCATCAAAATGGCTAAACTTCCATCTTTCCAACTGCACCAGGTCAAGAGGAGTAGAACAAACTGAAACCACTGAGTTATCATGGAGCTGATGTTTTTCTTCTGCCTTTCTCTCTTATCAGTATGTCGAGCTATGAGAATGTTTTGAAGAAGGCAAGACCTGATTCTTATGTTCTATAATTGGTTTTGTTTTTGCTCTACATGTCACTTTATCCCTTTATTCTCTGGACATGCTTGTTTTTAGCTCATGTACTTGAAAATTTTCATTTTAGCTGATTATTTGATAAAATTCATTGCTTCTAGCTTGATCATATTCTGAGTAATTCAATTGGTTTCTCTATTAAGTTTTGATCTACTATTTGGAATGGCTAAGTGATAGGCTTGCTTTATAACTATTTTTTTAGAATACTTAATTATATGTTATTTAATCTGATTGTGGAAGTAGTTGATTGTTTTTATAACTATTTTAGCTAATTTCCATGTAGGTTTGCCCATGCTTGAGCTCTGCAAGCTGTAATGCATGTATGAAGAAGATAAGTATCTTATTTTTCTTCCCATATTTACCTCATGTATGAATAAGTTTTGTTGTTAAATTGCCTTACCCCTTCATCTTGTTCTTCTTCATTGTAGTCCCAGTTGATGTACTCATTCAAGCTTCCAGAGTTACTTTCATGCACCTGCTTATTATGACTATGGAACTATCAATTTCAAAACCTACCCCAACTTTTGCCTTTTCTATAATCTGTAGTATGAAGGTAATTTGACATTTGTTTTTGTTACCTCTCTCTCTTCCCTGGAATTGATTTATGTACTTGCTATTGTGTCTTGCTTTGTAGTGAATAAACTCTGTAATTGTGATTTTTGCTAAAAATAGATTATGGTTTGTTATTATATCAATTAGGAAATTTAAGCCCTTGCATTATTTTTTCTGATGTTGTTTACCTCTGTGCTCATATTCCCAAGCAACAAACATGTATATGATGCATATGAGTCCTGCATATGTCATTTGAGTCAATATAAGAGTAATTTATCCTGTTTTTATAGTGTAATAATATAATTTTTACATCCTATGTGTAGTTGTAATATCTGTAGTAGTGTCATGTAAATTCAGCATGAATCTTAATGAGGACATCCTCCACTATTACCCGCTGGCAAAGACGCAACAAAAAAAGGCCAAGTGGTCTAGTTGTAGTCGGGCGGCAACCGTGTGAGCCTCTGAATAATCCCACCTTGCTTAGCTTGGGAGGAGGAAGCCACCTTAAAAGAGAGAGCTACCCTTACCCTATCAGACTAGTCTTTTAGGGATATTGGGCCTTTCCCCGAGTGGGTGTGCATAAGAACTGTTGGGGTCCGGGCAACCTTAATTTATTGGGCCTCGGCCAACCCCACCTGGGCCGGATGTATGGTATCATGTTGTCTTCTTGTGAGTTTCTTATTTGCTCCATGATTGAGCATGTCTAACTTCCTTGCCAATTGAATTCTGAGTTGATCATCTGGTCATTTGCATATGTTGTCATGAATTGTTGCTGATGTTTCCCCTTCTCCATGCTTTTGTATCTTCTGCTTATCTCATATTCTTAACAATTTGTTTAGAAATGGTGTTAGATCATATGCGTAGCTTCTATGCATGATGTACTCTGTTTTATCCTAATTAATCTTTTTTCTTTGTTTTCAATTGCAGTGTTACAATAATTAGATTTTAAATGAGATGTGATCTCCTTGGTGCTTCTAATCAGAAGTGAAGGTTAGTGATTCAGCTTACTTGGCTTGTTCCATGAGTTTGAGATTCTTTGTTGGTTTGGTGTTGCTGCTGTAGTTCGTCGTCCTCCATTTTGTTTTTCTTGGTTTGCCTTCTCTCCCTTTGTGTGTTTTTCGATCTGATTTGTATCTATGTTTTGGTTTGGAAGAACTGAGCACTAGATTTTTTTAATCTACGTCCTGATTATTAAGCTGCTCGCAGGATGGAAGAGTTTAATTTTCGTTTAATGCTCTGAATTGCCTAGTGCAGCTGGATGGCTAATTGTAGTTATGGCATACGCATATGATAGCTTTTTTCTTGCTTTATAGGCATGGCTAATTTGCTAACTACAAGAGTTCATAACAAACTAGCATGCATTCACTGCCCAAGCTTGTTAGCAATCAAATGGCAAAAAAATTACATATAGTGTCCATTGGCAAAGTGTGTTTGGAAGGAAATTTTAAACAGGAATTGTAAATGTGATACATGGTCATATAGTGTCAATTATGAATATGTGGTCAAGTTCATCTTTTCCTTCTGTATTTATTACATTTTTAATATGTTTGACTTTTATTAATTCTTTGTTTTTCATCTATTTTTCAATATGATAATATGATGGTTTCATTAGATGTGGGCATTGGTGAAGTGTATTATGCTAAAATAAGTATTTTACCATTCTTGTCTTTTTCTTTTTAATTTCTTCTTAGTTTTTTTGTTCTTTGTAATTTTCTATTTTTTATTCTAGTTGGGCTTTCATTTGGCATTTGTTGTATCGATTTGGGCTTTTCATTTACGAATGGGCATTTTTTGGGCCTTTCTTTCTTGGGTCTATGTTTTCTTTTCTTTTCTTCATTTTGGGCCCTGATTTAATGTATAACTTTTGGCCTATTAGTGACTGGCGGTTCCTCTCTCTCGAGACTGTTTTGGATTCCCATGTTAATTTAATGCAGCCGCCCATGCAGTTACCTTTTCCTTCTCGTTTTCCCTGATCTCCTGCCTTTTCAACTTTTCCTTCTCTTTATATCCCATTTCACTTCGTCTTCTTCTTCTCCATTTTATTCCCATTTCCCATCGTCTCCCCACTGTCCATTTCATTCTGTTCATTTCTCTCATTGGCTTCTCGGTCTCTTCGTCAAGGTGACTCCCTTCTCTTCTTTCTTTACTCTGATCTGTTTTCTTTGTTTTCTTTGCCTTTTCTTTTTTTCTTGTTTGTTCTTTTGTTCTATTTCATCAATATGTGTGACTCATCTTATTTTAGTCTCATTTCCTTTGCTTTTTTGGTTCATGAGTCTTAGCTGACTCTGTTAGAATCATTGGTCAGGGTAGTTTTGTGTTTCTCGGCTAAGGCCATTGATTTTTTCTATTTCATCAATGTTGTTTGTCAGGTTCATCAACAGGGTTAAGAAAAAATGATTTTTTTATTCATGATCCTTTTCTAGAGCCTTTTTCATGTTTGTTTCTCTCCTTGATCTCATTTTGTTTTGTTTTCTCTTCTTTTTCGTTCATCTACTTCTACTAGTTATTTTGTGAAGCACCCGGTTTTAAGAACAAAACCAGATACACACTGTATGTGAGCCTTGGAAGTCAAATCTCACATATAGCTGCAAATAAGGGTAATATCAAAAGACAATGCTTAATATATAACGTACTTATTATAAAAGATATAACCTTAAATAGCAATCAGCGGAAAGGCAACTCTGATCTTCAGGTGAAGACTCCACTCCACAGGGACAACTGACTGGTTGATCACAAGCCTAACTCCTCCAATTTCTGGCAAACTGGTACCCATCCCGGATTTTTATCCAAAAATAGAAAATAAACAAGTGTGAGTACATCTCGTACTCCATAAGCATAACATGGGGATTCATGAGGCTCAAAAGGTAGACATAGTTTACTACGTTTAGCATTTTAGTAAGTTAAGATTTTATCATTGATTAGTATCAAATTATGCTTAAGCTCCCAGATTAACCCACACGATCATATACTAAAATCAACATAACCATTTGAACATCATTATAACATCATCATTTATCAACATGAATTAACAACATAATAAGTAACCATTTATTCTATGAGTTTTTCGGGCCGCTCATGACCATGAGCATGGCTGTTATAACAGTTTTTAACACTATGCAGAGGTTGAGCAGCTTTACCCGTGAGTCGTGTTGCCCAATTGCCCGGGGCCCCTTGACCCCCTAACAGTCCCAAGGTGAGCAGGCAGGGTACACTATGAAGCCTTCCATGGGTCCCTCTAATATGTTAGGGCCACGAGGTTTCCTCGGTAGGCAGATGTAGGAACCCCCTTTCTATGGCATAATTCCTTTGCGGCTATACACATAAGAACAGGGACAGTCTTATACCCAAAGTGGCAAGCCCCTCTTGCGCCATAAAGGTAACCTCTAACAAGCTAGAAAAGATCCTATTACTGAGCTAAAGCCAGAGCCATGTGACTCTCACGGCTGCACTGTCAATCCCAGCTTTTACCAACAAATAAGTCCTTACGGAGGGTTTAGGGCACCATGATCAAAGTCATTTGCACCTACGTCCTATGGATCAGTTGTTATAAAGCATGTTTACCTTTTGTTCCATAGAATCATTAATCATTGTATAGATCATGTACAGTTTGAGCACTAGCAATCTACCCATATGCAATTAACCCGTAGGAGTCAAGGAAACATGTCATCAAATAGCTAGGATGTCCTTATGGTTATCAAAGTTAGACACATGCAAAGGAGTAGATGATTAAAGTGAATAGGACATCAAGGTAGGCCCATGCTATACTTGCCTTAAAATGAGATCCTTCCTTCTATAGATTTGTAGCCTCCAAAGAACTGGCTTCTTGATCACCATGTAAATCTCACCGACTGGACATGATTATAAAGCAACACACAAGCATCCATGCATTCATACATGAAGCAAGAAATAGAACTAAATTAGAACAGTACACCAAACATATGAAAACAAAAGAAAAAAGGTTTTTGAAGACATTCTACACGTTGCTACAAACACATAGACGCGAAAAGCACACTAATCGGAGCTATGGTGAAAAAGAAACGACTACCGTAAGATTTACTTAATTTGTACGAGAAAAAGAAAACTATAGGCTTTATTTACTTTCATAATATGAAAAGCATATATAAGATATTGCAGAGAAATATCCAAATTGAATTAAGCCAAATTATATTTGATTTGGAAAACCAAAATAGATCATATCATAATTTATTTATAAAAGACCGAGGTGAAAAGCCTAAGTTGCTTTTAATTGGAAAATTAAGTTATTATAGATTAATCAAATTAATATTTTACAACATATTAAACAACGTTACTATAATGTAGATTATGTTGTTATGAATCTAACGCAACTTGAACAGATCAAATCAAAACTAAAACAGAGTTTTTAGGCCTAAACCAAGAGTTGTGGTGGTTTTCTAAATAACTGGATTTGGCTTTCAAAATAAATTAAATAGAAATCAGGATTTTGAATGAAGACAGGGACTGCGGGCGCAAATAGCAAGAATCTGGGGGGTCTCTTTAGCAAAACAACCGCGAAGGGGTATGTTCAAATCTGGGCCATTGATCTCAGATAGGACAGATCAGGATGACTCTCTATGTATATGTATTTTCATTGCATTTCAAGATTTGTTTCTGTAAAGAAAAACAGTCACAAACGTATCCATGACATCATATGATGCCATCAAGCTATCAAATCGTAACTGCTAGGAACAGAGCATTCGACGCGACAGCGTTTCTTGCGCATGTGTGCGGAGGGAGCTCAGGGAGCTGCATGCTCGTAACGGTTGTGGGTCGGATCAAGATCAAATAGCAGGGCGCCATTGCCGTCGGTGGCGCTCGTCGGTGAACATGGGAAAACGGCCTAAGGGTCCCTTATCTCCTTCGGAAGAGCACAGGAAGATAGAAGGCAAGACATCAAACTCACCTATGTGGATCGTGATGGCAGAGAACGAACGGACATGGCGGATGGCTCGTCAGGGCGCCAGCGGTTTCCCTACGGGGTTCGACAGCAATAAGAGGGAGGCAGAGAGCAAGAAAGCGGACAAGAACTCCACCTACTGATTTCCTACTGCAAGACAAAGACTAGCGGTTGGCTCCGAACGGTGGCAGGGCAGCGGATGGGGACCTCCGTGGTGGTGGGGTGACCTTGAGCTCAGTGAGATCCCGAGCGTGCGCGCGGCTAGGGCAAAACGGCGGCGGGCAGGATAGGACGACAAGACGTGGACGGCGAAGCTCTACGAGGCGGTTGCAGCTTCTGCGCGTGCGAGCGAGGAAGAAAACGGGAGCGAGAAGCGCAGGGGGCAGCGATGGGTGCAGGCTCCCCTTTATGGAGGCCAGGGCGCTAGGGAACGCTCCCACGTTGCAAGAACCTGGGTGCGGGTGGCGGTTTTCATCATGACCGCGTGCGTTCGAACAGCGAGAGGTGGAGGACGGCGCCAGCAGGTGGGCCGTGGCTACCAGTGACAGAGAGAAAGGGAGAGCGAAGGTGGGCTGCGCACTGCTTCACGGGCCGACCCAAGAAAGCGAAAGGGGGAGGAGTGAATGAGTTGGGCTGGTGGCGTGGACAAGGAAGGAACGGGCCGCAAGGGAGGGCAGCGGGCTCAGCAGGAAAAAGGCAGCAGGCCGAACTGGGCCGCTCGGGCCGAAAGTGAAGAAGGGAAGGAAATCCTTTTCTTTTTATTTTTCTTTTGTTCTCCAAAGTATTTTTCAAATGGTTTTGAAATCCCCTTTTGATTTTGATCAAAACCACTCATCTCAAAAGTAAGAATGCAGCAACATGTATGCACAAACATGTAGCTAGAACTTACAGTTGATTTTAGTTTCATAAAAATTATTATTTCCTACATTTGAATGCACACATAATAGCATAAATAAATCAAATTTAGCTATTTGGAAAGAATGCAAATTTTCAGGGTGTTACATTTAGGTTTTTTTACTATGATCTTCATATATCTTTCTTTATTTCTTCATCTTTTCAATTTTTTCTATTCTTTATAGATGCGATAGTTGATTTGTTTTCTCTTCTTATTTAGTTGGTTGCAGTCCCTTGTTCTGTGTTTTTATCCATTTTGATGTTTGTTCTCTTCTTTCATCTATTATTTTCTTTTTCCATTAGTTCATATGATTAACTTTTAATTATTATTTTGTTCTAGGATTAAATTTCATTGTCCAGAGGCTGCACAAGGTATGTGTTTGATGTTCTTTATATATTTTATTACTGAACTTTTGTTGTGTTTTTGGATTAGATATGTTTTATTTATATTCAGTTGTTAATTCTCTTATTTTCTGCAGTAGTCTCATACGTTTTGTAATATTCTGCTTCATAAGTGTTTTGGTTCTGTTATAGTTTCTTAACTTGATAATATTTTATAATTTCCAAGTCATAATTGTACTGAATGAATATGTATAGTAGTAGGTATAATTTCTCTTTCTCTTGTCGTATTATAAATAGGGCTTCAGTTCTTTTTTCATTTAGGTTGTACTGTAATTATATGTTTTTCTTATATTCTTTACACTGTTTTGTTCACTGTATTTTTACTGTTTGAGTTGTGTAAAGTTATGTGTTTTTAGATTTGACCTAGATAGATGTTTATCCTGGTTAGTTTACTTATGGATGCATGTATTTCTTCATCTGTTTGTTTTCTTATTGAATTGTTCGCTTATTTAGGTACTACATTCCAGTGTATGTGCAACATATTGTTTAGGATGAGTTTTTAGTTGCAGATGTTAGTGTGTACATTATGTATATGCTTATTTAGTGTGCATTTTTAGTGCTTATTGCTAGGTGGTAGCTTTGCAGGCATGTTGAGTGTTCAACTTTAGTCTTTATTGCTAGCAGGCCTAGAGGTTGCTATTTATGTTTCTTTGTACTGTATTTATAGGTTTTTGTTATAATCTTTACACTATTTTCTTCAATGTAAATTTTTTATTGGTGTGGTGTAAACTTATGTGTTTCTAGATTTGACCTGGATAGATGGATATCCTAGTCAGTTTACCTATGGATGCATGTCTTTTTTTATTTTTTATGATCATTAAGTAATTTGCCTTCTGTAGAAAACTTCTTTGGAATCTGTATTTTTTCTCTGTTTTTTGTTTTGATCATCTATTAATTTGCCTTCCATAGAAAAGATCTGTGAAATATGGATTTTTTTCTCTATTTTAATGTTATGATCATCTAGTAATTTGGCTTCCATATAAAGGATCTGTTAAATCTGTATTTATTTTCTGTTGTTATGCTTTCATCATCAAGTATTTTGCCTTTCATAGAAAAGATCCGTGAAATCTGTATTTGTTGTTTCAGACTAGGTTTAGGTTAAGGTTTATTCTTAATTAAGTTTAGTTTTCATTTTCTTTTTTGTTTAGTTTCATTTTTCATTGTTTTGACTGAAAAAGTGATTTTTTCAGTTACATTTTTATTTAGGTTCAGGTTTTGCTAGTTCATGCTTAAGTTGTCAGTTTAGGTTTCACTTTTTTAAAAAAATTATTTTAGATGGAACAAGTGCGTTACACACAACAGAGGCGAGGCCCACATACGAACAGCCACCTCTGGTTGCGGCAATTCAGTTCTTCATCTGCACCCCTATCCCAATCCCCACCACTACCTCGTCGACAAATAGGACAGGTGCTTTCAATGGAAGATGACTGTGCCATCTACCTCAAGGCGTTGGCCGACCGTTATCAGGAGGACGTCGCAGCTAGCGCAGAGCTTCAGGCATGCCTTGCTCCCATGTCTTCCGCAAGCACTGTATCTTTGAGTGGCTGTCACACCCATTTTTAAGGAACAAATGGAGTGCATGTTCTTATGTGCGCCCAGAGATCAATCACACATAAGATGACAAATATAAATAGTATCATCACAAATGTTTATTACATAACGAATAGAATCACAGAGTCTTTACGTAAATAAGCGGAAACATATTATAAATATTGTGGTAGCTAGCTCCATAGCACAGGCACGTCAACTGGTTGACCACAAGTCTAGTAATCTTCAGGAAAGTAGTAGTAGTAGTCACTATTTTCACTTTCGGGATTCCATCCTGTGGTGGGGGAATGCAAGGGTGAGCACAAAAGTACTCAACAAGTGTAACATGGGGTTCATGTAGCTCAAGTAGGTTAGACACTGGTTCAACTGCATGTAGCTTTTAGTTGATCATGTTTTAAGCAATTGAGTAGCATCAAATAGGTAATATTCCCGAAATAAACATATGATCATGTAAAGAGAATAATGAATAGCAAGAACAAGTAAATTAATAGTGATCTCTATTCCGTAAGGGTCCAGGGCTGCTCGTGTCCGTGAGCACGGCTGATATACCAGTTTTACACTCTGCAGAGGTTGTACACTTTCACTGTGAGTCGTGATCCCCAAAAGCCCGAGGTCATGACTCCCCATTGGACAATCAAGTTTCACTATGAAGTCTTTCCAAGGTTCGTCTAACAAGTTAGGGCCGCTAGGTTTCTGTGGCCTGCAAATGTAGAGCCCCCCTTCCATATGGCACAATGACACGCAGCCTATACTCATAGGGACAGGAGCCGCACTACACCCGACCCGGAACACAACCCCTTTTGTGCCATAAAGGTAACCACTAACAAGCTAGAAAAGGTCCTCTTATATGACTAAAGCCAGAGCCATGTAGCCCTCACAGCTGTACTGTAAGTCCCGGATGTTCGCTTACAGATAAGTCCTTACGGAGATGAATCTAGAGATAACTCTAGCCCTCTTGTTCCCTGTTGCTAAAAATCATCTTTTAGAGTTATTGCATATATCATTAGTCAAATTACAAGATCATAGTTTATGTGAGCACTAGCCACTACCCAATGCCAATAACCATAGGATTCAAGGAACAAGATCAATACTAAGGCATCCTTAACAAAGAGACACATGCAGCATGAATTAAGTGAATTAAAGTGAATAGGTAACAAGGATAATCCCATGCTATACTTGCCTTGATCCAGCTGATCCTGTTGATCCGACTCGTAATAGTACTCTTGATCACCAACGAACTGATCACCGTCTATTCTCGATTAACATGTCAACAACAATCATCCAAGGGCAATCATGCAAAGCAAACAAAGCTACAATTAGAACAGTACACCAACAGCAATAAAATAAGATGAAAAGTTTTTAAAACAAATCTACATCGCTCTAGGATCACACAGACGCGAAATTCACGCAAATCGGAGCTAAAACGGAAAAGTTATGATTTAAACAAGATTTACTTTATTAAAGTAATAGATTAAATCTAACCTTGAATTTTAAAAGTGTAAAATCTACTATACAGCAGTACTAATAGATAGAATATAAAATTATGAACCTAACGCAACTTGAACGGATCAAATCGGAGTTAAAACGGAGATTTTATGACCTAATTAAACCTAGTGGCAATTCTATAAATAACTGAAAGCGTATTTCGCTTTAACCGGTTGACTTTACGCTTTCAAAAGGATAAAACGTAATCGGCTTTTGCGCCTACGGACTGCAGGTTCAAATTTGGAGAATCAGAAGGGCGCTTAAGCAAATTTGCCGACCGAAAGGGTATGTCGAGATCTGAGCCGTTGGATCTCAAACCAATGGCCAGGATTAGATCGGGGAGGGGAGAGAAAGGAAACCCGGCCGGCTACAGTGTCCGGCGCGGTGGAGGACATGGCCGGTGGTGAGACTCCTCACTGGCGCACACGTTGAAGCCCTAGAGACCATGGATCGACTCAAAAACGACACGTAAAGGAAGAGGAGCTTCAACCGCACTCACCAAAGAAGGGAATCGGGCCGGAGATGTGTCGTCGGGTGGCTTCAAGGCCGGCGGCTCCCAAGGTTGGTCGGTGGCGGCTCGGCACGTTGACTCCCTCGTGATCCGAATGCGCAGCTCGGTTCTAGGGCGGCGTGGGGAGGTACGGTGCAGTTGGGCGCTATTTATGGCCGGCTATAGACGTGCGGGTCAAGGAAAAAGGGGAGGAGGCGCGGCGGCTTCGGACTCTGGCGTGAGTCCGGTTCGGGTACGAGGTAGGAGACGGCTCTTACACGCGGGCCCGGCGTGTCAGTCAGAGGAAAGGGAGGGAGGCGCGACGGCTGCTGCTGGCTGGGCCGGCCCACCTTCGCGGCCCATGGCCAGGAGGGAAGAGGATGCGGCTGGGCCGAAAAGAGAGAGAAAAAGAGCTGGTTTCGGCCCGAACTGAGAAATCAATTCCTTTTCCTTTTCTTTTTCTAATACTTCAAATACATTTTTTCCAAATGATTTTCTTTGAAATAATTTTCTTCTGAAAATAAACCCAATCAAAACAATTAAAAATATGCAACGACATGTATGCACAAACACTCATTTAACCTTATATTTGATTTTATTTTTAACAAAATATCATTTCACTAGGTTAAAATGCTCACAAAATTGCGTAAGTAAATCAAATTCCCCATTTAAGAATATTCAAAAATTTAGCGTGTTACAATTCTACCCCCCTTAAAATGAATCTCGTCCCGAGATTCGGAAAATGCTTACTCAAACAACTGTGGGTATGCTTTTCTTAAATCTTCCTCTCTTTCCCACGTAGCCTCTGCTTCCGAATACCGACTCCACTGAACTTTACACATCTTTATAACTCGGCTTCGGGTAACTCTTTCCGCTGTCTCCAAAATTTTCACAGGATACTCCTCATAAGTAAGATTTTCCTTAACAGTGAGTTCTTCTAACGGTATTTGTTCTTCCGGTACACGCAGACATTTCCTTAACTGAGACACATGGAACACATCATGCACACCTGCTAAACTCTCAGGCAATTCCAACTGATATGCCACTTCACCACGTCTCTCTAAGATCTTAAAAGGACCGACATACCTCGGTGCTAACTTTCCTTTCCGATTAAACCTTTTCACACCTCTCATAGGTGACACCTTCAGATAAACATAATCTCCCACTTCAAAAGTCAACTCTCTCCGTCGAGTATCGGCATAACTTTTCTGTCGAGACTGAGCTGCTTTCAAATTATTTCGAATCATTCTTACTTGTTTTTCAGCATTCTTAAGCACATCAGGACCAAATACTTGACTCTCTCCCGTCTGATTCCAAAACAATGGAGTTCTACACTTCCTACCATACAAAGCTTCAAAGGGTGCCATCTGTAAACTTTTCTGATAACTGTTATTATAGGAAAACTCTGCATACGGCAAACTCTTGTCCCAACATGTACCATACTGCAAAGCACAAGCTCTCAACATATCCTCCAATATCTGATTAATCCTTTCTGTTTGCCCATCCGTCTGAGGATGATATGCCGTGCTAAAATTCAGCTTAGTCCCTAATGACTCTTGTACTTTCTGCCAGTAATACGATGTAAACTGGGTACCTCGATCAGACACTATCTTCTTTGGAACTCCGTGCAAACTTACTATTCTTTCCAAATACAGTTCAGCCAACTTTGCACTGGAATACGTAGTTCTAACCGATATAAAATAAGCAACTTTAGTCAAACGATCCACTATAACCCATATGGAATCAAAACCCCTCTGAGTGCGTGGTAATCCTACTATGAAGTCCATACCAACTTCTTCCCACTTCCACTCAGGTATCTGCATCAGTTGCAACAATCCTGCAGGTCTTTGATGTTCAGCTTTAACCCTCTGACACGTGTCACATAGTGCAACATACTCTGCAACATCTCTTTTCAAACCATGCCGCCAATACCTTTCTTGTAAATCCATATACATCTTAGTACTTCCAGGATGAATAGAGTAAGCAGACTCATGAGCCTCCCGTAGGATTGCTCCTCTTATAGCTTTGTCCTCAGGCACACATAATCGTTCTCCAAACCATAGGGTTCCCTTGTCATCCATCCGGAATCCAGGTGCTTTACCTTTCGGTATATTCCCCACTATCTCCTTTATCTTATCATCCGTCAACTGACCCTCGCGTATTTGTTGCTCTAACATAGGCTCTACTACTAATTCCACTGCATTAACAGCAATACCCAAGTTTAGATGCTCAAACTCAGCACATAACTCATTTGACATCGGCATTACTTGTACCTCATTAGCATAGCTCTTTCTGCTAAGGGCATCAGCAACCACATTAGCTTTACCCGGATGATAGTGTACCTCCAGATCATAATCCTTAATCAACTCTAACCAGCGACGTTGTCTCAAGTTCAGATCTGATTGAGTGAAAATATACTTCAAACTCTTATGATTAGTGTAAATATCGCTTTTATGTCCAATCAAATAATGCCTCCATATTTTCAAGGCATGCACCACTGCTGCTAACTCCAAGTCATGAGTAGGATAATTTAACTCATGCTTCCTCAACTATCGAGATGCATATGCTACTACTTTGCCTTCCTGCATAAGCACACAACCAAGACCCAAACGAGATGCATCACAATAAATAGAGAAGCTCTTATTCAAATCTGGCAAAACTAACACCGGGGCTGTTGTCAATCGTTTCTTCAGCTCCTCAAAATTAACCTGACACTTATCAGACCACACAAATTTAGCATTATTTTCCAACAGTGCCGTCATTGGCTTAGCAAGCTTAGAAAACCCTTCAATAAACCTTCTATAATATCCAGCCAATCCCAAGAAACTACGAATTTCTCCCACATCAGTTGGCGGTTTCCAATTCAACACATCTTTTACCTTGCTAGGATCCACTGATATTCCACCATTAGAGACCACATGACCCAGAAAAGTAACTTCCTTTAACCAAAACTCGCATTTGCTATGCTTAGCATAGAGCTTATGCTCTCTGAGCTTCTGCAGGACCAACCTCAAATGTTCCACATGTTCTTCCTTAGTCTTAGAGTATACCAGGATATCATCGATGAACACTACTACAAACTTATCAAGATACTCCATAAATACCTTATTCATCAAGTACATAAAGTATGCAGGAGCATTAGTCAAACCAAAGGACATTACTGTATACTCATACAAACCATATCGGGTGGTGAATGCTGTCTTTGGTATATCCGTGGCCCGAATTTTCAACTGATGATAGCCAGAGCGAAGATCAATCTTAGAAAACACACAAGCACCTCTCAACTGATCAAACAAGTCATCAATCCTTGGCAACGGATACTTATTCTTGATAGTTACCTCGTTGAGTGACCGATAATCAACACACATCCGTTGAGAACCATCCTTCTTATCAACAAAGACCACAGGAGCTCCCCATGGTGATGAGCTAGGACGAATAAAACCTTTCTCTTGCAATTCTTTTATTTGTTTCTTAAGTTCTTCTAATTCGTTAACCCCCATCCTATATGGACGCTTAGCTATAGGTGCAGTTCCAGGCAATAATTCAATAATAAACTCAATGTCACGGTCGGGTGGCATACCTGGCAAGTCGTCGGGGAACACATCCGGGAATTCATCCACAACTGGATCCTCCTGATTAGCATTATCATCAAGTCGATTTACTGTAGCTGTCTGCGGCTTCTGCACTACAATCTCCACACTAATGCGATCTCCCTTCGGTGTTGTCAGGGCTACTGCCTTTTCCTTACACTGAATCACTGCCTGATTTTGCTTCATCCAGTCTAATCCCAGAATAAGATCAATCCCAGCTGTTCTCAACACTATAGGACTCACTTTAAACTCTACCCCCCTTAAATTTAAACTAATAGGGAGGCATCGATAGGAAGCTTGCATACTACCCCCAGGCGAGTTGACTAGTATAGGGTTTTTCATGGCACACAAAGTAATGCTATTTGTCTTAACAAATATTTGAGATATGAATGAATGCGAAGCTCCAGAATCAAAAAGAACAGTGGCAGGGATGGAGTGGACATCGAACGTACCGAGCATAACTTCTAGTTCCGACATTGCAGTCTCCTCCGACAAGTGAGTCACCTTCCCGTAGTATGGTGGCTTCTGATTACTATTCTGCTTCTGAGGAGTTTGCTGGTTGGCCTTCTCAGGACAGTTATAAGACAAGTGACCCTCCTTACCACAACGGAAGCACTTGGTTGGAGTATTAGGAGCACTAGTCTTCATTGGGGTGTTGTTAGAGGTACTCTGTCGCTGATTCTGGTTCCCATTCTGCTGTTGAGAGTGTTGATTGCCATTCTGCGACTGATAAGGAGGACGTTGCAGAAACTGATTACGTGGAGGAAGTTGTCCACGATTCCATTGGTTGGGCGGATACCTCCGCTAAAAACCTTGTTGATAGCCAGTACGTTGACGAGTGTTGTTTCCAGATATCTGTCCCTGAAGTCTCTTTCTATTAGCATCCATCTCCTTGCGCTTATTATCCACCACAATAGCGTGATTCACTAGAGTTTGATAATCCGGATAAGCATTAGACATTAGCTGCAGTTGAAGACCATCATGTAGACCCTTCAAGAAAAGTCGCTGCTTATCAGCATCATTAGCCACCTCGTTTGGCGCATAACGTGACAACTGAGCAAACTTGTCTCTATACTCTGCCACAGGCATAGATCCCTGTGTCAAATTGCGAAATTCTTCTGCCTTCAATGCTATCACCTCCTCTGGTATATGGTAGGACCTAAAACTCTTGGTAAACTCCTGCCAAGTAATAGCGGGGGCATTGGCAGGACGGCCATACTGATATGAATCCCACCAATCTTGAGCTGCTCCTTGAAGTTGTCCCGAAGCAAACAACACCTTCTGCTGATCATTACACTGAGCAATGTTGAGCTGCTTCTCTACTGCACGAATCCAATCATCAGCTTCCAATGGATCTGAGGCATGTGTAAACACTGGGGGATGACCCTTCAAAAATTCCCCACGCTTATCTCGCGCAGGCGCTCCTCCAACTGGCTGATTTTGCTGATTGTTCACCAGAGCTTCCATTAGCTGTGTCTGTATGGCCAAAAGCTCATGAATAGTAGGTGTTGGTCCAACTCCACGACCACGGCCTCGACCTCGTCCTCTTCCAGACATCTGTTATCCAAAACAGTATCAAATCTTAGAGATTACCACATAATAGACAGTTCCAGAGATTGAGATTAGAATCTGAAAATTTTCTGGACACATTCTAATTTCAGCTGTTCAATAAAACAAACCTATCTCGAGTTACAGATATCCAGTAGAGGTGTTCTTTATATGGTTGGAAAGCTTATAAAATTTTCTACAACTTTTATTTAACTCATACTTCCAGATTCTATCACGAAATTACCCAAAAACAGAACACAACAGAAACTGTTTCTGACTTCCAGACTGCACAGTAACTTCATCTTGTAACGATTATAACTCATGATCCAGAATAGATAAAAAGTTGATTCTAGAGGCATTGGAAAGGTACGTGAGTCTAGATTCTCTCATAAAAAGTTCAGAATTTTTCACTGATTAGTTAATTTTAAGCATAAAAGGAAAGACAGATCGCTCCAGAAAGGACAGAACAGAGAGAAAAGTTAACCCAACTAAATTATTTATTTATCACACTAAAACTTAATATTATATAATTTGGAACTTTTGTAGACAAGCCCACAAAGCTCCAGCACTCATTACATGGAAAATCCAACTCACACATAAGCACAATAATAACTCAACTAACCACACAAAGTTCACACGACACCACAAACTCAACTTAACTTGACACTACTCGAACTATCGTATTATTACATAAATGGTATTCCAACTCCTAAGAACGGGCTTGGTGTTCATGATGATCATAGATCGGTTCCATGCCTTGGTCAATTCTTAAGCCATCTATCACTTCTTGATACCTCTTGACGTCTTTTCCCAAAGCTTTAACCAGGGCTACCAACCGACAATTTGTCACCATCATATCATGACCAAAATCCACCATGACCCGAGGAACTAAATCCAAATTCCCAGGGTCCGTCATTACCCATCCATACTCTGGGTCTCCACGGGGAAAGTAGCGATATTGATCATCTTGCATAATCTCATAGCGAAGGTGACGAAGTCCCAAAAATGCTTCAAAGGCTGCATCTTCTATGCCATCTTCTATAGTGGCACGACGTCCACTATGGGAAAAACACCGGTCCAGCAAAAAGGTGCCCAACTCATTGTTCTTAACGAAGATACGCACACTGCACTTCCAATAAGTAGCTTCCAAAGGGTGCTTATGCTCCCAGCAAATATACTCAATTGCAGGATCCCAATCTGTGAAGTAGGCATTAAGTATGTCACCCAGTCGATGGTGTGACGGAGTGTCATGGCTTGATTTATGATGGATCCTTGTAATCCAGCCCATAGGAAGGGATGGCACACCAATTTCAGCAGAACCACCTTGTGGAGGCGAAGGGGGCTGTCCTCCATTATTAGCAAGCTCAACATCTTCGTCGTCACTCAAATAGATAACCTCCTCCTTAGGTTCAATTTCCTCTTGAGGCAAAACTGGTTCTGGCGCCTGTTCTGGTGTTGATGGCGGGGTTGGTGTAGTGTCTTCTAATTCCTCCTGAAGCTCTTCGGGTTCCTCATGAAGCTCTTCGGGTTTCTCCTGAAGCTCTTCTGGTTCCTCCAAGGAACGGGGTGGATAGTACCCTCCAGTGGTGATACGGGCAGTCTTGCGGGCACGAGGCATCTACAGATTTTAGACCAAAGGTAAGTTGAAATTAGAGGCAATATTTTCACAATAGAATGAGGCGAAAGAAGCATAATAATTTAGCAATTATCAAGAGTAAAGTGATAAGCACGAAACAAGTGAAGAAAAGAGAACTAAAACGACCATTACTAACTAGGCTTGCGTCCTACAGTCAACATAGCTCTGATACCAATCTGTCACACCCATTTTTAAGGAACAAATGGAGTGCATGTTCTTATGTGCGCCCAGAGATCAATCACACATAAGATGACAAATATAAATAGTATCATCACAAATATTTATTACATAACGAATAGAATCACAGAGTCTTTACGTAAATAAGCGGAAACATAGTATAAATATTGTGGTAGCTAGCTCCATAGCACAGGCACGTTAACTGGTTGACCACAAGTCTAGTAATCTTTAGGAAAGTAGTAGTAGTAGTCACTATTTTCACTTTCGGGATTCCATCCTGTGGTGGGGGAATGCAAGGGTGAGCACAAAAGTACTCAACAAGTGTAACATGGGGTTCATGTAGCTCAAGTAGGTTAGACACTGGTTCAACTGCATGTAGCTTTTAGTTGATCATGTTTTAAGCAATTGAGTAGCATCAAATAGGTAATATTCCCGAAATAAACATATGATCATGTAAAGAGAATAATGAATAGCAAGAACAAGTAAATTAATAGTGATCTCTATTCCGTAAGGGTCCAAGGCCGCTCGTGTCCGTGAGCACGGCTGATATACCAGTTTTACACTCTGCAGAGGTTGTACACTTTCACTGTGAGTCGTGATCCCCAAAAGCCCGAGGTCATGACTCCCCATTGCACAATCAAGTTTCACTATGAAGTCTTTCCAAGGTTCGTCTAACAAGTTAGGGCCGCTAGGTTTCTGTGGCCTGCAAATGTAGAGCCCCCCTTCCATATGGCACAATGACACGCAGCCTATACTCATAGGGACAGGAGCCGTACTACACCCGACCCGGAACACAACCCCTTTTGCGCCATAAAGGTAACCACTAACAAGCTAGAAAAGGTCCTCTTATATGACTAAAGCCAGAGCCATGTAGCCCTCACAGCTGTACTGTAAGTCCCGGATGTTCGCTTACAGATAAGTCCTTACGGAGAGGAATCTAGAGATAACTCTAGCCCTCTTGTTCCCTGTTGCTAAAAATCATCTTTTAGAGTTATTGCATATATCATTAGTCAAATTACAAGATCATAGTTTATGTGAGCACTAGCCACTACCCAATGCCAATAACCATAGGATTCAAGGAACAAGATCAATACTAAGGCATCCTTAACAAAGAGACACATGCAGCATGAATTAAGTGAATTAAAGTGAATAGGTAACAAGGATAATCCCATGCTATACTTGCCTTGATCTAGCTGATCCTGTTGATCCGACTCGTAATAGTACTCTTGATCACCAACGAACTGATCACCGTCTATTCTCGATTAACATGTCAACAACAATCATCCAAGGGCAATCATGCAAAGCAAACAAAGCTACAATTAGAACAGTACACCAACAGCAGTAAAATAAGATGAAAAGTTTTTAAAACAAATCTACATCGCTCTAGGATCACACAGACGCGAAATTCACGCAAATCGGAGCTAAAACGGAAAAGTTATGATTTAAACAAGATTTACTTTATTAAAGTAATAGATTAAATCTAACCTTGAATTTTAAAAGTGTAAAATCTACTATACAGCAGTACTAATAGATAGAATATGAAATTATGAACCTAACGCAACTTGAACGGATCAAATCGGAGTTAAAACGGAGATTTTATGACCTAATTAAACCTAGTGGCAATTCTGTAAATAACTAAAAGCGTATTTCACTTTAACCGATTGACTTTACGCTTTCAAAAGGATAAAACGTAATCGGCTTTTGCGCCTACGGACTGCAGGTTCAAATTTGGAGAATCAGAAGGGCTCTTAAGCAAATTTGCCGACCGAAAGGGTATGTCGAGATCTGAGCCGTTGGATCTCAAACCAATGGCCAGGATTAGATCGGGGAGGGGAGAGAAAGGAAACCCGGCCGGCTACAGTGTCCGGCGCGGTGGAAGACATGGCCAGTGGTGAGACTCCTCACTGGCGCACACGTTGAAGCCCTAGAGACCATGGATCGACTCAAAAACGACACGGGAAGGAAGAGGAGCTTCAACCGCACTCACCAAAGAAGGGAATCGGGCCGAAGACGTGTCGTCGGGTGGCTTCAAGGCTGGCGGCTCCCAAGGTTGGTCGGTGGCGGCTCGGCACGTTGACTCCCTCGTGATCCGAAGGCGCAGCTCGGTTCTAGGGCGGCGTGGGGAGGTACGGTGCAGTTGGGCGCTATTTATGGCCGGCTATAGACGTGCGGGTCAAGGAAAAAGGGGAGGAGGCGCGGCGGCTTCGGACTCTGGCGTGAGTCCGGCTCGGGTACGAGGTAGGAGACGGCTCTTACACGCGGGCCCGGCGTGTCAGTCAGAGGAAAGGGAGGGAGGCGCGACGGCTGCTGCTGGCTGGGCCGGCCCACCTTCGCGGCCCACGGCCAGGAGGGAAGAGGATGCGGCTGGGCCGAAAAGAGAGAGAAAAAGAGCTGGTTTCGGCCCGAACTGAGAAATCAATTCCTTTTCCTTTTCTTTTTCTAATACTTCAAATACATTTTTTTCCAAATGATTTTCTTTGAAATAATTTTCTTCTGAAAATAAACCCAATCAAAACAATTAAAAATATGCAACGGCATGTATGCACAAACACTCATTTAACCTTATATTTGATTTTATTTTTAACAAAATATCATTTCACTAGGTTAAAATGCTCACAAAATTGCGTAAGTAAATCAAATTCCCATTTAAGAATATTCAAAAATTTAGGGTGTTACAGTGGCTTAGGCATAACAACACTTGTCCTATTTGTCACTATCAGCTTCGTAGCATGAATGATGATAATGATGTGGAGGAGGCCTAGGAGTAATTTTGAATATAATATTTTCTTTTAATGAATGTAAGCTGGGTTGTATTGTATGAATGTTGAATGTCGAAAGTTAATTATGCTTTGATTTATATATTTCATCTATGTGATCTAGTTCTTTGTCTTGTTCATTTTCATCTTTTCTTTTCATTTGTGGATTGCATGATAATTTTCAGTATTAGTTGTCTGGTGGCATGATAATTTTCAGTGTTAGTTCTTTCATTATTAGTTGTCTGATTGCATGATAATTTTTCAATAATTAAATTGTCATGATTCAATACTAGTATCCTGATTGTTCTCTAGTTGTTTTAGGTATTTGTATATCTATTTATTTCTATGTTATTGTGAAATAGGGCTCTATCCTTATTGGAAGTGCCTAGCAATACATTTCATCTGTCTAGTTTATTTCTGGTTTAAGAATTCCTTTTTTGTGTTTCTTTATCTATTCTAATTCTGTACTGTTCTATTTCATGTTTGTTACATTTGCATCGTCTTGTTTGCTGTGGAAGTATGTATTCTATCCATCTATTTTGGTTTTAGTCTTATTATACTTTTTTAAATTGAAAATTGTTTTTTAGAGAGTGTGCACTGCATTTAGTGTATCTTTAATTTCCACTTCATTCGGTGCATATTTCCACTTCATCATCATATTATTATTGTGATTATCTGATCCATTTTCTGTAATGTTTAGTCTCTTTAATTTCTAAAAATTTTATATTTTTTTTATATGTTAACTTTTGTTCAGTTATCCCGCTGTTAAATTTCTAATAATTGGATGTGTCATGGTCACTATCAACTTTTGATTCTATAATATTAAGTTTCAGTTCTAGTGAGAATGCAGTTTATTTGTGTATTCATTTCGTATGAAATGTGCACTGCAATTTTTTATAATTGTTGTTTTTCTATTATTCTATATCTATTATAATTGTTGAATTTTTTTATCAGGTGTTCAAAGACATGGCTGCTGTGGAAGTATGTTTTCTATCTGTTTTTATAGTTTTATTTTATTTTATTTTTGTTTTTAATTGGACATCGATCTAATCTATCTATCCCATATTGTTTTTTTAATTTTTTAGAACAAGGGTTCTCCCTATGGTTACTGGCATATGTCTTATTATGTGATGGAGTTTCTTGAGCTTCAAGTTAGCGAGCAACATCATTTGATGGCGGCTACAAATATGATGAAGTGGAAATGTGAAGATAAAGCTATCACAGTTGCTCGTGCTGCCAAGCAAATTGGTTCTAAAGCTTTTGTCAAGAATTTCAAGTTTTGCTATGATGAGGCTGATGAGACTGTTTATTGTCTTGTTCATCGTGATGGTCAAGCTGCCGAGAAGTGTCGTTTCTGTTATCATATTGCTGAGGAAACTATTTCCTTCTTTGAAGTGAAGACTATTCTTGAGAGGAAAAATTCAAGAAGAGATTTCCTTGATATGGAAATTCGCATTAGGGTATGTTTCTTAATGTTTTCTTATTAGTTTTGGAGTTTGCTTTGGAAACTTAATTTTCTGAATGCTATTTTCTTGTTATCTATAGCTGTTTCATTGATATCCATAGCTATTGATTGTTAAACAATTCAAGAATGTTATCTATAGCTATTTTCTTGTTTGTTTCATATTCTTCTTTTTATTGTTAATTTTGTCTAGGTTTCTGTAGTATAGTTTTTCTAGGTTCCTCAGTTAGCAATTATGTATATGATCCATTTGCTTCTCTCTTTTTGACTGTTTTCATTATTAGACTTATTTATTATATGATTTTCTTTTTTAGGGAAATCGTTCTGTTTCAACTGTGAACAATGAAATTGTTTGATTGTTTGTCGTTGAGCATCTAGATTTAGTTCCTAGAGCTCAAAACAGACTTCTTGCTGCAAAGGGTCTGCAAAATGAAGACAAGGTGAAGCTAGTAGCTCATGTTGTTCGGTAGAACCGAGGTGCATCTTCTCTGCCAAAGTTCAAGTATGCTTTGGATGGTGTGAATAGGACTATCTATGTGTTGGTTGGCGACGCTCAGGAGGCTCTGTTTATGGCTGGTCGTTCTTTCAAAGTGGGAAGTGAACTTATGAGTTTTTACCGTGTGCTTAATATTGAGACAAGGTGTAACACCCAAAAATTCCAAATTTTAGAGTTAATGAATTTTAAATAATTTAGATAACAATTAATGGAAAATTAAAATTTTAAAACTAATTTGGTGTTGCATTCATGCTGTTGCATTTATTTTATTTTGTGTAGTGGTTTTATTTTGTTTTGTTTTGGCTTGAAACTTTTATTTGAGATAGTTTATTAAATAAGCAAATAAAGAAAAGAAAAAAAAGAAAAGAAAACAGTTTACTCACCTGGTAACCGGCGGCCCGCTCTCCTCCTTGCTTGGTGGGCCGATCATCAGCGCAGCAACCGTCTCGGTGCAGCGGCCCAGCTCGGCCCGAGCCCAGCAGCCGCGCCTCTCCCTCCCTCCTTTCGCTGACCGGTGGGGTCGGTCTGTCAGCCGTTTCTCCTACCTTCCGCCGTAGCCGTGTAGGACTCGAACTTCGATTGTTCAACCGACTCAATCTACAATCTCCGGTTTCCTAATCAAAATAGGAGATGTGACCCTATAAAAGGGTAGCCGGGTATCTACTCTTTCCGTTTTTCAACTAAAACGATAGGCAAGCCACGGGAAATCAAGCTCTAGGGTTAGGGCATTGCCGACGTTTTTGGTTGGGCGCGGGTGAGGCCTTCGGATGGATTGGTGGTCGATTTCTTCGCTTGGGTGAGTTTGTTATCTTCTCCTCTTCCTCCCAATGCTTTTCTTTTGAGCTTTTGTGTTTTGTATCACGGAATTGAAGCTCGCCGTAGTGTACTAATGGCGCCGCCGCCTCCTTGTTGCCGCGCGTTGGATACGGGTAGTTGAAGCTAGTTTTTGTTGCTTGGGGGAGTTCGCGTGAAGCATCTCGTTCGATTGGTGCAAGTGTGGGATCGAATGGTGGTCTCGGTGGGGAGATTCACCATCTCCGGCCATGGAGGAGCCGCCGGCCATGGGGAAGCCGCCGGCCGAACATGAAGAGGGTGACCGGATGACAACTGTAGACTTGATGATGAACATGAACCGTTGGATTTGAGATCAAGGGCTGGGATTAGAAGATACCCCTTCGCGGGGTAAACTTGTTAAAGAGCCCCTGGATTTGTTAATAATTAACCCGCCATCCATAGCGTATAGTTGGAAATACGTTTTCGTGTTTTGAAAGCGTATTTTCTCCCGGTTAAATCAAAAATACGTTTTCAGGTATTTACAGTTTTGCCACTAGGATTGTTTCGGTTATAAAATCTTCGTTTTAACTCCGATTTGATCCGTTCAAGTTGCGTTAGGTTCGTATTTGAAAGCTCTACATGTTAGTGTAGTTTTACAGTTAGTTTTGACAAACTAATTTTCGAGTTTATAAATAAGTATTTATTTATCTATAGGAAATCGTAGAAAATTCATAACTTTCACGTTTTAACTCCGAATTTGGTGATCTTTACGTCTGTGTGATTGTAGGAACGTGTAGAAGAGTTTTATAAACTTTTATTACTATTTTGTTACTGTTGGTGTACTGTTCTAATTATATCTCTTTGTTTGCTTCGTGTATGTTTGATTGGATGCATGTATGTTGTTGAATTGATGAACGAGTATAGAAGGTGAGCAGTATCTGGACGATCAGGAGTATTACTTTAAACCAGATCAGCAGTATCACCCGGAGAGTTTTGTTCAAGGCAAGTATAACACAGGACTATCCTTGTTACCTAAACATTGAAATTATCATACATATGCATGTGCTTTCCTTGACAACCTTAGAGATTATAACTTAGTGATTGTTATCTTGATTCCTTGTCAACCTTGGGAATGCATATGGGTAGCTACTGCTAGTGCTTAAACTATGAACAATGATCTTGTAATTTGATTAATGGATTAAGAAATCAATCATTAAGATGATTTACTACTGTTAAAAGGGGGCTAGAGCATGTGTATTATTTTGATGCTCTGGTTTGTCTCCATAAGGACTTATCTATAAGTGATAACCGGGATATACAGTACAGCTATGAGGGCTATATGGCTCTAGCTTTAGTTGTTTAAAAGACCTTTTCTAGCTTGTTAGTGGTTACATTAAATGGCGTAAGAATGGCTTGCCACGTTGGGTGTAGGGCGAGCCCCTATCCTTAGTGTGTATAGGCTACGGTTGTTGTGCCACTAGCAAGGGGGGTTCTACATCTGCCTGCCGAGTGAATCTAATGGCCCTAACTTGTTAGACGAACTTTTGAGTGGCTTTATATGGTTCTCCGGTGTTTGGGTTTGATCTCTCCATGCATTTGGAAATCATGACTTACAGTGAAAGTGTACACCTCTGCGCAGAGTTAAAAACTGGTATACTAGCCGTGCTCACGGATACGAGCGGCCTTGGGGATTCTTACGGAATAGTTGATTATAATTGCTATATCATGTTTAATTATTGTTGATTATTATTATGCTTATATTAATGTTATTCATTATCCTTATTACAATTGATCATTGATTCATTAATGGGATTGGATTATCTTGATGCTACTCAATTGCTAATTATATGATGGTTAAAAGCTAAACGCAGTCAAAACAGTGTCTAGCCATTTGAGCCTCATGAACCCTGTGTTATATTTGTTGAGTTCGACATGGACTCACCCTTGCTATTTCCACCATAACAGATGAAGATTATGAGGAAGATTATCGTAATGAGTACTAGTCTTGGTGTCAACTAGTCAACCATGTCCCTGTGTTTGGTGTTTCCGCTGGAGATCTACTATTAGTTATTATTATTTATCGTTCAAGACTATGTGTTAAATATCTATTCGCTATGTAATAAGCACTGTGATGATACTATGTAATTTGTCTACTTATGTGTGCGATCATGTCCTGGGGCGCACATGAGTACTTAATGCATCCTATTTTTGTCCTTAAAAATGGGTGTGACAAATTGGTATCGGAGCCGTGTTGACTGTAGGACGCAAGCCTAGTTGAATGGTCGTTATTAGCATCCTTGCTTCACTTATTTCATGCTTACTCCTTGCACCTTGTTAATTACTAAATTTTTATGCTTCCTCTACTTTATTCTATTGCGAAAATACATTGATTCTATCTGATCTATGTCCAAATCTTGTAGATGCCTCCTCATCCTCGTCTGTCAGCTGCCCAGTACGTTACCCATTTCAAACCCTAGGAGCCCCATGAAGATGGTGACCAAGAGCTATCTGATGCTGAATCAAGAGTTGGTGACACACCAATGGAGGATGTAGCTATGGGGTGGACCACGAAGCTTCAGATCATGGTTCCTAAAGTTGATGCTTTCTTCCATGATATGTTGACAAGAACCTTGGACAACTACTACTACGACTGGGAAGCTACGTTGGAGTATCGCAGTGCGGAGTATAGTCATCCATGGATGGATTCCTATTGGGAAACGGAGCTATGGGTCAAGAAAAGGGATCCTACCACTAAGGAGTCTAAGGTGGAGTCAAAGTTCGTTACCCGAGTGAGCCGGGCAACCGTAGAAACAAGCATGGAGGATGACGCCTATAATGCGTTCGTTTACTACCATGGACTACGCTCGGACAAGACGTTACAGGGAGCACTCCGGCACTTTCCTTGTTTCTTACATGACAAGGGTGTTTGGACCGTGCCGCTTGCAGATGATTCTTCCTTGACTCTACAAGCCACAGTGGGATTGGCTCGTGAATTAGCTCTCCATAAGGTGGATTTGAAGGATGAGTTGATGAAGGAGAAAGAACTTAAGGAGCAAGCTTATAAGGAGATTGACCAATTAAGGGCGGAGTTAGGTCGTCCCAAGATTTATGAGAAGCTTAATTAGGAAATAGGAAAAATCCCTATGTAATAAGAACGATAGTAGTTGTGAGTCAATTTTAAGTTTGGTTGTTTTGAGAGTCAGTTTGTGTGTGAACAATTATGTGATTGATGGATTGTTACTATGATAATGTGTGATTTGGATCTTTGTAATGTGTGCTGGAATTTTGTAGACATGCCTACAAGTTCCATGTTTAAGAATATTAATTTTGATCAAAATATAATAGATGGATATGAGGTGAACTTAGTTCTGTCCTTTACTGATTTTTGGATCAGTCTGGGATGTTTTAGAAATAACTTAAAATCCGTTAATGGGAAATTTAAGAAATTTTTCTGGGAATAATTAGACTTCTATATCTTTCCAACCCCGCAAGAATCACTTTATTATCTATTATGAGCTAAGAGATATATCTGTTTCAAGTTGGGGTTACTGTATAGTCTGGAATTCTGAAATAGTTTCGGTTAAGTTCAGTTTGGCCAATTTATTGACAGAATCAGAAAAAGTGTTGTGAATAAAGTTGTAGATAATTTTGTAAGCTTTCCAGCCATGTAAAGATCATCTGAATTGGACGTTTGTAGCTCAAGATATGACAGTTTTACTGAGTTGCTGAAATTAGAATTCGTCCAGAGAAATCAGATTTTGCTTATCTGCTGAATACATCATCTCAGATTGTACTGAACTTCATTTTCTGTGTTTTGAAAACAGATGTCAGGCAGAGGTCGTGAAGAGGTCGTGGAGGAGCTAACCCATCTATTACTATGGAGGAACTTATGCAAACTTAGAATCAGATGATACAGATGTTCATGCAGCACATGCAGAACAATCCCCCTGCAGGAGGACCACCACCTGTTCAAGTGAGGGACAAGCGTGGGGAATTTTTGAAGGGACGCCCTCCAGTGTTTTCTCATGCTGCTGATCCTTTGGAGGCAGATGATTGGGTGAGAGCAGTTGAGAAACAGCTGAACATCGCTCAATGCAATGATATGGAAAAGGTGTTATATGCATCTGGTCAGTTACAGGGGACAGCTCAGACTTGGTGGGAGTCGTATCAAGCTGCACGTCCTAACAACGCTCCTCCTATTACTTGGAATGAGTTTGTTAGAGATTTTCGAGCTCGTCATATTCCTGAAGGTATAATTGATCCTATTACTTGGAATGAGTTTGTTAGAGATTTTCGAGCTTGTCATATTCCTGAAGGTATAATTGAGCTGAAGCAGAAAGAATTTAGAAACCTCAGGATGGGACAGATGAGCGTTAGTGAATATCATGACAGGTTCACGCAGTTGGCTCGCTATGCTCCTAATGAAGTGAGGGAAGATGCAGATAGACAACGTCTTTTCTTAAAAGGGATTTATTATGATCTTCGCTTGCAATTGAAGGGTAATAACTATGTCAGTTTTCAAGAGCTTGTGAATAAAGCTATTGTGCCGGATAATGAGCGCAGGGAGATGGATAGATAGAGAAAGATGAAAGGACAAAGCTCAGGAAGCAACAACCGTCAGTGCACCAATTCTCAGCATGGTTTTCATCAGAAGTTTCAGGGATCAGTTAGTCAGTGGAATCGCAATCCAAATCAGAGGTGGTCTCAGAATTGGTAAAATAATCAGTCTCAGCAACGTTCATCATATCCGCAGCGTCAACAGTATCAGCAGAATGGACAACAGACTCCTCGCACTGGAAATCCCAATGTTACCCCCATGAAGAATAGTGCTCCCAACACGCCTACTAGATGCTTTGTCTGTGGTAAAGAGGGACACATGTCTTATCATTGTCCTGAGAAGCAGAACCAGCAGACTCCTCAGAGCCAGAAGAGCAATCAGAGGCAATCTGGTACTGGAAGGGTGAATCACGTGTCTTCTAATACAGCTCATGATGCACCGAAAGTTATGATTGGTACGTTCAATGTACATTCCACTCCTGCAACTGTTCTTTTTGACTCTGGAGCATCTCATACATTCATTTCCAATATTTTTGTTAAGATGCATAGTATACCCATGCTTGCCATGAAAGAACCTCTCTTAGTAAACTCACCTGGAGGTACCATGCAAACCAATAATCGTTGTCTTCCAATTAGTATGATTTTAAGGGGGGTAGAGTTTAAGATAACTCCTATAGTGTTGAGGACATCTGGTATTGATGTGATATTGGGTATGGACTGGATGAAACAAAATCAGGCAGAGATTCAGTGTCAGCAGAAAGTGGTAGTTGTGACTACACCTAATAGAGATAAAATCAATGTGGATGTAGCAGTGCAGAAGCAGCCAACCGCTATGGTGAATCAGCTTGAACATGTTATTAAAGAGAATTCAGTGATTGAGGAATTTCCGGATGTCTTTCCCGATGATTTGCCAGGTATGCCACCTGTGTCACACCTCCAAAATTTTTAATTTTGGATTGTGCTTAGAAAACACTAAATAAAATAAATGATTTCAATATCTGAATAAATTTATTAGATAAGTTAAGTTGCTGCTAATTTAAATATAGATAATTGCGATTTTAAAGTTTTCCATATTAATTTGATAATGTGGTGTTTGTGTGATGCTTGTCTTTGGTGTTGGTGAGTGCTATTATTTTTCAAAATACCATAGGACGACGTTTACTTCTCACCGGAAAACTTTTTGGCATTTTCTGGATTTAAATTTTCTATTTCTGTGAGCTTAATCTTTTTCCTTGATCTCTTCATCCATCTTTTCATGAGCTCAAACTCATTTAGTTGAGTTCCTTATCTCTCCAAGAGTCTCCAGGATTTTTCCCGTTATTTTTTTGAGCTCCGGGCTATTTTTCACGGCCAAAAAGGTAATTTTAGATTTTCTGAAATTATTTTATTCACGGAATTAAAATAATCCCGAAATTAAGAAAATCCGAAAAGTTTCCAAACTCTACGACTATATATATGACGGCGTAGCCCTCGACGCCCTGATTTCAGAAGTATAACCCTTATCGCGAGCCGCCGCTCGTAGCTCCCTCCACCTCTCGCCGAAGTTCTGCATCTACAGCTTACGTTCCGGCGAACTTCCGACGAGCTTTTTCGGCCAAACCGTCGCGTCCCGACGCCGGCCACCACCACCAAGAGGCAGCCCTCGTCGTTCTCTACACCGTGGTATATCCGTTTGTGCGAATCCATCGCCGTTTCATCAAGTTTCCATCGCATCTTGCTTCTCTCCGGCGAGGTTCCACTATGGCTGACCGGAGCTCCTCCCAGCTCAAGGTAGAAGATGATACTATTTACAGTTTTGCCACTAAACTTGTTTTGATCATAAAATCTTCGTTTTAACTCTGATTTGACCCGTTCAAGTTGCGTTAGTTTCGTATTTGCGAGCTCTACATGTTAGTATAGTTGTACAGTAGGTTTGAGAAATTTAATTTTCGAGATTATATTAAAGTAATTATTTATCTATAAGAAACCTTAGAAAATTCATAACTTTCACGTTTTAAATCCGAATTTCGTGATCTTTACGTCTGTGTGATCGTAGTAACGTGTAGAAGAGTTTTACAAACTTTTTATACTGTTTTGTTATTGTTGGTGTACTATTTTAATTATGTCTCTTTGTTTGCTTCGTGTATGATTGCTCGGATGATTGTGTGTTGATGCTTGATGATCGAGTATAGACGGTGAGCAGTTTTTTGACGATCAGAAGTATTATTTTGAGCCAGACCAGCAGTATCATCAGGAAAGCTTGGATCACGGCAAGTATAACATGGGACTATCCTTGTTACCTATTCACTGAAATTATCATACATATGCATGTGTCTTCCTTGACAACCATAGAGATTATAACTTAGCAATTGATATCTTGTTTCCTTGTCAACCTTGGGAATGCATTTGGGTAGCTACTGCTAGTGCTGAATCATGAACAATGATCTTGTAATTTTGATTAATGGATTAAGCAATCAACCATTAATGATGATTTATTTGCTGTTGAAAAGGGGGCTAGAGCATGTGGGTTATTTTGATACTCTGGTTTCTCTCCATAAGGACTTATCTGTACGTAATCATCCGGGACATACAGTACAGCTGTGAGGGCTATATGGCTCTGGCTTTAGTTGCTTAAAGGACCTTTTCTAGCTTGTTAGTTGTTACCTTAAATGGCGTAAGAACGGCTTGCCACGTTGGGTGTAGGGCGAGCCCCTATCCTTAGTGTGTATAGGCTGCGGTTATTGTGCCACTGGGAAGGGGGGTTCTACATCTGCCTGCCGAGTGAATCTAATGGCCCTAACTTGTTAGACGAACTTCTAAGTGGCTTTATATGATTTCTGGTGTTTTGGGGAGTCGCGAACCCATGCATTTGGAAGTTATGACTCACAGTGAAAGTGTACACCTCTGCGCAGAGTTAAAAACTGGTATACTAGCCGTGCTCACGGATACGAGCGGCCTTGGAACATTTACAGATAGATGATCACCATTGTTATATCATGCCTAATTACTGTTGATTATTATTATGCTCATGTTAATGCTATTCATTATCCTTATTACAATTGATCATTGATTCATTAATGGGATTTGGATTACCTTGATGCTACTCAATTGCTAATTATATGATGATTAAAAGCTAAACGTAGTCAAACAGTGTCGAGCCTTTTTGAGCCTCATAAACCCTGTGTTATACTTGTTGAGTTCGACATGGACTCACTCTTGCTATTTTCCCCACACTCCAGTGTGTAGTAAGATGCTACTCGGAAGAAGGACAAAGGTGTAGTGAAGTTTCCAGAAGACTAGTAGAAGTGCTAGGCATATGTTACCCCCAGTCAACCGTCCCTGAGAAGAATGGAGCCTGAAGTTTAGTCACCGTTCCGCGATACTCTGATGTAAGTGTTAATATAGCTATGTATATGTTATACAATAACATTGTTTCTGATACTTTTTGATTCTGACATATGCGTGGACTTCCTGGGCACACATATGATTAGCCTGGTTTTGTTCTTTAGAAAACCAGGTGTGACAGAGTGGTATCAGAGCGGTGTTGACTGTAGGACGTATGCCAAGTAGAACTGGACGTATTCTAAAATTTATTTTATGATAGAACTATTTTGTCATCCCTTGACTCATTGATTTTGACTATTTCCTGTTCCTTGTTCTGTTGTATCCCTTCCTTGATAGCTTCCTTTGAGCTATTATTTCTTACTCCCTCGTTGTTTTTTTTGTTTGTTTTATGTTGTTTTTACTAAAGTTTGCTAATCTTACCTTGATCAAAAGTTTGATGGCCTTTCATCATCCATACTTTTCCCTTAGGATGACCACCATTGTTGAAGCAGCACGTGTAGTACCGATGATGTGATGTGTGCTTATTTTGCTTGATGTGTTGCTTGTATGTTGTCCTTGTTCTCATGTTTCAAAGGTGGCTCGGAAGCTATAAGTCTTGAGGAGTAGCTCGATCCATGTTAAGTGGGGTAGGTTTTACGTAATACTCCGCATGCTGATTTCTATAGCAGTCTGCAATGTTTCTGTTATGTCTCAAGATATGGACATGAGAAATTTATGAAATTTTACTGGGAATAACTAGACTTCTGTATCTTTCCAAACCCACTGGAATTACCTTTTTATCTATTTTGAGCTAAGAGATATACCTGTTCTAAGTTGAGGTTACTGCACAGTTTGGAATTCTAGAACAGTTTTGGCTAAGCTCTGTTTTGATTAATTTTATGACCGAATCTGGAAAAGTGTTGTGAATAAAAGTTTTAGATAATTTCATAAGCTTTCCAACCATGTAAAGATCACTTAATTTGGATCTTTGTAGCTCGAGTTATGCCAGATATACTGAACTGTTAAAATTAGAATTCGCCCAGAAATTTTCGGCATTACTTCCTTATCTTGTATAAGTGAATATATCATTGGATATATTTGAATCTCATTGATTTGCCTTGGAATCTTACATTAGAGATGATTATGGTTATCTAGTATAAAAGGAGATGCAAGTTACTTTGGTGTCCCCTAGTTTCTTTTTCTTAAGGGGTATCAATGTTGTGAGTGTTGTAAGATGAAGGTTTCGTATGTCCTAGTGCTTCACTTGGAAGAAGTGGTTATCTCTATGATTGGAAGTCTACTCATGTGCTAGTGTTGTTTGCTTGGGACCAGTGCTTTGTTGGATCATCTATAAGAAGCTCGGATATTCATTAGGACTGGTCTTCACTTTAAGCTATCATCAGTTGGGAGTTCAACATTTAATTCAACCTACTCTATATAAGTTAGCATGAACGACATAGGAAGGAGATGTTGGAAGTCTATAGTTAGTTTCATGAAAACTTAGATGACATCACCCCCATATCAAGTATGTTTAGTAAGTTTTAAGTGAAGGACTTATCATTAGCAGCAAGCCTTAAAGAAAGTGTTGCCTTCAATGACATTGTCAGGTGGAACAAAATCTTTGTTAAGTGGGGTAGTGTCCGCTACCATCATTAATCTCAAGCAACGAGGTATGAAGAACTGAAGATCAAACTTTATGTTTCTTGTCATCTTTTGGCTACACTCAATCCATGTCTTGTATCTCATGAACACAAAGCAAAGAAGAATGAAGATTTAAATATTAGTGTTATCTATCTCTCTAATCTCTCTGAATCTCGTTCCTACCTTATCCTGTCTTTTTAGAACAGTCTATCTTTCTTAGTTTATACTTATATTTTTGGACGCCCAAAAATCATGGATAAATTTTGGACAATAGTAGACTTTAATATCTTTCTCTGACCGTAAGAACCACCCTGATAGCTATTATGGTTTGGGATTTATGAAAATCACAAGAAGACGCATCTGTGCTGTCAGCAACCTAGAATAATTTCTGTTGTGCACAGTTTTCGACTACCTTAACTGCAGAATCTGGAGAAGTGTTCTATAAGAAAGTTGTAGTAAATTTGATAAGCTTTCCAACGGTATAAGCTACGACATCATAGGATTCACAGAACTCGAGTTATAACTGGATTTCCGCACTGCTATTTTTCTGCTCGCGAGGAAGTGTAGGTTACTTGTTCTTGCATATGCTCATGAATCTCTTTGGGATGCCAGAAGGACATGATGATAGTTATCACTCAGAAATAAATGTAATCTATCCATTTGTGTTCTCTAATTGATCTCTTCTTAAGGGGGTTGCCAAACTAAGACGATACAAGATGAAGGTTTTATATGTTCTATTTCGTCACTTGGAAGCATCAGCTATCTACATGATTGCAAAGTCATTATCGAGCGCAAGTATCTTTTCTCAGAGTGGTAACCTGTTAGATAAATCTACAAGAATCATAAGGGTCTAAAGGAGATATTTACAAAGTCGGTTTTGAGTTTGTGGCATCATCATTGGATAGGAGTTGAAGGAAAAGTGAAGACTTGCAGATCAACTTTATCTTTCTCTCTAGTCTCTCCGAATCTCGGGACGAGATTCCTATTAAGTGGGGTAGAATTGTCACACCTCCAAAATTTTTAATTTTGGATTGTGCTTAGAAAACACTAAATAAAATAAATGATTTCAATATCTGAATAAATTTATTAGATAAGTTAAGTTGTTGCTAATTTAAATATAGATAATTGCGATTTTAAAGTTTTCCATATTAATTTGATAATGTGGTGTTTGTGTGATGCTTGTCTTTGGTGTTGGTGAGTGCTATTATTTTTCAAAATACCATAGGACGACGTTTACTTCTCACCGGAAAACTTTTTGGCATTTTCTGGATTTAAATTTTCTATTTCTGTGAGCTTAATCTTTTTCCTTGATCTCTTCATCCATCTTTTCATGAGCTCAAACTCATTTAGTTGAGTTCCTTATCTCTCCAAGAGTCTCCAGGATTTTTCCCGTTATTTTTTTGAGCTCCGGGCTATTTTTCACGGCCAAAAAGGTAATTTTAGATTTTCTGAAATTATTTTATTCACGGAATTAAAATAATCCCGAAATTAAGAAAATCCGAAAAGTTTCCAAACTCTACGACTATATATATGACGGCGTAGCCCTCGACGCCCTGATTTCAGAAGTATAACCCTTACCGCGAGCCGCCGCTCGTAGCTCCCTCCACCTCTCGCCGAAGTTCTGCATCTACAGCTTACGTTCCGGCGAACTTCCGACGAGCTTTTTCGGCCAAACCGTCGCGTCCCGACGCCGGCCACCACCACGAAGAGGCAGCCCTCGTCGTTCTCTACACCGTGGTATATCCGTTTGTGCGAATCCATCGCCGTTTCATCGAGTTTCCATCGCATCTTGCTTCTCTCCGGCGAGGTTCCACCATGGCTGACCGGAGCTCCTCCCGGCTCAAGGTAGAAGATGATACTATTTACAGTTTTGCCACTAAACTTGTTTTGATCATAAAATCTTCGTTTTAACTCCGATTTGACCCGTTCAAGTTGCGTTAGTTTCGTATTTGCGAGCTCTACATGTTAGTATAGTTGTACAGTAGGTTTGAGAAATTTAATTTTCGAGATTATATTAAAGTAATTATTTATCTATAGGAAACCTTAGAAAATTCATAACTTTCACGTTTTAAATCCGAATTTCGTGATCTTTACGTCTGTGTGATCGTAGTAACGTGTAGAAGAGTTTTACAAACTTTTTATACTGTTTTGTTATTGTTGGTGTACTATTTTAATTATGTCTCTTTGTTTGCTTCGTGTATGATTGCTCGGATGATTGTGTGTTGATGCTTGATGATCGAGTATAGACGGTGAGCAGTTTCTTGACGATCAGAAGTATTATTTTGAGCCAGACCAGCAGTATCATCAGGAAAGCTTGGATCAAGGCAAGTATAACATGGGACTATCCTTGTTACCTATTCACTGAAATTATCATACATATGCATGTGTCTTCCTTGACAACCATAGAGATTATAACTTAGCAATTGATATCTTGTTTCCTTGTCAACCTTGGGAATGCATTTGGGTAGCTACTGCTAGTGCTGAATCATGAACAATGATCTTGTAATTTTGATTAATGGATTAAGCAATCAACCATTAATGATGATTTTATTTGCTGTTGAAAAGGGGGCTAGAGCATGTGGGTTATTTTGATGCTCTGGTTTCTCTCCATAAGGACTTATCTGTACGTGATTATCCGGGACATACAGTACAGCTGTGAGGGCTATATGGCTCTGGCTTTAGTTGCTTAAAGGACCTTTTCTAGCTTGTTAGTGGTTACCTTAAATGGCGTAAGAACGGCTTGCCACGTTGGGTGTAGGGCGAGCCCCTATCCTTAGTGTGTATAGGCTGTGGTTGTTGTGCCACTGGGAAGGGGGGTTCTACATCTGTCTACCGAGTGAATCTAATGGCCCTAACTTGTTAGACGAACTTCTAAGTGGCTTTATATGATTTCTAGTGTTTTGGGGAGTCGCGAACCCATGCATTTGGTAGTTATGACTCACAGTGAAAGTGTACACCTCTACGCAGAGTTAAAAGCTGGTATACTAGCCGTGCTCACGGATACGAGTGGCCTTGGAACATTTACAGATAGATGATCACCATTGTTATATCATGCCTAATTACTGTTGATTATTATTATGCTCATGTTAATGCTATTCATTATCCTATTACAATTGATCATTGATTCATTAATGGGATTTGGATTACCTTGATGCTACTCAATTACTAATTATATGATGATTAAAAGCTAAACGCAGTCAAACAGTGTCTAGCCTTTTTGAGCCTCATAAACCCTGTGTTATACTTGTTGAGTTCGACATGGACTCACTCTTGCTATTTTCCCCACACTCCAGTGTGTAGTAAGATGCTACTCGGAAGAAGGACAAAGGTGTAGTGAAGTTTCCAGAAGACTAGTAGAAGTGCTAGGCATATGTTACCCCCAGTCAACCGTCCCTAAGAAGAATGGAGCCTGAAGTTTAGTCACCGTTCCGCGATACTCTGATGTAAGTGTTAATATAGCTATGTATATGTTATACAATAACATTGTTTCTGATACTTTTTCATTCTGACATATGTGTGGACTTCCTGGGCACACATATGATTAGCCTAGTTTTGTTCTTTAGAAAACCAGGTGTGACAACCTGACCGAGACATTGAATTTCTTATTGAATTATTACCTGGAACTGCACCTATAGCCAAACGACCATATAGGATGGGAGTAGATGAATTAGAAGAACTTAAGAAACAAATTAAAGAATTACAAGATAAAGGTTTTATTCGACCTAGTTCTTCACCTTGGGGTGCACCAGTTATTTTTGTTGATAAGAAAGATGGTGGTCAGAGGATGTGTGTTGATTATCGATCACTGAATGAAGTAACTATCAAGAATAAGTACCCTTTGCCCAGGATTGATGATTTGTTTGATCAGTTGAGAGGTGCTTGTGTGTTCTCTAAGATTGATTTATGCTCTGGTTATCATCAGTTGAAGATTCGTGCTTCGGATATTCCTAAGACAGCTTTTACTACACGATATGGATTGTATGAGTATACTGTTATGTCATTTGGTTTGACTAATGCCCCTACATACATTATGTACATGATGAATAAGGTGTTTATGGAATATTTGGATAAGTTTGTGGTGGTATTTATTGATGATATACTGGTATTTTCCAAGACGGAGGAAGAGCATGCTGAACATTTGAGGTTGGTATTGCAGAAACTTAGAGAGCACAAACTGTATGTGAAGCGAAGTAAATGTGAGTTTTGGTTGAAGGAAGTTTCTTTCCTTGGTCATATTGTTTCTAATGGAGGAATATCAGTGGATCCAGGTAAAGTAAAGGATGTATTAATTGGAAACCACCTACTGATGTTAGCGAGATTCGTAGTTTCTTGGGTTTAGCTGGATATTACAGACGGTTTATTGAAGGGTTTTCTAAACTTGCTAAACCTATGACATCTCTGTTAGAGAAGAATGCCAAGTTTGTGTGGTCTGATAAATGTCAAGCTAGTTTTGAGGAATTAAAGAAGAGGTTGACCACAGCGCCTGTTTTGGTTTTGCCAGATTTGGGTAAGAAGTTTTCTATTTATTGTGATGCTTCTCGTCAAGGTTTGGGATGTGTTCTTATGCAAGAAGGCAGAGTTGTGGCGTATGCATCTAGGCAGTTGAGAAAGCATGAGTTGAATTATCCTACGCATGACTTGGAGTTAGCAGCTGTGGTTCATGCTTTGAAGATTTGGAGACATTATTTGATTGGACATAAGAGTGATATATACACCGATCATAAGAGTTTGAAGTATATTTTCACTCAGTCAGATCTGAATTTGAGGCAATGCAGATGGTTAGAACTGATTAAGGATTATGATATTGAGATACACTATCATCCTGGTAAAGCTAATGTAGTAGCTGATGCTCTTAGTAGGAAAAGTTATGCCAATGAGATACAGACGTTGTCTATGACTAGCGAGTTATGTGCTGAATTTGAATATTTGAATTTGGAAATTGTTGCTAATACAATGGAATTAGTGATAGAGCCTACCTTAGAGCAAGAAATTTACAAGGGCCAGTTAAAGAATGAGAAACTAAAGAAGATAGCGGAAGATATAGTAATTGGTAAGTCACCAGAGTTTTGAATGGATGATAATGGGATTTTGTGGTTTGGAAAGAGGCTGTGTGTACCTGAGGATCAAGCTGTTAGACAGGCAATTCTTCGTGAAGCTCATGAGTCAGCTTATTCTATTCATCCTGGCAGTACTAAGATGTATTTAGATCTTAAACAGAAATATTGGTTGGTTGGATTGAAACGAGATGTGGCTGAGTATGTGGCATTGTGTGATACCTGTCAGAGGGTGAAAGCTGAGCATCAGAGACCTGCTGGATTGTTGCAACCAATGAAGATTTCTGAATGGAAGTGGGAGGAAGTTGGTATGGATTTTATAGTAGGGTTACCACATACTCAGAGAGGTTACGATTCTATTTGGGTGATAGTAGATCGGTTAACCAAAGTTGCTCATTTTATACCAGTTAAGACTACTTACCATGGACCAAAATTGGCAGAGTTGTATATGGAAAGAATAGTATGTTTGCATGGAGTTCCAAAGAAGATTGTATCTGATCGAGGATCACAGTTCACGTCACACTTTTGGAAAGCTATACATGAATCTTTGGGAACAAAATTGAATTTTAGTACGGCATATCATCCATAGACAGATGGGCAGACTGAAAGGACCAACCAGATATTAGAGGATATGTTGAGAGCTTGTGCATTGCAATATGGAACCAATTGGGATAAGAGTTTGCCTTATGCAGAATTCTCTTACAATAACAGTTATCAACAGAGTCTTAAGATGGCACCGTTTGAAGCTTTGTATGGACGTAAGTGTAGAACTCCATTGTTTTGGGATTAGACAGGTGAATCTCAAGTGTTTGGTACAGATGTTCTTAGAAACGCAGAAGATCAAGTGCGGGTGATTCGTGAGAATTTGAGGGTGGCACAGTCTCGTCAGAAGAGTTATGCTGACAATAGGAGAAGAGATTTAGTTTTTGAGGTAGGTGATTATGTCTATTTGAAGGTGTCACCTATGAGAAGTGTGAAGAGGTTTAACATGAAAGGCAAATTAGCACCAAGGTATGTTGGACCTTTTAAAGTTATTGCTAGACGTGGGGAAGTTGCTTATCAATTAGAGTTGTCTGATAATTTATTTGGAGTGCATGATGTGTTTCATGTTTCACAACTTAAGAAGTGTTTACGGGTGCCTGAGGAGCAGATACCTTTAGAAGAGTTGACTGTAAAAGAGGATCTTACATATGAAGAGTTTCTGATCAAGGTTTTAGAAACTGCTGAGAGAGTTACTCGAAGTCGGATTATTAAGATGTGCAAGGTTCAGTGGAATCGATATTCAGAGGTAGAGGCAACTTGGGAAAGAGAGGATGAATTGAGGAAATCATATCCGCAGTTGTTTGAGTAAGCAGTCCAATCTCGAGGACGAGATTCTTTTAAGGGGGGTAGAATTTGTAACACCCAAAAATTCCAAATTTTAGAGTTAATGAATTTTAAATAATTTAGATAACAATTAATGGGAAATTAAAATTTTAAAACTAATTTGGTGTTGCATTCATGCTGCTGCATTTATTTTATTTTGTGTAGTGGTTTTATTTTGTTTTGTTTTGGCTTGAAACTTTTATTTGAGATAGTTTATTAAATAAGCAAATAAAGAAAAGAAAAAAAGAAAAGAAAACAGTTTACTCACCTGGTAACCGGCGGCCTGCTCTCCTCCTTGCTTGGTGGGCCGATCATCAGCGCAGCAACCCTCCTTTCGCTGACTGGTGGGGTCGGTCTGTCAGCCGTTTCTCCTATCTTCCGCTGTAGCCGTGTACGACTCGAACTTCGATTGTTCAACCGACTCAATCTACAATCTCCGGTTTCCTAATCAAAATAGGAGATGTGACCCTATAAAAGGGTAGCCGGGTATCTACTCTTTCCGTTTTTCAACTAAAACGATAGGCAAGCCACGGGAAATCAAGCTCTAGGGTTAGGGCATTGCCGACGTTTTCGGTTGGGCGCGGGTGAGGCCTTCGGGTGGATTGGTGGTCGATATCTTCGCTTGGGTGAGTTTGTTATCTTCTCCTCTTCCTCCCAATGCTTTTCTTTTGAGCTTTTGTGTTTTGTATCGCGGAATTGAAGCTCACCGTAGTGTAGTAATGGCGCCGCCGTCTCCTTGTTGCCGCGCGTTGGATACGGGTAGTTGAAACTAGTTTTTGTTGCTTGGGGGAGTTCGCGTGAAGCATCTCGTTTGATTGGTGCAAGTGTGGGATCGAATGGTGGTCTCGGTGGGGAGATTCACCATCTCCGGCCATGGAGGAGCCGCCGGCCATGGGGAAGCCGTCGGCCGGACATGAAGAGGGTGACCGGATGACAACTGTAGACTTGATGATGAACATGAACCGTTGGATTTGAGATCAAGGGCTGGGATTAGAAGATACCCCTTCGCGGGGTAAACTTGTTAAAGAGCCCCTGGATTTGTTAATAATTAACCCGCCGTCCATAGCGTATAGTTGGAAATACGTTTACGTGTTTTGAAAGCGTATTTTCTCCCGGTTAAATCAAAAATACGTTTTCAGGTATTTACAGTTTTGCCACTAGGATTGTTTCAGTTATAAAATCTTCGTTTTAACTCCGATTTGATCCGTTCAAGTTGCGTTAGGTTCGTATTTGAAAGCTCTACATGTTAGTGTAGTTTTACAGTTAGTTTTGACAAATTAATTTTCGAGTTTATAAATAAGTATTTATTTATCTATAGGAAATCGTAGAAAATTCATAACTCTCACGTTTTAACTCCGAATTTGGTGATCTTTACGTCTGTGTGATCGTAGGAATGTGTAGAAGAGTTTTATAAACTTTTATTACTATTTTGTTACTGTTGGTGTACTGTTCTAATTATATCTCTTTGTTTGCTTCGTGTATGTTTGATTGGATGCATGTATGTTGTTGAATTGATGAACGAGTATAGAAGGTGAGCAGTATCTGGACGATCAGGAGTATTACTTTGAACCAGATCAGCAGTATCACCCGGAGAGTTTTGTTCAAGGCAAGTATAACACTGGACTATCCTTGTTACCTAAACATTGAAATTATCATACATATGCATGTGCTTTCCTTGACAACCTTAGAGATTATAACTTAGTGATTGTTATCTTGATTCCTTGTCAACCTTGGGAATGCATATGGGTAGCTACTGCTAGTGCTTAAACTATGAACAATGATCTTGTAATTTGATTAATGGATTAAGCAATCAATCATTAAGATGATTTACTACTGTTAAAAGGGGGCTAGAGCATGTGTATTATTTTGATGCTCTGGTTTCTCTCCATAAGGACTTATCTGTAAGTGATAACCGGGATATACAGTACAGCTGTGAGGGCTATATGGCTCTGGCTTTAGTTGTTTAAAAGACCTTTTCTAGCTTGTTAGTGGTTACCTTAAATGGCGTAAGAATGGCTTGCCACGTTGGGTGTAGGGCAAGCCCCTGTCCTTAGTGTGTATAGGCTGCGATTATTGTGCCACTAGAAAGGGGGTTCTACATCTGCCTGCCGAGTGAATCTAATGGCCCTAACTTGTTAGACGAAGTTTTGAGTGGCTTTATATGGTTCTCCAGTGTTTGGGTTTGATCTCTCCATGCATTTGGAAATCATGACTTACAGTGAAAGTGTACACCTCTGCGCAGAGTTAAAAACTGGTATACTAGCCGTGCTCACGGATACGAGCGGCCTTGAGGATTCTTACGGAATAGTTTATTATAATTGCTATATCATGTTTAATTATTGTTGATTATTATTATGCTTATGTTAATGCTATTCATTATCCTTATTACAATTGATCATTGATTCATTAATGGGATTGGATTATCTTGATGCTACTCAATTGCTAATTATATGATGGCTAAAAGCTAAACGCAGTCAAAACAGTGTCTAGCCATTTGAGCCTCATGAACCCTGTGTTATATTTGTTGAGTTCGACATGGACTCACCCTTGCTATTTCCACCATAACAGATGAAGATTATGAGGAAGATTATCGTGATGAGTACTAGTCTTGGTGTCAACGAGTCAACCATGTCCCTGTGTTTGGTGTTTCCGCTGGAGATCTACTATTAGTTATTATTATTTATAGTTCAAGACTATGTGTTAAATATCTATTCGCTATGTAATAAGCACTGTGATGATACTATGTAATTTGTCTACTTATGTGTGCGATCATGTCCTGGGGCGCACATGAGTACTTAATGCATCCTATTTTTGTCCTTAAAAATGGGTGTGACACAAGGTCTGGAGGTGATGACATTTATCAGTCTGCTTCTGTGCGCAAGGTTTGGCCGCCTAGTGCTGCTTAATTTAATTTTTTGATCTATTTGGTTCTCTGAACTTATTGTTGGCAAGGTGATGGCAAGTAGTAGTTGAAACTGTTTAAGTTATTAAATTAGTTAAGTATTGAACTCTTATTTAGAAGAATGTCTTGTGTATCTGAACTTCTGGTGTCTATATTTCTGCTTATGGATGTTGGTTTGTAATATATATGTGTTCTTATAATTGTTGTTTTGTTTGTTGCAATATGTATGCTTATTCATTGTACAGGTTCAGTGTTTTCTGCTAGCAGATTGCTATTCCAGCCACTTGTCAAAATGCTGCGTGCAAATGATATGTTTACTTTGTCTTTGTGACATGTCTTTTTTTAGTTCCTTGCAATTACAGTTTATTTGTTATGTAATTACAGTTTTCCATTACAATTTTTACAATGACTTTTGCATTGTAAATTTCTTGTATGGTTGGTGTAATTAGGTTCAAGTTTGCTCATTGATTTATGTTTTTTCCTGGTTTTGTTGCTTTGATTCTCTAGTGATTTGCCTTTCATAGAAAACCTCTGTGAAATCTGTATTTCTTTTTTTTCTTTGATCATCAAGTGAATTGCCTTTCATAGAATAGATTTGTCAAATATGTATTTCTTTTTTTCTTTGATCATTCAGTGATTTGCCTTTCATAGAAAATATCTTTGAAATATGTATTTCTTTTCTATTTTATTTGCTTTGTTCATCTATTGTTTAGCCTTTCATAGAAAGCATCTTTGAAATCTTTTTTCTATTTATATGATATGATCATCTATTTATTTGATTTCTATATAAAAGATATGTGAAATCTGTATTTCTTTTCTTTTTATATGTTATGGTCATCAAGTAATTTGATTTCCATAGAATAGATCTATGAAATCAGTATTTCTTTTCTTTATTTTTGCTTTGTTCATCAAGTAATTTGATTTCCATAGAATAGATCTGTGAAATTTGTATTTTTTCTGTTTTTTGCTTTGATTATCAAGTAGTTTGCATTTCATAGACAAGTTCTGTCAAATCTTTATTTTTCTGTTTTTTATTTAATTTTTTCTTTTTCTTTTTGTTCTTTGGATTTTGATCCCGTGGTTATGGGAATCGGGTGTCAGATGGCTTTGAATCACTCGATTTTTTTTATTTGTAAATTCATGTGATTTTCTATGTTTTGTCACTCGCGTGACAGGTGGGTGTAAATCACCTGAGAGTCTGTTCGCATGGCTAAAAGTATTATTTGCTGATTTTTTGTGAGAAAAAATATATTGTTTCGACTGAAAAAACAAGTTGAAAAAGACAGATTATAACACAAGCGAACAGGATCTGAGTTTTGAGTAGACAGACCCTAACGAAAAATATGCTCAAACACAGTTGCCAAAAAAAAACTCACGGAGTCCATAACCGCAGGAGAAGACCTTCAGAACCCAAATGAATCTTTTATTCAAATAATAACACACTCTACAGCATCATCTCCCTTGTCAGGTCAAAATGCCTGCTTGAACAAGCTGGGCGAGATCTCCCGGTACTTCTTCAGCGTCGCACTGCATCTTGTGCATACATCAAAGATCCCTCGGCATCGGTTCTTCTCCGTCTCTGTCGGGCGAGATGCCCGTGGCCGTGGGGGACAGAGGCGGCGCCGTCGCGCTGATGCTGGCGTCCCTCATCCTCCTGGGCACATGGCCGGCTCTCCTGACGCTGCTGGAGCGCAGAGGACGGCTGCCCCAGCACACCTACCTCGACTACTCCATCACCAACCTCGTCGCCGCCGTCCTGATGGCCGTCGCGTTTGGGCAGGTTGGAGATAGCAGGCCAGACTTCTTCACTCAGCTCACCCAGGTCAGTGTTTCCCTGTTCTTAAGCTTCACTTAGGACTGCCAGAAATTGGTAATCTGAGTTTGAAGGCTATGCATTCCCTTTCGATAGTAAATTACACATGGGATTTTCTCCAAACCAAGAGGGGCCCTGATGCTTGTGAACAACTGAGCATTGCAGCCAGACTGTTTGCAAGTTCAACCATTCCCATATATGAGACTTAGTAAGAGCATCTCCCAGAGTTTCCTAAATCAACTTAGCATCCATCTATTTTTAGCAAAACAGAAAAAATTGTGCTCCAACAGTTTGGCATCTAACTTGGCAAATTGTAGTAACTTGACAAATCTCCCCCCTCCACGCGCATATTTACGCGCTGAGCGCGAGCGCGCATCCGGCTTCGCATGCGGGGCTCTTCGTTTCTTAGCGGGGCTCTTCGTTCGCTTAGCGGGGCTCTTCGTTTCTTAGCGGGGCTCTTCGTTCGCTTAGCGGGCCTCTTCTTATTTTACCAAGTCCAAATGGCAAACTCTTGGAGAGAGTCTATTTTTTCACTTGCCATATATTTTAACAAGTTACCAAATCACGATATTTGCCAAGTAAATTTTGGCAAACTCCTGGAGATGCTCTAAGCACCAAATTTTGCTCCTGGTTATCTTCAGCACATTCGGCCTCTGCAATGTCATGGCAGATACAGGACAATTGGCCTTCAGTCCTAATCGCAATGGCCGGTGGCCTCGCCCTCAGTCTTGGGAACCTGGTCTCGCAGTACGCATGGGCGTTTGCCGGTCTGTCAGTGACAAACGTCATCTGCTCAAGCATGACAGTTGTTGCAGGTGCATACATATACCCCTGTTCGGCTGAGCTTATCAGCACGGCTTATCAGCCGTGGAACAGTGTTTTTCTCTCACAGCAAATCAGCCACAGCCGGCTTATAAGCCAAAAAAACAGCCTGCCGAACAGGGCCATACATCTCTGAATCCTTTGTCGGCATGAAATTGGTTTTGAGATTGCTGATGTTGGCACATCATTCATGTTCAGGCACGACCATAAATTATTTCCTGGATGGTCGCATCAATCGAGCCGAGATACTCTTCCCAGGTGTTGTGTGCTTCCTCGTCGCGGTGTTCCTTGGCGCAGCCGTCCATTCTTCCAATGCCAAGGATGATGAACAGAAGCTAAGCATGTCAGACAGCCATAACCCTCATTTCTGTTGAGAAGCATGTGTCAAGAAGCTCTAATATTTGCAATATTTGCAGGAAGAGTGCAGACATCGAGCTTAGCAGTGACTTTTCTGACGAAGGTGTGTTTGAACATCTGGAAGATGAACAAATATTTGCAGGAGTGCAGACATCGAACTTAGAAGAAAATTTTGTTCTGTTTTTTCAGCGAAGTTGCTGCCTGCTCCTGAAGAATCAAAGAACGGCGATGAAGACGATTACAGCGCTTCCAATGAGGCGAAACCAGGCACTGCAGAGTTCATCATCCAGGTGGAGGAGAGACGGTCAATTAAGGTTGCTCTCTTCTAGTAACTAGTAATAATAATAAGATTGAATGAAGCTTCAACAAATGCAGCAGCATCACTAACACTTGTGATTTTCTGACGCAGGTGCTTGGCCATAGCAAGTTGCTAGGCCTCGGCCTGGTTTCTCTCGCCGGAGCCTGCTTTTCTCTCTTCTCACCGGCAATCAACCTGGCTACCAACGACCAGTGGCGTGCACTAAGGAAAGGTGTCCCGCACCTGCTGGTCTACACCGCCTTCTTCTACTTCTCGGTGTCGTGTTTCGTGCTCGGGGCCTGCCTCAACGTCTGGCTTCTGTACTACCCCATGGCGGGTGTGCCAGCGTCGACCACCGGAGCATATGCCAGGGACTGGAACGGCAGGCATTGGGCCCTTCTAGCAGGGCTGCTCTGTGGTTTTGGGAACGGCTTTCAGTTCATGGGCGGCCAGGCTGCTGGGTACGCGGCTGCTGATGCAGTCCAGGTATTCTCTTTCACATCCATCACAGCTTCAGCAATTTCTGGCAACTGTGATCTCATTTAACTGTAATCTGGTGTTCTATAATCAGGCGCTGCCCCTTGTAAGCACATTTTGGGGTGTTATCCTCTTTAGCGAATACCGGAGGTCATCGAGAAAGACATACCTGTTACTCTCGTCCATGTTGTCGATGTTCATCATCGCTGTTGCAGTTCTCATGGCTTCAGCAGGGCATAGGAAAGGATTTGATACAAATGCTAAATTCATTGTAACCAGATTGCACAGAAGTTCAGTTTATCAAGACAGTACGCACAACTAGAGGAACTTTCAGCAATTTCAACATGTCCACCATATATTTTTTATTTCAACTTATCCAGAATATAACAGAAAAAGGTCTCCGAACCACACAAGTAATCACTCAAAGTGAGTCTCCGTGAACAATTCTAAAATATATAAAATAAAAAAAAAACAAGCTGTCTCCATGCACAATCAAAACATAAAAATAAAAAATTTAAATAGATTACAGGTCTCTGGACTCAAAAGGGAAATGATAGTATAAAAATCTTTCAAAGGATTCAGGGGATCCCCAATTGTTTCTTTAGCCTGCAGATCAGTTGCCAATTTTCATCACTCATCTCATCCTGCAACAAGAATATCCACATGAGTTCTGGCAACAACAAGAATATCTGCATAGCTTGCCACAAGCTCACTAACATCACTAGCAACTTACCCGATAGTACTCTTTCAGCACATCAATGGATTTCCTGGAGATTTGGCTGAGCAGCTCATTGTCAGAGTTAAAGTGGCGTCCATACAACCGGGACCTCTCCTGAGGATTCTCTCCAATTATCTGGCAGTGGCAATAAAATTCATTAGTGTTGTTGTCTTTCATGTTGTCACCTGTCGTAACTACCAAATTATGTTCAAGGCTCTTACCTTTATCGACACAGCTCCTTGACTAGCAGAATTAATCTGCCTGCCATTGGGTGTTTTCATTGATGTGATCCTCCCAAGGGCATGAATCACATCAGCACTTGTATCCTTACTTGGAACACAAACACAAATTGGAGTTCCCACCTAAAACATGTCACAAGTAACCACTCATTAACACCTCTATCTAGTAATCAATTTTGCAATAGACTTATGAACCAACATTCAAAGACTGAATCTTTAAAACAAGAGAAGAGCTGAACAAAGATGTAACTGGTTGTAATGGATTTTGCATTCCATTCATATACCATAACATATAAAAAATTATAATTATGAATAAACACACTTCAGAGCACTGGGCTAACAAAGTACCTTGACAATGCCTTCCAGAACTTCAACATCACAAACAACTGGATCCTTGCTATGGTAGACATGGTTTGGAATAATCTTAAGGGTGCATGGGAACACTGCGTCAGCTGCACATTGCTTCTTCATCTCTTCTTTCAGTTTATTCATGTGATCAGTAAAACTATCAACAAGCTTGTATACTGTATCAGCCATAAAAATCTTCACCCCCGATTCAGCTGCAAGTTCAAAAGCCTCAGGCATTACTTTGACATCAAAGGCCAAGATGGCTGCATACTCTTCTTTCCTCTTCAGCATGGCAGTTGCTTGCATGACATCCTGCTTGTGGACTGGGCCTAAGTTGCAACCACTGACAGGAACATCCAAAGCAAGCGTCTTCAAATGTTTAATAATCGCTTCCAAGGTTCCAAGACTAGATGCTTGCACATATACACCATCCCTGCAATGCTTGATCCTACTAATTTCTTGTAGTTCTGCTCCACCTTCATTCTCACCCCTTTCATCCTTGTTCATGAGGCTGATGGCCTTGCTGATTTCTTGCACTGCTGCAGCTTCAGCTCGTTCCATATCATCCCCTGGCTTTAACACAATGAGAGAAGTGCCTGCCATAGCATGTTGCAGACCCTGAAAAGACAAGATAAGCAAATGAGTACACTGAAATCTGGATTTGGACTTTTTACAGAAAGAACATGAATAAAAATGAAACTTACTCGTACTGCAATTTTCACCCCTTGAGCAGCTTTAAGCTCCTCGTGATGCTTGTACACTCCCTGATTGAAAAGTTGCTGAGATATGTTAATAAGAACTTGTTATTAATACAGTATGAAAACATTAAAGTTATGTTTTCTCATCCATCCAAAATTCAAATCCTAAGACAAACAAACTACAAGAAAAAAGAAGTTTAAACAACTCCACGAATATTCAACAAGCAATGAATATACATAAAACACATGCCTTTATATTCTCAAACTGAAGTACAAGGTAGTTCAAAATCACAGGGGAGAAAATGAGGAGAAACTTGGATCCCAAGCTATTTTGGAATCAAGTTATGGTTTTAAACGATAAATCAGCTCTAGGTGATAATTACTGAACCACGACAAGGAAAAATTATGAGCTAATGAACTACTCTATATTTCCTATTTGAGTTGTGTTGCTGCAGGTAACTTTTTATAACTATGCGCTCATATGGCCACAATGACATATACTCAACATATGTTTGCTTCTATGTTGATAATTGTATAATGGTGTAGTTTTTCTCAGGTATGAGCAACCCATGGGTACCCGCTACCAACACGGGCATGGATATAGGTGAGAATTTGTACACCCAATCGGGTATAGGTTTTTTAACAGGTACAATTTATCCTATCAGGTATGGATATGGATGGGTGATGCCTAGTTATGGTCTCAGCAGCAGAGCATCCTAGTTCAACTACTCCCAAACAAACTTAAAAGCACTGAAGCTCTTGTAAAACTATTCCAAACAAAGAAACATATAGAATATGTGGTTCCAGAATCCAGATCGCACAGTATATGCACAGCTGATGTGCCAAAAGTAAAGGAAGTATTAATGTCCAAAGGTTTCTTTTACTTTTAGCAGTTCTTAAAAAAAATGAACGGGTTGTTTTATAAGTGATGAGAGGAAAACTAAACATGTAACATCATCCAAATCAAAATGCAAGAATCAAACACAGATATTGTGGAATATGCAAAATGTGACTTGCAAACACAGAATCAAATCTTGTATATAAAACTAAGTGTTGATACAAACTACATCCATCGCAATAAAACACCTGATGGTTACACAGGTGGTATCAGAGTTAGGTTTACATCTTACGGCTAAAATGAGGCATGTTGACATTTGGGAGTAGGGGTACTGGGTAGGTCTTTATTCACAGCAAGCACCACATAAACTGTGCATATATGCATGCTTGATGATCTATGTTCAGAAGATTTTGAAAATCTTCGCAACTAGATATGTAGGGTAAGTTCTGGATAGGTATATGGACAGCTGATGGCAACAAATAAATAAATAAATAAAGGATTAACTCCTACGTATGCTACTGTCCACATCAAGGAAAACATGAATTAACAAAAAAAAAGGTTTCATCATCTACTCACCTTAACTTTGAGTTCTTTCATTGGAGAAGGAGTCAACAAGTACCTTATATTGGTTGTGACAGGCCCCTACAGATTAAATGAAAAAAAAATCTCAGATAAGATGAGGCAACATTGGATGGTGCATGTTCAATTTTAAACTCAATAAATCATACCTGTTTGGTGCAGACAACAATTCGATCACCTTTCCGAAGTGCACCATTAATCAGCACTACATCAATTGTTGTTCCAAAGTCCTTATCTTCATTGACCTCCAGCACAGTACACTGAAACAAATATGGCCAACAAAATCACCAACACACTCAAACAAAAAATGATCCAAGTAACAAATCAGTAGCTTTAGTTCAGTTCGATACAATCCCTTCATAAAAAAAAAGATTTTCATACTCATCATAACTCAACAAACAAAATAATTACTAACTATAGTGCAAAAATGTCCTCAAGAACAGACCTCCACAGTATTGACATATGTCAGTCTCTCCATCATTATTTTTGGCACCCATCGCACCAGAAGCAAAAGTAGGTCTGGAATGCCTTCACCGCTGGAGGATATTATGGTATAAGTTAGAGTGAAGACAAATGTGTAGAAAACATACAAAGCATTGCCTTAATAAAGCAAGCAGCAAAGCATATAGCTGACAAACCTTACAGAGCTGGTTGGGACAATATTGACCACTTGTTTCAGCTTCTTGTTTTCATAATACAGGGCAGCATTGAAACCCTTTTCCATAAGTTGTGTTATAACCTATTAAATAAACCACTTATGAATCAAATCCAATTGATCAGAGGTAATAGTAAATCAATGAACATGACGACATGTGTACCTCAGTTACCCTCCATTTGAATTCTCTTTGTACATCATCAGTTTGGTTCTTAAGTGCTTTTGCTATTGGTGCATTGATACAGGTCTTCCAACCATATAGCCGATCAACTTTGTTCAAGGCAACAATAAACCTCACATTGCGGTGTTTCAAAAGATCAAGGGACTCCATGGTCTGCTTCTCAAGCCCACGCGTAATATCAACAACCACTACAGCAATGTCACACAGACTTGATCCCCTCGAGCGCATGTTACTGAATGACTGGTGCCCCGGGGTGTCAATTACAAGCAAGCCAGGAACTTTGATGGTAACCTCAGCTTTAAGGGAGGTCCTCTCCCTGATATTCTCAACAGGTAAGTAGGTGGCACCAATCTGCTGTGTGATTCGTCCAGCCTCCCCACCCTGCACATTGCTTTGCCGAATACAATCAAGCAGCTTTGTCTTTCCAGCATCCACATGCCCAAGGATGCAACATATGGGTGCACGAAGCTCCATGTCAATCCCATTGCCTTGACCTTCATCCTCAAGGATAGAGACCAAATCTTCCCCAATATCTTCCGATAAACTGATTGGGTTAGAAATTGGAGTAGCAGAGGTCACCTGCTTTTCCTCTGCTTGGTCCTCTTCCAGTTCTCTAAAAGAGGGAGATTTACCACCATGCAATAGGGAATCAAATCCATCGAAGCTCTTGTTCTCCCAATTATCATCTTCGTCGATTTCATTGCTCTCTTCCGAAGATGATTGCGTAATTTGTTCCTCCCCCAATTGCAGCACATCAACGCCTACTCCATCATCCTCCAGCGATGCATTGCTCTGTTCGTGCTGCAATTGGTCCTCAGACCCCAAAGTTTCTCCCAGATCAGTTTCAATTTCAGATTGGACATTGACATGACGCTTGGGCACCGATTTAGACTTCCTTGATTCATACACGGGCCTCCTCTGTGCGCCACCACACCCATCACTGCCGGTGGCATCAGCAACGGCGACGCCCAGCCGCCTCCGCGCCGCCTCCATCCGGAGCTTCTCCTCCCGCTCCCCGCGCTTCTTGGCCTCCTCCTGCCTCTTCCGCCGCTTCTCCTCCCGAAGCCTCCTATCCACCTCGGCCTGCCTCTCTGCCTCCTCCCTCGCCCTCCGCTCCTCCTCCGCGCGCCGCTCCTCCTCCTCCCGGCGCCTCTCCTCGGCGCGCCGCTCCTCCTCGCGCGCGCGAGCGAGCTTCTCCTGGATCATCCTCACGTGCCTGGGCACCGATGTCGCGCCACTAGCCGGCGCCTTCCTCCGGCTTCCGCCGCCGCCAGGGGCGGCGGCGCGGGACCCCGCGGTCGTCCTCGACGACATGGGGGCGGAGACGAGTGCGGTACCGGCGGTCCAGGTTGTCGAAGAGGCGGGCGCACATACGGCGGCGGGGAACACGCGCGGATGCGCCGCTGTATAGACTAGATTGCAACGGCGACGGCGACGGCGGTGGAAGACCTAGATGGGCGGCGGGCAGCGGGCGGCGGGCGGCAGCGGCGAGGATGGCTAGAGGGATTGCCGGATTGGTGTTTTGGGGCGAGGGCTTGTGTGAGCGTGCAGGCAATATAGCCTTTGGTTCGGGGCCCACCTGCAGAGACGGGGCAGCTACTAACTCGTGGGGCGCACGGCGCACGGCGCACGGCGCACGGCAAAGGTTCCTTGGTTCGCACGTTTTTGACCCATGGCCACGAGTTAATGGACCACAAACGGGCTGCTGACCAATTCGGAAAGACTGCATTGGCTTGGCCCAAGAAAGGCTATATTTGAATGTGGGCATGTTTGAATTTAGGGCCTGTTTATAGTTCGAAAATTTTTTAAGATTCTCCGTCACATCGAATCTTTAGACGCATGCATGAAGTATTAAATATAGATAAAAAAATAAAACTAATTACACAGTTTCGACGAAATTCACAAGATGAATCTTTTAAGCCTAATTAGATCATGATTGGACACTAATTGTCAAATAACAACGAAACTGCTATAGTACCATTTCCCCAAAAAAATTCGCGAACTAAACAAGGCCTTAGCTTTATCTATCCAGTCTAATCTATTCACCTATAATGTGCCAGTGCGTTGTAACGGGAGAAAAACTATTAAACATGTGACAAATAATGATAAAATGTCATATATTTGTTTAGTTATGTTTTATCTTTTTTATAAAATTTAAAAATTAATTTATTTTACCATGGTGTTCATAATATAAGTTAATATTTACAATAATATGGTAATTTATTTATTATAATTTTTCTAATAGGAATTATATCAACAACTAGCATCTCTAGCAGCTTTAGTTGTGGGCTCCCTAGTCCCTCGTCGTTGCCTCCATCTTTGCCGCTACGACAAAACGCAATGAAACTATCCTTTGGCCTTAAGCTGTCCCTGAGCACGGCCGTGTGATGCAGCATGCAGGGCTTGAAGCACACACAGGGGACAAGAAACGCAACGAAAACCATCCTTTGGCCTTTAGCTGTCCCTGAACATGGCCGTGTGATGTAGCATACGAGGCTTGAAGCACACACAAGGACGACAGGCTTGCAAAAGGCGGAAAATGCATGGGTGAGTGTGGAGCACCGGAGGCACTCATCTCACGTGCCAGTGTCAAAGCGCTCTGCTGCCGAGACCGAAGCGCACTACGTGTTGTTAAGAGCTCCATGTGGCCTGATTTAACTCAATCCTTTTTTACAATTACTTACAACGTAGCACACTCACACCTATGAACACATGCATGTAGACCTAACTCCTACCAACTCGACGAGTAGTACACGCTTCTTGCCCACTTCATGATTTGTTTCTATGTTTTTTTTTGCATAATATACGATATGCTTTGTTGGTTGGGTGTTTGCTTCATTGGTTAGATATATAGATAGTGGCTTGCACATTTAATTTTTTGTAGCCACCAAGATCGTGCTATGTTCGGATTGGAAATAGTGGATTGACTCCGACGATCTCCTACACGAAACGGAGGTTCCACACGCCAAAAGAAAAATGGGATACGTGACTTGTGAGCTGGAAAAAAATAGACACAAGAAATACGGTCAAGGTAACTGGACTGGAGCTGGTATGAGACACCATGAGCTAAAGGCAATCTCGAACGTGCATGCGGAAACCAACATGACGACGTGCAATCCGAGACAACTTGTGACTCCTAGCTCAGGTTTTGACGTATAGATATAGGTATAGAATTAGAATTAGGATCCCTAGTTATGCGATTGGAGGGATTTGTTTTCCTCCTGAGCTAGGTACAATCTATATACAATTTTGGTTGTATGCATCCAGGTTTGTTTTACCTTTTCTTTCTAATTTTTTTTTGTCTGTTCCTGAGTCTAGTTTTGGTTGATATCCGTTTCTCAGTCTGTCCCAAAGTACAGTTTTTGTTGTGTCTGAACTGGCTGCGTCTTTTTTCCCTTATAAGCTACTCTCTCCGTCCCAAAATAAGTGACACTTTTGACTTTACACATCTTGTTTGAACGTTCGTTTTATTCAAAAATTTTATACAAATATTATCTATTTTGTTATAACTTATTTTATTAATAGAGATACTTTAATAATGATTTATTTATTTTATAAGTTAGACAGAAAATTGAATAAGACAAATGGTCAAACATGATATTAAAAAGTAAAAAACGTCACTTATTTTGTGACGGAGGAAGTAAGATGGAAGCAATTGGCCATCGGTCGATTTTTTTCCCGATCTGATCATCCGTGTATATTAGCCATTGGATTTTTTTAAAAGAATCAACATACAATGTGCACTGATGGGAAAAAAATTCAGAAAATACCTTTGTGTGGCTGGCGTGTGCATGTGAGAAAAGAAAATTAGAACAGAAAAATCGACCATGTTGAGGTGGATTACGTTACGGAAGCTTGACAACTACCGAAAAAATAGGAAAACTATATGGCAACAGAAAAGAAAATGACGTGGATAAAGGAACTACGGACTGGACTTGATCAAAATTTTATTGCCCAAAATTTTTTTTTAGCTCTTACCCAATACGTTTTGGAATCATACTCCGTATCACGCTAGATAAGAGTTATTCTAACTCGTATGAGCACGAGTTGTATATATAAGTCCGGACAGAAGAAACTCTTTATTGTCCTGTAGTTAGAGGGAGCCAAAAAAAAATAGATGGACGAAAAAAATAAACCTGAAATTTTACCTCTTTATTATTAAAGGATAGATAATCATCAAACTCATCTATACTTATAATAAATCGTGAAAATTTCTGCACTCTTTTTTTGTTTCCGCCTCAAAATTTCTGTCTGCCACCTTTTATTCTAGCCCGTCAACAAACAAAACAAACTGTATCTGAATCCAACACAGCAGGACGTCCGTCTACTAGAGTCCACAGACTTGCCGAAGTCCAAATCGTTCTCAACACGGGAATCCAACAGTCGGATGCCCAAACGAAGTCATAAGGAAAATCAAATCTACACCCACCAGATGCAAGAGAACCAAATTGAGGACACCCTGCAACAGATCGAGATCAAAACAAGAGCACAGATCTAATCAAACTGAACAAATCCAAACCACTACAAACAACTAGATTGAGACCAAATCGAAACCACCATGGACAACTAGACCAAATCAAATAAAAACATACTGAGTCATAAATCAAGGAAGCATGAAGGTGGGCACAAATCAAATATGAGCGGAGACCAAATTACAAAACACTAGATTCCCTAATAGACGACCACGCGGAGGCGTAGAGCTTGGCCAACTGCTTGACGCTGCGGGGACCTCGTCCGCGTCGGACCGGAGCATGCCTGGCGCCCTGTCGAGCCACCGCCGGGCTGCCGCGTGCAAGCAGCTGCAAGCCTGCCACCGTCAGGCCGCCGCGTGCGGCGCATGCCGCCGCTGGGCGCTCTGCGCGAGCCACCACGGGGCCACCATGTGCGAGCCATCGCTGAGCACTCCTGGCGTCCCGCGCGAGCCATCGCCTGGCTGCCGCGTGCGAGCAGCTACCAGCCGTCTGTGCGACCGCCGGGCCTTTCTGCTCTCTGATTCGAGAGAGGCTGACATGGTTTTTAGATTTTGGTCAAGAAGCAAAGAGGAACGAGGATGCTTGCCAGCACTTGCGAACTTCAGGGCCTGGCTACCACACAGCAAGCAGATAATAGAGAAGCCACGGGAGGAACAAAGGGATAAGGACAGGGGTCACTAGAACCGGCGATGGACTGAGATCATGGACAATGGGTCCCATATGTAAGAGAGTAAGAAAACAAATGGGTGACTTGTTTGAAAATCTTAAAATATGAGGTGTAGGAGGCTGACACAAGTTGTTGCATGCTGCCTTTTTTTTCTCTTTTATTAAATGATATGAGTTAAATATTGGTCATGTCAAATTGTTGGATACATCATGGCCCTGTTCAACCGGATTATAATCCGTACTTTTTAGCTTGTTTTTTCAGCTGAAACAGTATTTTTCTTTCATAAAAAAATCAGTCCGGAACAGTGTTTCAGCTTGTTTTTCAGCATAAGCGAACAGGGCCCATGTTACTATCTAGCTTATATTTTGTCTATGTGATCATGTTGCATGTGTTTAGAAATGTTTATGTGATCAACTAGCCACACAATGGTATTTAAGAATAATATTTATACTCGATCATGACTAGATAGCGGTATTAAACAATTTACAGACAGTCAAATAGACAGCCTGTAGATTCCTGGGTTAAATATGCCTTAAGGATAAGGTAGAGAAATGGAGAGGAAAAAGTTTAGAAAGAAAAGGGAAAAAGAAAAATATATATATGTAAAAAAGAAGGGAGTATTAATGACATTTTCTCCTTTTCAATAGGCAAAGAAGCTATTTTGCCAAATATTTTTCAGAAAGACTTCTGCTTCACCATAGAAGAGCAAAGAGTCAAAGTTGTTTTCTGTGGAGCTAGAGCCTTGCCAAACAGGCCCGTTTGGTGAGAGCGCGTAGCCATGACGCAGATAATGGTGTCGGGACCCTGGCAGGTTCGAGTAGGGCTGCGGCGCAGATAATGGTGTTAGGCCTGTGGGAGTTTCGAGTTGGGCTTTGGCGCACATAATGGTGTCAGCCCGCGGGAGTTCCAAGTTAGGCTACGGGCTCCGTCCGGTGTGCATTGTGAAACAGAGTTGGATAAGTCTACTAAATTGTCTCGAACTCGTAAGCCGTACTCATGCAAGATGGATAGGATATGTTCAACCAACTTACGGAAGCGGATTAGAATAAATGACACAAGATATAAATCCCGTTGCAACGCATGGGCATATTTGCTAGTATAGTCTTATATGTTTGGATCACCTAGGGATTGTTTTAAAAGTACCCATTAAAGGGAACATTATTTCACCATTAATATTATACACCAGTAAACATGCATGTACATTGCAACGAAAGCCAATACGTATAGAAATCAAATTCCGTATCATCGCTAGATGCGAGTGTATGAGCGTGGATCACCGTGTCACATAAGATACGGAGAGCGCGACACAATACGTATTGGAATCGGACCATGTGTCAATGTGTCGTACTCTTAAATACCAAGTTTTGTGACTTCGTTCAAAGACTTTTAAAAAATGAAGCTTGCAGTTCACGTTCACGTTCAACATTAACCGACACATAATGAAGCTTGCACGTTCACGTTCAGGCTAATAAGCCCACCCTCAAGGCCCATTTTCCACTGCCCATGCCCATCGTCCTGAGTCTACAGCAGCAAACGAGAAGTCCAATTCAGTCCAAACGCCGTCACCTCGACACCTGCGACGCTACAGCCAAAATTAGTGATACTGCAACGCTCGCCAGGCACCGCGACATGCTCTCAGCTCTCTAAACTCTGAATTTGTATTGCTTGGTGGAACAAGAATTTCTAACCACAATTTCAATTAATGATGTGATCATTTGTTTTCACAAGATAGAGGACCCTAACCGCAGAGGGAACCTATAGGAGATAACTACTACCGTGAAAACTTCTTTTACTATAATGTGTCGGTTGTTATAATGCTATTATATATTTTTCTATTGGTACTGTATTATTGCAAAAGTTAGTATTTTGGGTTTGTCCTGACCCAAGCGAAAAAAAATCTTGGTTTCGCTCCTGGTCTTATGTTTCAACAAGTGTTTTCATGTTACAAGTTGTAAGTGTTTTATCTGAAGTTGCATATGTTGCAGTGGCTATACATATATATTGTAAGTGTATGTTTAAAATGTTTCAGCTGTTTCAGAAGTATGTTGCAAGTATTTTATTCAGATGTTCCATATGTTGCAAGCGTATGTTTTAAATATTTCACCTATTTCAGACATATATTGCAGCAAGTGCTTCCTATTGCAAGTGTTTTCATTAGCAGACACGGGAAACGAGCGCACACGGAGGCAAGAAGGAGAGAGGACCCATCAGTTTTTCCTGCAGTTTTTCTATCTAATTGATTAGGGTTTAGTCCAATAAATCTTGTGGCGAAATCAGATGATTTTCGGGCGGGATCATGTTTCCTGCGATGACTTCAGTGATTGCCACAATGAGATCACCGTTGCAGGCATCGATTTCATTGACATGCGGTCAATTTGTGGCCTTTATCTGCAAGGGGAGGGTGCTTATGAGAGCCCCCTACGAGGACAGTGACTCTAGGTCATCGATCTTATCGTCAATGGTCGCGGAGAGGATTGCAAGGTCCTTGGGTGATGAATCTGCATCCTTTGTCGTCTCGACGATGCAACTATTGATATTTTTTCAGCGATTTAGATGCGTTCTAGACTGGTTCCAAAGCGTTGGATCTTGCATCATGTCTAATGTTTTAGAGTTGATCGTTGGATTCAACATAAGGACCGTACTTTGGCTCCGGCATTCAGGGAAGCCATTGGGAAAGAAGACAATGGAAGAATCTGGATAGATTGTTATGTATTTTTTATTTTAAATTTTTTTATATGTAATTTGGGGATGTACTGTGCCCAAATTTAATACAAGTCCCCCTTCCCTTTGCAAAAAAAAAACTCTAACCCTCAATTACCCCCAAGAGCTTTTATTAGTCTACAGTTAGTCTACGTTTAGCTTTTTCTAATTGGTGTTCAAAAGACAGAGGTTAACTATTAGCTTCATGTATCAAAGATGTCCTTATTCTTAGCCTTCTTCTTTCTATATTATTATTATGGGTTCATCCTGTGTACAATTTGTGTGTGTATATATATAGATAATATAAGATATCCGCGCGCGCATGACATGACTCAAAACAATCATACCTACGTGTCCACTGAAACGTCATAATCGTTCGCGCGGCTCCAATACTTAATATAGGTCTTGTTTAGTTCGTGACAGAATTTTTTTTTTGTGTGATATCGGATCTTTCATGGAATGTTATAAGGGGTTTTCGGATATTAATTAAAAAATAATTACATAATTTGTCTGGAAACCGTGAGACGAATTTACTAAGTCTAATTAAGCCGTCATTAGCACATGTGTGTACTGTAGCATTTAAGGCTAGTCTTGGACTAATTAAGCTTAAAAGATTCGTCTCATGGTTTCTAACTAAACTATGCAATTAGTTTTTTCGTCTATATTTAGTACTCTTAGTATTTTATACATGTATTAAAACATTCGATGTGACGTAGTGAAAAAATTTTAGGTGAAAACTAAACACAGCCATAAATCCAATGCAATGGCGTGACGGAGATTGGACGTATGCACACAACTTGACCTTGATTTTTTTGGAACCTGCTCCATCGTGTGGGCCGGGCATCCTGAAGATGACATGCAACTGATCCTGTTCTTGTATAGCGGTACATGCGCGCATGTGCATTGGAGGCCGAGATGTCGGCTACATAGAGTACGTACATGCACAGCCGGCCCGTCGTCGATAAACCCGGCCTTTCTTTCTAGGGAACGAAGTCCGGTTTAGGCCTCTCAACGGAGATTTTATGAAGTTTTATGGATATTAAATATGCTGATATGACATCATGTTAATGAAGGGAAAGATAATAAGAGTTTTATGGGAGCAGAAAGTTTTATGAAGATGAAACTCTTCTGTACTATTTTTAAAATATAAGTGTGTTAGAAACTGAGATATGAAATTGACATTGAGACTGACCTTACATGTCCAAACTATGCAGTACCCATTCTCAAATGTGCCGCATGTCACCTAAATGTGTGCGTCACATGAAACCTATTATTTAATGCTCGTGACATGTTCTAATACGTTTTGAATCGAACTCAATGTTGCCATCGCTGATATGTCTTAGAGTCGAACCCCATACTATTTGCTAGACGCGAGATGTTGTAACTTATATGAGTACAAATCGTGAGTTTAGGTCACGTACACCCATACACGTACACGTACACGTACGGTGTGGCTTGAGATGCTGTCAACTGGGTTCACACTAGCACATGACGTGTCAGCAATGATGGACGCTCTCACGAGCCTGGCAGTGGTAATGGGTCCGCCGACGCCAGCAAGTGCCTGGAACACCTGTTACTTGTGGAACCCCAACGGTGCATTTTCAACCGATCCAAGGGGTTACATAGGGGTTACATAGCATCTCCGTCTGAGAAAGAATGTAAGTATAATTTACGTACCACGTAAAGTGAACGTTTGATCAAATTTCTAAAACATAGTATTCACATCTATGACTCTAAATTAATTTATTATAAGAATACAATTAGTAATTAATCGAGCTCTGGGTTTGGGACGTCACCACGGGCGGATCCATATACAACCATGTGGGTGCGGCCGCACCCAGTCTCAAATGCGGAGTACCTTATAGCATTCAAGTTTCTATCGTATTCGCACCCCCACTAGCCAAACGTTTGCACCCATAGCACGCCGGCGCTGCTGGATGTTGTCCGCGCGGCCAGCTGCCTCCACCTAGGTGTTAATGTGTGAAGCACTGAAACACCAGGAGAGAGGAGACAGGAGTGCCACCCTACGTCCCTGCCCCTTCTTTGCTTTTGTTCTTGATCAAGATTAAACGGTAAAGTAAGACTTAAAAATTCTCTACTTTCAATTTTCCATTAATCTGAGTAGTAAAATTGGTTTCAGTTTGTGGTTCTTACCTTCTCCATTATTCGTTCAGATTCTAGGGTTAGGCTGATTGATTTCTTTGATATTTCAAAATTGATATCAGTGGAAGCAACTAAAATTTAATTATTCTTGTGGTTGGATGCTAGAAAAAACATGGAAAGGTCTTCCCTGGACACAGGGAAAAAGATAATCCTAAAATGTTTCAATCAGAGTGCTTCGATGAGTTTAGAAACTGGCTACATAGTTACAAATGATGACGTGGTTCATCGCTTCGTGAACAGGGAAGGAAAAGGACGTAGATTTGATCCATAACAGGTCATGCATCTATTTTTCTTTTTTCAATGAATCCTCCTTTCTTTGCATAAAATTGAATGGTTTGTTCTTTTTTTTTCAAGTCACAAAGAGGATCTTAACTATATTTTCGGTAAATGGTAAGCACCATTACCGCTACTTCATTGTTGATATACATCACTATTAATTGTAGGTCTCAAAGAAAAGGGTTCAATAGTGTAATTAAATTACACTATGGTGTGAATATATATCTAAGTAATTGCTATGAAATAAGCCTACACGGCTGCACCCCCCTCGATATTTGTCTAGCTCCGCCCCTGGACGTCACACTGCTTATCGGAATCCAAACACGTGCCGGCTGTCCGTGTGCTCGCAGTGCTTCAACAATGCTTGCCAGTATACCTACAACTACGCGTACGATGACTCGATTATATATTTTCGCAATGCGGTAAAGGATCTACTCGCTTCATAAAAATATATAATCCTTACTTACAAGAAGTCAAATAGTTTTAAATGTAATCTACTCCTATATATATATACCTAATCTATATCTACAAAATTTCCGCCAAATATTTTCTTCCACCTCTTTTTCTTTCACTCCAGGTTCTATTCCAGTCCGGTTGTCTTCCGGTCTAAATCTAAAAGTGTGATATGAAGTCCGATTCCAAAACGTATTTTTAAGATAACCTACGTACCTACGAATCCTAAGACTATCTGCAGTGGGTACTCTAAAGGGATACTCTAAAGATTTAGAGTATGAATATAGAGTAAAAACTACTACACTGGGTACTCTAAAACGATACTCTATTCTTTCCCTTACTCTATATTTAGAGTAGTACGGTGCTTACTCTATAGTGTGCAGTGGCGGGCCCCACTATCTAAACAAAGAAAAAAATGATATAACTCACAAACCAAAAATCTAAATTAAATTTTGATTGCAACATTAAATTCGTCTCAATAAATCCTTCAAAACTAGATCACACATGGATATATTTAGATAAAGTGACAAGTGGGTCCCACAGTGGATAGAGGATGATATAGATGATGGATGGGTGCGAGAGAATTAAGTATAGAGGAGAGAATCTTGCTGACTAGGACGTATAGAGGATGAATATAGAGGTCCATGAGTGCGGATAGCCTAATAATCCAAATATATCTTAATCTCAATAAGAATTTTAGTCCAACTAAAAAATCAAAAGAGTATAAATATAATCTAATATTAAACCTCAACAAGTATATTTTTTCTGTTTTCCAGGAACCTTGAGACTGTGTGTGCTAGGAAGAAGGGTGAGTTCTGGTCAGTCACAAATTTTTTCGATTTCCGAGCCAAATCCTTGTCAGACGGAATGTTTCCTATTTCCTTTTCCTATTCAGATTTGTTTTGATTTCTTTCTCTCTTTTTCTCCGATTTCACTTACGTTTAGTCATGCTTTCTTTGTTTCATTCTGTTTTCATTATTTTTCACATCACATTCAACTAAGCGTCACATGTTTACATTATATTATTTTTACTTTTCATGGTCAACTAAATGTTAATGTGAAAATAGAAACAAGTATATAAATAATGACAATAAAAGTAAAGAATAAAAACAACACAATATATAGGTTTCGAACTCCTAACTTTTCACTAACAAATAAATATTTCTACAACCAAATTACTAATGTATTTTTTATTAAACACAAACTCATATTATTATATCCTGATCCAGTCGTTAATCCAACTAAATAAATGTGCATCTTGTATGTATGCACCAGTGCAATCCTCGACAATGGAACGATGTGAAAAATCGAAAGAGGCATTATGTTATAATCATCAGACATACTAACATAATTTTTTTGTCATGTCGAAACACAGATGAATGCATCGGACATGAACAAAATACACACACATGGGACGCTGTGATATTAAGTGGGGGAAAGAATCAAGAATGATGCCCTTCAAGTAAAAGATGCTAAGAACCCGGAAAAGTCCTCCTACACTAATCAACAACGGCATCACCATCAAAGTGCTACCGCCTGCTGCGGCGCGATGTCCATCGCCACAGTTCTCTTTGAATGAAAACATGAATGACGCCTCGCCTATACTACCATGCGAGAGCCACCGATCCAGCGCCATGGTGTCTAAACTCTACACTAGGTGACTACCACGAGCTCCAGGATGATGAGCTCCATAGCTGCCGCCACACCGAGCTAGACCGAGAGGAGCCATGGCGGCCATGCACAACGGTCTCACCAGGGCCCGTAGCATATAGCACATTATGCATCATCAAGCATCATAATCATACATGTCTAATCATGTAAAATAAAACATTGAAATAATGCTTTGAAACATTGAAACATGGACTTGAAACATGCTTGTTTACTTAACTAATTAACTTTTAATGGTTCACCATGATCTTTAGAGCAACTTTGTTATTCAAAGTTTTCTAAAATTTTGCTTTTAAAAATGTTATTGAAAATGGTCAAAATACCCTTTATTTAGCTTTTAACTTCCAATTCAAAATCTATTTGGATTTTTGAGTTGGTCCCTTAATAAAAGTTGTAGAGAATTAAATTCTAAGCAACTTTCATTTTTGGGCCATTTTAAGAAAATATCATTTTATTGCTCAAAATGGTATTTGAAATCTGATATTTGAAAAATTCATTGAAAATGAAATTGGAAAAATGCTTTTCTTGTTTAAGTGGGCCGGCGCCTCGCTTCTGGCCCGCTCGCGCAAGCCAGCCCAGCCCAGCTCGCGCTCGCGCCCGCGCGCACCCGCGGTCCAGTGGACCGGGCGCATGCCGCTCGCCCGCGGCTCCCGCGCGCCGTTGCCCAATCCGCGAGCGCGCCCCGCCGCGTGGACGCGCCGCACCGGCGGCCATGGGCGGCAGCTGGCCGGCCGGTCAGAGCCCCTGCACCGGGACGGGAACGTGTCCAGGGTCGCTCCTGACCGCGCCTTAACCTCTGCGCCAGCTCCCGCTCTCCCCTCGCGTCTTTCATTTCCGAACGCCGCCTCGCTCCTCGCCACCGCGCGACCGCCCGCCATTGCCGCAGCCTTCGAGCTCGCCTGCGCCGCCTTGCCTTCGCTCGAAGCTCCGTGAGCTTCCGCGTGAGCCTCGCCTCGATGTAGCCCACCTCTGGCACCGAGGTTTCGCCAAGATAAGGACTTGAAGGGCCGTAACCGCCATGGTGGTGCCGTCGTTGCTCGCCAGAGCCCGCGCCCGTGCCGACCTCCCTGCTCCGCTCCTCCTCTCTTCCTTCTAAAGGCACCATCGTGTTTGCCTTTTCATCGCGGTCCTCGTGCGCACCGCGCCTCGTCCATTCGCGATCGGAGACGGCAGCTGGCCGTTGGTGGCCGCCGCGCTGCCGCGGCCACAGGCGCCGGCGTGGCGTGGCCATAGTCGCTCCCGGGCGCTGCTGGACCGGCCTCGCCCGTGGGCCAAAGCCCCGAGCCGGCCTGGCTCGCCTCTTCCCCGCGCGCGCTGCTCAGGCAAAAAATGGCCGTGGGCCGGACGTTCTCACGGGCCGGCCCAGTGACCTTAATAGATTTGTTTTCTCTTTTTCTTTTATTATTTGAGGAAAGAATTAGTTAGAAAAAATGTTTGTCACAAATTTTGTACAGTGATTATTTACTGTGTAGAATCTAGGAAAATGATAAATCTATTGTTTGATACTTTTCAAAATACAAAGTATTTTCATGCTCATATTTATGCCATATCTTGTCATTTTTGTGTAGGCAATTTTGCTTATTCAATTCACATAAAAATTTTATGGTAGACTAATTTTGGGGTGACTGTGCTACTGTATTTTTCTTAGATTTTTATGAGCACCAAAATTATAGGTTGCTGGTGTAGCCCTAGTTTAAATTGAATATAAGATAATAATTTCTAATGCATGTTTAGTTACTAATGTTTGCTTTGGTGTATCTTTAAAGCATCTTAGCTTGCTGTGGTGACTTAGTAAGTAGTATAGTGGTTGTAGTAGTAGTTTAGTAGTACATGTTCTTGATGATGTTGACTATCTTATAGAAGAGTTGTATTTCTACTTTATCCAATAAAGTAAACATGTTCATCTACATTCCATTCATCATGATCATTACATATCATCCCTCCAATGCACCTATACATGAGCACTTATACATCTGCATCATACAGGATCGCAGGAAGGAATTTCGGTAGCAGTTCCCGAGGAGCTGGAAGAGCAGCCCGAGGTACAAGAGCAGGAGGTTCCCGAGGCAGACGAGGAGGTCGGTGAGGATCTTCCAGAGTGCCCCGATCATCGCCCGAGCTCTTTTGAAAGAGGCAAGCCCCGGAGCATTATAAGCCTCCTACTTTATAAAGCACTTTACTATATATATGTTATATATTTGATGCATTAAGTTATAGGGGTTGAGTGCAACCGTTATTGCATTATACCTTGTTTACCCTTCTTATACCCTATCCTTGTTACCCTGGTATTCGCAGTCGAGTAAATGCTTAACTTGCTTAGACTGGTAGAAGTCGGGTGATTTCCTGTCACCTGCGAGCTATAGGTGGTTACCTAGATCTGCTTGGATAATTATGTCATCATAGGATAACTAAGTGTTAATTTGAAGTTGAGACCGGACGGAGACTTACAGGGTTTCGGACTATAGTGCTTTTCCGTCTGTGTCGGTTAAGGATCTACCGTTGTTGGGCCTCGGGTCATGTTGAATGCATGCCTTATATTTAGCTGGCCGAATAACGTACCTTTCGACCGCGAAGCTGGGAGATTATTCGGGCCGAGTGGATTGCCCGCAGCATACTGTACCAGAGAAGGTGTGGTAGGACACAGGGGCGCGATGATAAGACCAAAGGGCAGTCGGTCGGCTCCCGGGTACATGTGGTTCCTGGCAAACTCGAGCCTTTACCTGGATAGTTGACTCAGTAACCAATATCTCACTTTAGCGGGTGAGTGAAGTTTGTGTGAGGAATAAATTACCAGCTGGTTAATAATCGATTCGAATCGCCATCGTTCACTGGATAATGAACACTTGACTTGAGTTACTTCATCGTAGTAATCTTGATGGAACACCTGGACAGTTAAAATGGATATGACATTATGGTAGTTGATATTGATCACTGGTTATCATTACTTGTTAATCACATGTTTACTCTAGTATAGGTGCAAATGTATCCTACAAGTTAATAATTATTAACTTGACAATAATGCTTTTGGAAAGATTCTTGTAATACGAATAATGCCTTTTTGCAAATGAGTCAGCTACCCCACGATAAAACCTTCATAATCTTTGGTGTCATTTTATTTTTGGTTATGTCGGATAAGTCTAGCTGAGTACCTTCTCGTACTCAGGGCTTTGTTCCCACTTGTTGCAGATGGGGCAGATGTATTACGGCTACTGTATCAACTGCCTTTATCCTGCGATGGGTGAAGCTTAGAACCATGGACAGTGGTCGTTCCCTACGTCTTATCTAATGCTTTTGTTGGAGATGATCATCAGCTGGCACTGTACTTGAACTCTGTGTGAGTGTGTGGGTGAATTTGAACTAAATGCTTCCGCTACTTTTATTTGAACTTGGTTTGTAATAACTATGTTTAAACTCTGATGTATCTGTGATGTGAACTTTTATGTAATTTATGATGGTGACCCCTAAACTTATTACGATCTTGGCTGGTATACAAGTTGGTTTGAAATCCCTCGAGATTTCACGGACTACCGGGTTATACGGGCTTAAGTTTGCTAAATCATATGCTCTGGTGGATGATTTTCTTACTTAATTTTGTATAATTGGTCGGTTCTGTTACAACTGGCACCATACTAGTTGGGAGGCAGTCGGTATCAGCCTAAGCGGGGCACCGCCGATGATGGTGATCTTATGGTTCCAGGTGTACATGCTTTGCAGAGTTGATCGATCTATACGTATAGCCGCGTCCTCGGATATGGACATTCCTATGACCTACACTTCTCTTGATTAGTGAGTGGAGTCCTTTCTTCTTCTCCCCCTGGGTTTGGTGTTGGGTTCTAGCTTTGGCCGTTAAGGCAAGGCATGAGAGGGAGTCGTCCTTGCCGCCTAGAGAGTGAGAGCGTGGTAAGATGTGTGTGGTGGGATGGGTGAACATGTGGATGAGATGGGTTAAAACTTGACGAACAATTAATAAATATTGATGAAACATGCATAGGAAAACTACAACCATAAATATGCCTTTTGCTCTTTCCTTGCATTCCATTTACCACAAAGCATATGCAAAGCATAGAGTGGGTGCCAGTGGCTAGTACAAATTGTACTAATAATTGTTCAGCAGGATTGGATGCCATCTTCGATGACAACAATGGAGATTAGAAGGATTAGGTGGTCTCGTTCCTACGCTCAAGTTTGGTTGAGAAGATAAAGTCTACGCCCACTGACTCTCTACGCCGACTCTGATGATTGCCCGTGAAGGAGGAGCCTTCATCCGCCGTCACGCTACGTCTATTCTGATGCCGTTCTACCTGCGTTACCGTTAGTTTACATTGTACTTAGGTGTGACATCAAGTGCTGTAATACCTGTTATGTATGCACTTTGGTATTAACTGAATAATGATAATGTGACAGCTTGGTTTTCCTGGACTATCATATTATGATGTAATCTGTGGATTGCCCTTCGAGGAAATCGTGGATCGTTTTAGGCTGCTTGTACACTAGAGGATCACCGTGATGGCCTGCTGGTCCACTAAGGGTTTATCACCCATTGGTTACCAAGGAGGGTCATGAGAATCATGTTTTTTTATTCTAATATAATATGTGATCGATGATTTTTTTCAAAATCACCAAAGCATATACACCATTTTGGTTGTTTAATTTGTGTTGTCTAAAATGGCACTGTAGCGTTAGCACGGGTAATATACTATATATGTGGTAGTGATACACAAAAAGAGATAGAGATGGGCCAGATCTGATCCAAAACAGAAATGATCCTTTGGCTAATTGAACCAGCAACTCTTTAACCAGCGCTAGAGCAGCACAGTACAGACAATTCATGGACGTAGCAGTTCAGCTGTCTCAGGCTCTCAGCTAGTGGGCTCCACCACAGGACTCATGCCGATCTCCATTCTCCTCGTCGCATACGGCGGCATATCCATCCACTGATGACGTGGAGGATGGGAGCGGTTGCTCATGGAGGTCAGTCAGAGGGGCTTCCTGTGGTTGGAGGAAGCCATGAGGAGGACCATGGCGACGGTGAACATGAGCAGCATGCTGGCCAGCAGCGTGTACGTGCGGCGCGACGACCGGCGGTACTCTCCAAACAGCACGACGCCCCAGAACGTGCTGACGAGCGGCAGCGCCTGCACGGAGTCGGCGGCGGCGTACCCCGCCGCCTGCCCCGCCATGAACGTGAAGGCGTTCCCGAGCCCGCACACCATCCCCGCCAGCATCGCGAGCGCTCTGCCCTCGCCGCCGTCCCGGAGGTAGGCGGACACGGTGGAGCTCGGCACGCCGGCCATGATGGGCCGGTAGAGGAACCACACGTTGAGCGCCGCGCTGACGGCGAGGCAGGCCAGGGAAAAGTAGAAGTAGGCCGTGTACACCACCAGGTGAGGCACGGCGCCGCCGGCGGGGAGCGCGTGCCACTGGTCGTTGGTCGCCAGGTTGAACGCCGGCGCGAACAGCGCGTAGAAGACGCCCGCGGACACCACGATCCCGAGGCCCAGCAGCGTGTGGGATCCCAGCACCTGATGGATGGGGATCCAGATTTAGTTTTGGACGACATGATCAAATCGAATTGAAGTTTTTTTTTATCAATGAATTATGTTTGAAATTTTGTTGATCCACCTACTTTGATTGACCTCTTCTCCTCCAGATCAACCAGGAACTGTGCCGTTCCTGCCTCTACTTTCTCCAGGGCCTGAGTAGCCTCTGCTGCATCCGGCTTTGCTTCTTCTGGATCCTTTGGTATCTCTGCCGATCAAAATATTCAGATGAACAACGCTATACTACTGTACAAATGTTTCAGATTAATACCGACGAAACTATTTGGTTTGTTGATCCAACTGCTACCTTTCTCTAGGAGGTGTTTTGTGAGATCCTCATCTGCAGTGCTCTTCCTATGGAAAATTAATTGCAGAAAGTCAGAAACCACGCTTTGTTCAGATGCAGATGGAGTAGTGGCAATAATGCCATAACAACATGTGTGTTTATGCGCATATTATTGCAGAACTAGTGCATGCAACCACAACAAGCGCATGGACTGAAACTGAAAGTCGAAGGCAACTGTACGGTACTACCTTGTGTTTTTGCTGTAGTTCGCCAAGGAATTAGCCAGCTTTTTCTGGTTGTCGGCTGCATTGGAAGCGTGGACAAGTGACCCAAGGATGGCCGCAATCAGGAAGCAACCGACACCAGGAAAGAGGATCTCCGCCTTGTTGATCCGGCCGTCGAGGAAATAGTTAAGCGTTGTCCCTTGGAAGACAAGTTTCAGTTCAGTTCCATGATGATGATGATGATATTCAGAGTTTCAGACTCTGAACAATTGAGTCCACAATATCTTCAGATTCTGAACAATGTCTGTGTACCTATGACGACCTTGAGGCTTGAGGCCATGACTTCAGTGACGCAAAGCCCGACGAAGGCCCAGCCGTACTGCGTGGCCAGTGTCCCCAGGCTGAGGGTGACGCCGCCCGCCATCGCAAACAGGACCGACGGCCAGTTGTTCTGCAACTGCAAGTGTTTGAAAATGGAACGAGTCACGAAATGTTAACTGCAGAACGGAGTTGCTTAATTAGCACAAGATGTTCGTTCTTGCTGACAGACAGCAGAACAGAGTTACCAGAGTTTCGGATATTCATTCAGACATGCATGTTTCCACTTCTTTAGGTCTGAATGATGTACTGAAAGAAAACTGAATGTGACCGAGAGTATTAACTGAAATGGAAAGTGAGCTACCTGAGTGAGCTGGGTGAGGAAGTTGGGCGTCTCCGGCGTGTCGGGGCCGATCTGTCCGAAGGTGAGCGCGACAAGCACGGCGGCCAGGAAGTTGGTGACGGAGAAGTCAAGGAACGTGTGCTGCGGCAGCCGGCCCCGCCGCTCCAGCACCGCCAGGACAACCGGCCAGGTGCCCAGGAGCACCAGCGCCACCGCCATCAGCCCGATGGCGCCGCTAATATCCTTCACCAGGTACATCTTGCAGATGAAGACGGCAGGACCGCAGGACCAATCAACAACCTGATGCAAGAAAAACTTTCGTCAGTCATGCTTACTGATTTCATTTCACAAACGAAATGCAAGGGAAGCTGTAGCATTCTAGGCCATCCCATCCGTGAATCCGGAAATCAGAGGACGTAAGTGTATACTCTAATGAATTCGTCCTAAAGAATTCAAGTCAAATTGTGCAGCTCAACTGTCCAGAAGTCAAGAAGAACCTGTATGTATAACAATAGATTGTCTCTTGTCAAATTAACAAAGAAGGCACTACATATTGACAATTGATTGCAGCATGCTGTTTCTAGATCTAAGATCCTCCGAACGCTGCTAGAAGAACAAAATATGTCAAGTTGAAATCCCTATATAGCTGCCTGCCGTTGTCTGGGAAACTCTGGAACTGCTTAAAAAGAAGACAAAAGGAGCTAGACAGAAAAACGGTGAAACTCTGAAACGAAAAAGTATATGCGACTTTGAAGATGCAAAAGGCAAGTATGAATGCACAGTTACAAGCTTGCATTTCAAAAAAATGTTCATGATACATACGACATAGTCCCCCTGTTCGGCTGAGCTTATCAGCACGGCTTATCAGCCGTGAAACAGTGTTTTTCTCTCACAGCAAATCAGCCACAGCTGGCTTATAAGCCAAAAACAGCCTGCCGAACAGGATCAGTATTATGAGTGTAACAAAGAATATTTTGTTTTTCAGGCATGATGTTTCAGATCTGTAAAAACCACTCTAAAGGGCTACAGATATACAGAAAGGCCTTCGATGGACCAGAGCAAGTATCCAACCTTGAAAACTACTCAAAAAATTCAAAGAACAAGCAGAAGAAATGTTAAAGGGATGCAACGCAACGTACCAAAAAAGAAGGAAGAAATAGTTTTTGAGCTCTCTGCAGCAAGCGTGGCGTGGGTGTATATGTAGGAGGCTAGTGGTGTGGATGTCCACAGGCTACAGGCTACTAGTAGTGGATCCACTCTGGAACGTTCATCGGCAGTGAGCTGGGACTGAGCGGATATGTGATGAGGAGAATGGAGATTGGGAGGGGGAGCTGGCATGGGCCCCGCACGAGCCACTTTACCAACCGGGTGACGAGGAGGTGATTTTGTTAGGTCCACCCGTATGTGGGCCGTGACACCACTCAATTATTGCTGGTGAGTGGTGATGCTAATCCTCATCATTTTTTTATATGTTTCTTGTCAGATTTAATACCCATCGCTGATGCAAATGATTTGGCTGTGTTACTACTTACTACGATAAGTCACCTCAATATATAATTTTCATCAAGCAGGGGATGCCGGGATGGTAACAAAACGTAACTTGGCAAGGCAATGTGTAACGGATACAGCTAGTTTTCGCAACAAAAAAAAATACAGCAGCTAGTTTAGAGTTTCGGGTGTGTTTAGTTCCCCATTTCACCCAAAAAATTTAGGTTTTAGCTCATCATTTTATAGAATGGAACTAAACACCATGAATTTTTTTTTAGCAAAAAGGTATCCATTCTCCATTTTGGATCTTGGCCTCAAGAGGCAAAAAAAAAAAAAACCAAAAAGCCCTCACCCACCCCATAAAAAATTTGACATTTTAGATGGAACTAACACACCCATGAAAATTTTGGCATTTTGCATTTCATCATTTCAAAGTAGTTGACATTTTGTATTTTACATTTCATGGGAAACTAAACACAACCTTCCTGAAAAAGTAGAAAACTTGGAAATCAAGGACGGCTATCAGGCTGGAACAAAAATTCACTATTTCTATAAATAGGTCCTAAATTATAAGTTGTTTTAGATTTTCTAGATACATAGCCTTTACTATGCACCTAAATATGCATTATGTTTAGATATATATAATAAAATTGTGTATCTAAAAAGCCAAAGTGACCTATAAATTTAAATAAAGGGAGAATACATTATCATGTTCAATAGTATAGACCACGAACGCTGTCTATGCGCCATCAAACCAAATTAATCCTGGCTGTCCTAACTTTATAATCCTTGTTCATTTCATAATAATTAATTAGGTTACTCATGGTGGCGTGTTTCATTGCGCAGTTTGCATAAGTGCCATATTAGTTTTCTAAGTTTTAGTCGATAAATGAAATAACCTCTTTCGATATATAAATCAATCACACAGGTTTATATATAGACTAATCATAGCACTACATAGTTATGTGATGTCGTGATCAAATTAATGTATACTATATAAACATGCATGAAAGTCTTCATGTATATGCTGTACATTAGAAAAGTTTTTCTATGCATCTAGATACATAGTAAAAAGTTATTATATATATACGTATTTAGAAAAAAATAAAACAATTTATTACTTTAGAACAGAGCGAGCAGGAAACAACAATTGGTGTGGTGGTTAGTGGTGGCAGAACCTTACATATATAATATGCCAGTATTTGATCTAGGCTCACATGATGCGGATGTACCACCGCAAGAGAAGAATTTGGAGCATATTCTGCAAAATCGAATATGGTGTCTGTAGATTCCATCTATGGTTGACACATATATAGCTAGGACAAATGTAGAGGCCTAGGTCGAAATTGACATCCTCGATAGGTGCAATTGGCGGTATAAATGATTGTTTGCTACTCCCTTTGTCAAAAAATAAACATAATTCTAACACATTGTCACGTTTTAGTATCTTATTAGCAAATATGCTCGTGCGTTGCAATGGACGTACCTGTTGCATGGTCATAGACAAGCATCATGCTTAACAATAACAATAACAATAGCCATAATAAATCAACAGGTAGATAGGTTGGGTCAAAAATAGAAAAACTTGACTTAAGAAAGTCAACTCTAGGAATTGATTTATAGAGAGCAAAGTATGTTTATATTTCTGTTTATTATTATTAGTATTTTTGCTTGCTAGAGTAATATATGATGCAATGATAATATCTTTGACGCGTCGCCATCACCCCCACTCGACATGGATGTGTCTATCATCACACACATGAACAACACGTCAACCCATGCGAGATCATCGTTGTCTGTTAACGACAACATCTCTGTAGAAGAAAATAGCATCAGAAATTTAGAATCACGGGCCACATCATACGCGCTCACGAGTCACGACGGCCTCGTCGCAGCCGCCAGCCTCCTGTATGACGGCAGCTCCTTCACCGGCCGGGAACCACGAGACACACACACAAACTTGTCCCTGCAGTTGAGTCTTCGGACGACGCGGAGCGCACCGCCGCCGCCGCAGTTCACCGGCGGGCCTGCTGATGACGTGCTGCCCAGGGAAGAAATCATAGTCGTTGCGCGACCTATTGAAGAGGACCAGAAGGCGATGGCACCGTCCTGCCACATCACGTCCACTGTCGTGCTGGTGCCGGCAACGGACATGGGCCGCTCCCACTCTCTCCTCTGCAAGTCCGGTCGTTGTCGCTCATTCCAGTGCTGGCTTCTCGTCAGTCGTCCTCCATGGGCACGAGCAGATGGCGATTCGTCATCAACGACGACTTCGTCAGTCGGACGGGCATCATGCTGGAGGAGGGCTGCGAAAGAAACAATGGCGATCCAGTGCACGTCTGCACGAGCACGCCGGCGACGTCTGCTCTAGAGACGGTGCCCCCTGATCATCTTTAATCCATCGGGACACTTGGGAGACCGACGGCCGTTCCGTAGGTCCTACCAGTTTGTCCTCTGCCCTGGTGAGCGTGCAGAGTGCACTGCCGTCGTCGAACGCCACATCCACATGGAGGGACACCTCGGCGACCTTGCCGAGCCACAACCTAGACACGATGTAGTCACCCAAGATGATCCCCATGACGCGTCGGAGCTACTCCAATGGCCGTGACACCCTGCTACCGGCCTCGTCCGTCCTCGTCGAAATGAACTAGGTCGAGCACCCTAGAGACTCCGGTGACGACCCGATCTAGCCACCGACATCCGACTCCTACATGACGATGTCGCCTAGGCGGAAGGTGCTCCTGTCGACGATGCGGAGGAGGCCACCATCGCCAGCTGTGAGCACGGTGCCGTTGGCGGCAAGCGCACCACAATGCTGTGGTCATGGTCATGCTCGTGCCTGCCACCTTTTCTCTCCAACATTTCGAAGTCGTACCAGAATACCGCGTCAGAGCTCATTGCATCTGAATCTAAATTAATGCGCCTGATGGGCTTCAATCAACCAAACTAAAAAAACAATAATGCAATGACGTGATATATATATCTATATTGTTACCATAGTTTTAAATCTCCCGCTGTAGCTGCTACTATAGCCCGCTATAGCCTTTTTAGGCAGGGTGCCGCTATTTGTGTTCATGTACAATTTAGCTCCTATATCCCGCTATTAGCTATTTTAGAGATATACCGCTAAACACCTTAGTCCGCTATTTAAAACATTAATTATTACATATGTATATGTATGTTGTCTCGGTCCATATACCATATCTCTGTCGATCCGCACCCAGAGTTCCGGTCTGAACATGTTACTACTACATAATATATTTGTATAAAAGTATTTAGAAAGATTATCACGAGGTTCTTGTAAACAATTCAGACTCTATAAGCTTGACTTAAAAGAAAAATGAGATAAAAGTTGGAGTTTGCTTCCTTGTATAGAAGTAAAACGGACTAATAAGAATATAAAATAAAGAACACGGAGCACTGACGTGATTCTAGGAACTGGAGTTTGCCTCCTTTTTGTTAGACTACCTATGTTTAACATGTTAGACTACCTATGTTTAGTGTGTGAGTACCCGGTCTTAGTGTGTGAGTACCTGGTCTTGGTGCATGGGAGCCTCCCATCAATTATAGGCATGGTGACCAGGCACCAATGGCCAGCAGTGCCTCAGCACCTCTATTTGTATCACGCACAGCATATGGAGAAGATCTAACAGAGACTCATTCACTTATATGGTATCTCGCTTAGGTTCGGTCTTCCGCTGCCCAGCCTTCCCCGCGTGCGCCGGCTCATCGCCGCGCCGCCTTCCCTTCGCGAGTGCAGGCACCTCGCCGCGCCGCCTTCCCCCACGCGCAGGCCCCTCGCCTCGCCGCCCTTACTGGGCCGCGATCCTCGGCGCCGCGCACTCCTTCGACATGACGACGCCTCCATCGACTCCCAAGCGGAGCGATCACCCCGATCCCTCTGCTTCCGTCCAAGGAGATGCCGTCGCCCAGGAGCAGGCGAACGAGGCTGCCGCCGCTGCTCAGCGCCTCGAGCGCGAGCGCACGGCCGCGCGTGACGCCGCCCTGGCGCGCGCCCTCGAGGCCGAGCAGGAAGCCGCGGCTCCGGCCAAGGAGCGCGATGACGCGGCCCTGTGCGCCAGCGACGCACTCGCGCGCGCCGCCATGGAGCGGGCGGCCGCCGCCGCTGCCCTCGCGCCTGAGCCGTCGAGGGCCGCACCTGGTGGCGCCTCGACGCTGTCTGGAGGAACGCCTGCGCCGACTGACCTCCGCGTGGCAATGCTTCACCACCAAGCCGTGGCTCTACTCCAACTCCACTCTTAGGCTGTTGCCGTCAGCAACATCCGGAACCACGTCACCACCGTCCTCGACGTCGATTCCGGTAACTTCAACCGCTGGTGTGATCAGTTTCAGCTCATCCTCGGCAAGTTCTTGCTACAGGGCCATGTCCGTGAGGATCCTCCAGACCCGATCTCTCCTGATTGGGCCCGGATGGACTGCGTCGTCAAGTCCTGGATCGTCGCCACGCTCACCGATGATCTTGGCGAGATCATCTCCGCCCGGGGCTCCACTGCCCGGCACGCCTGGCTCACCATCGAGTCGCAGTTCCTCGGCAATCGGGAGGCCCGCTCTATTCAGCTGGAGACGCGGTTTTGCAACTTCGTCCAGGGCGACCTCTCCATCACTGAGTACTGTCGCAAGCTGAAGAAGATGGCCGAGGATCTCACGGCCCTCGGTGTGGTCATCACTGACCGCACCCTCGTCCTCAACGTCATCCGCGGCCTCAACGAGCGCTTCAGCAACGTCGGGGCGCTTCTCCGCCGGGCCAAACCCTTCCCCACCTTCCTGGAAGCCCGTGAGGACCTCATCCTTGAGGAACTCACCATGGAGAACCGCAAGGATGCTCCAGCCGCTGCACTCGCCGCTTCCACCACTCCCACCCCGGCCCCTGCGTCTTCTGGCATGGGCTCTGGGGGTGCTGGTGGCAGTTCCAAGGCTCCCAACAACCATCGCGGCAAGCGCGGCGGTGGCGGCAAAGGCCACGGCGGCAGCAGCTCTTCAGGACAGGGCTCCCGATCCCCTGCTGGCACGACGCAGCAGCAACAGGCTGCTGGACAGCAGCAGCAGCAGCCGGCTGTCGGGGGTCGCCCTTGGCCCAGCTTCTACAACCCGTGGTCCGGCACCATCCAGATGTGGCCAGGGGGTCCTCGTCCACCCCTAGCGCCCATCCCGGTGCCCCCTCACCTCCAGGCGCAGCACTAGGCACAGCAGCAGGCGCAGCAGCAGGCCCTGCTCGCCCAGCAGCAGTAGCAGGCGCTTGTTGCCCACCAGCAGCCCGCTCCCCATGGTGCTGGACAGTGGGTCGCTCTGGGGCACTACAACCCCATGACCGGCCTCCCTTCCTGGGACCCGATGGACCTCGCCGCGGCGTTCAGCACGACGTCGCTAACCCCTCCTTCGACCAACGAGTGGTACTTCGACTCAGGTGCTACTTCGCATATGACATCTCAGTCCTCCTCACTTTCACATGCTTTATTTCCGTGGTACCCTAACCCTTCATCTATTATTGTTGGTAATGGCTCCCTTATTCCTTTTACTGCCACTGGCTCCACAGAGTTATCACCCACTTTACGTCTTAATAATGTCCTTGTGTCGCCACAAATTATTAAGAATCTTATCTCTGTCCGCCAATTTACTATCGACAATAATTGCTCTGTTGAGTTTGACCCCGCTGGTTGTTCTGTGAAGGTTCTTCCATCTCAGAAAGAGATCGTCAGGTGTGATAGCTCCGGGCCACTATACCCACTCTGCCTTCCACCACCACTCTCCTTTGTCGCTCAGGGCTCCTCTCCACTATGGCACCACCGTCTTGGGCACCCCGGTCATGAGGCCTTGTTGAAGCTCGCGTTTAGTGTTTCATTTCCTATTCAGGATTGTTCAGATTTATGTCATGCTTGTCAATTAGGGTGTCATGTTCGTTTGCCCTTTCATGTGTACACCTCTCGTGTGTCTAGAAAGTTTGATCTTATTCATTATGATTTATGGACCTCTCCAGTTGTCAGCATTTTTGGTTATAAATACTACTTGGTCATACTTGATGATTGCACTCATTATTTGTGGACCTTTCCTTTACGACTTAAATTTGACACTTTCTGCACGCTTGCTCACTTCATCGCCCACGCCTCCACTCAATTTGGCGCCCACGTCAAAGCTGTACAGTGCGACAACGGGAAAGAGTTTGACAACTCCAGCACCCGACACTTCTTCCTCACCCAGGGCATTCACCTTCGCATGTCCTGCCCTTACACCTCGCCTCAAAATGGTAAAGCTAAACACATTATTCGCTCTATCAATAATGTTGTTCGCTCACTGCTCTTTCAGGAGTCTATGCCTCCCTCATACTGGGTGGAGGCCCTCTCCACGGTGACTGTTCTTCTTAACATATTGCCCACCAAGACTCTAGAGTTCTCCACTCCTCACCTTGCCCTGTTTGGCAAACCACCCACATACAATCATCTACGAGTCTTTGGTTGCAAATGCTATCCCAACATGTCCGCCACTGCCCCTCATAAACTCGCCCCTCAGTCTGTCCAATGTGTCTTCCTAGGATATTCTGCTCATCACAAAGGGTACCGCTGCCTTGACTTATCATCCAATAGAGTCATCATCTCCCGGCACGTCCTCTTTGATGAAACGGCCTTCCCTTTTGCTGAACGCTATGGTCCTAGTGCTCCGTCGGACCTCGAGTTTCTTGATGATGACACTACTGATGCTGTGCCTGATCCTATTGGATCGTTGCACAAGTGTTTGCCTGCAGGAACTCCACCCAGCGCTTCCAACGCCACCAGCGCCCCTGCCGGTCCCTCTGTGGCCGTGCCTAGGGCGCCCTTGGAGCCTCTAGAGGACGCTGATGATCCTCCGACGCCCACGCTCTACGTCCCTCCTGCACTGCGGGCGTCGAGGACCCCTACCGCGCCACGCGCGACCACGGCACCAACCAGCGCGCCTAGAGGCGCGTCCCTCCCAAGCGCACTCCACGCTGGCTCGACGTCTTCTGCACCGTCCGCGGGGCTCCCCAGCGCCTCCTCCGGCGCTCCACAGGCCTCCGCCTGGGTTTCCACCTCTTTGACCGGCTCGTGACTTCACGTACTACTACTCGCGACGGCCGCGACCACCACCAGACGCTCCTGCACCGGCCGCCCCAGCTGCTCTAGCACCGGCGCCTGTAGCAGCCGCCCCGCTGCCCAAAGGCGCGGTTGCTGCCCCTCCGACGATCAACCAGCACCCCATGGGCACATGTTCGAAGAGCGGCTTTCGGATGCCCGCTGCCTACCATGCTGTGCCTCTCTCTCCGGTGCCGAAGACCTTTCGTAGCGCTCTTGCCGACCCCAATTGGCGAGTGGCTATGGAAGAAGAACACAGTGCTCTCCTGCAGAACCACACCTGGGATCTTGTGCCCTGTCCACCCCGGGCCAATGTTGTCACTGGAAAGTGGATCTTCAAGCACAAGCTTCAGTCCGATGGCTCCCTTGAGCGGTACAAGGCACGTTGGGTTCTCCGTGGCTTTACCCAGCGACCTGGTGTGGACTTTGATGAGACCTCCAATCCTGTGGTGAAGCCTTCTACTATTAGCACGGTGCTCTCTCTGGCGCTCTCTCGCCGCTGGCCCATTCACCAGCTAGATGTGAAAGAACGTCTTTCTTCAGGCAATCTGACTGAGACAGTGTATTGCCAGCAGCCGTCCGGGTTCGAAGATCCAGCTCATCCGGATTTTGTCTGCCTCTTGAAGAAATCGCTATATGGCCTGAAGCAGGCTCCTCGTGCTTGGTACAGCCAGGTGGCCACTTTTTTGTTGTCTATTGGGTTTGTTGAAGCCAAGTCAGACACCTCACTCTTCGTCTACCAGCGTGGATCAGACACAACCTATTTGTTGCTATATGTTGATGACATTGTCCTCACAGCTTCTTCGCCCAATCTTCTTCAGCGGATCATCTCAGCACTTCAGCGAGAGTTCGCCATGAAAGATCTTGGTGAACTACATCACTTCCTCGATATGCATGTTCAGCGAAGTGGTGATGGACTCCTGCTCTCACAGCGATAGTACATGCTGGACATATAAGATCGCGTCGGGATGACTGAGTGCAAGCCATGCTCTACTCCAGTTGACACCAATCCTAAGGTTGCTGCAGCTGAGGGGGCCCCTGTGTCTGATGCTACAGACTTTCACAGTCTTGCTGGAGCTCTTCAGTACTTGACGTTCACTCGCCCAGACATTGCATATGTTGTTCAGCAGGTTTGCCTTCACATGCACGACCCTCGAGAGCCTCACCTTGCTGCTCTGAAGCAGGATTCTTCGCTATGTTCGGGGCACACTCCACCTCGGTCTCCTGCTGCGACCATGTGCTGTGGTTATTGTTCCTCTCATTGAAGGGGTTCATTCCATCGGTGCTCAAGCCAAACCGTACATTCCTTGGGTTCGCGGTAAAATCTTTATGCTTCTCATCGCAGTTTTGCCAATGAGTACCATCGGCCGGGTGTGCAATCACATCATCATCAACTTTGCGCTCATCGTCCCACCATGTCATGAGTGCAGCTTCCTTAGGGTTTAGGAAGATACGCTTCAAGCAGTCGGCCACTGACAGGTACCACATGACCAAGGTCAGAATTCTTCTCTGCTTTGCATCGTTACTTAATGGAGTCTCCTCCGTAGGTTGCGAATCTTGTACCATCTTTTTCCACCCTTCTTCCTCTTCTTACTCGTGGTGGCTTCTCCCCCGTTGTAAAGGTCGTTGTTCTTGTACTGACTGGCTCCACACTTGGGACATTTATCTAGTCTCTTGAACGTCTCGCCACGGAAAAGTATGCAGTGGTTCAGGCATGCATAGATTTTTTCAACCCCCATTGTCAATGGATTTATAACCTTCTTCACTTGGTATGTCTTGGTGGGAACTGAGTTTGGCTTTGGCAGCAGCCATGCAAGGAGACTAGATTATCCAATGTGTAGCTCAAGCACAAATTGTAGAAGTATCCAATGTGTTGGACAACCCTTCTCAACATCATACACAGTCTCCTTTGATGCTTTTGTCACCCTTTCCAAATTTTCTAGACCTTTCTTGCTCTTTAGTAAAATCTCCGGTCCAAGGGCCCAAAGCATGTCGTCCAAATCATCATCATCAACATCTTCATCACCGACACATGCTCCGCCATCATTATTTCTAGCACCTTTGACGTTATCATCCCAACCACCACCACCACCTTGCTCAAGGTAATCATTAGCCATTTGTGCACCAAGCTCTGCTACATATTGGTCCAGTTAACCTAGAGTTTCGGCGTCATCTTCTTCTAGAGCAACTTCATCAACAACTGTTTCACCATGATGAATCCACACTGTGTAGTTGCTAACAAATTCTCCCATAATCAAGTGTGAGTTGATGGTTGTCACATCTTTGAATGCTAGATGATTCTTGCAATCTCTACACGGACAAATAATTGAATCTTTATTCTCTTTCATGGTCTTTGCATGGTTCTCTACGGCTTCAATAAATTTATCCACTTCGTCACGGAAACATGGCTTGTACCTTAATGCACCATACATCCAAGACTGCCTGTACTCCATCTTATACGAGAGCTATCAAAGAAAAAAATAAAGGACTAATTATTCACAGATAATTAACTAGCAATTTCTAGAAAACCATTATATACATGACAATTATTGACCTAATTATATTAAATTCTCCACTAAAATATCATGGTTACAATAACAAGCAATTTCAAAGATAATATATAGCAACAATTAAGATTTTACACACTATATATCCTTCATGCAAAAAATGTATTAATGATAAAATAAAAAAACCCTAGCTCTAGATCTAGATCTACATGACACATCCATTAAACTAACTAATATACCAATAAAATCAAGCAAGAACCACTAAATAAGGGTGTAATCTTATTCCACTAACTAATTTATACTAGAACCTTAAAAAATGTGGTCTAATTTGCTTCATAAATGGCTCAAGCACCATAGAAGAGAGAGAAAAGCATAACCCTAATTACTCACTAACCAACCATTAAAACTTCCTAAAAATATTTAGAATAACATTTTTTTACCTTCTACAACCTCTTCACCTAAGGAAATAAGATCAAAACCTCCTCCTTTATAGAAGCAATTTTGGGAGGTGCCCAAGGCCCTCCTTTCTTCCTCTCTCAGGCTACAGTGGCTGGCCCGAGGAAGAAGGGGGCGCCAGCCTTTATGTGGGGGGCATTTGTAGGGGCGGCTCGTGATCCAGCCGCCCCTACAAATCGAATAGTAGGGACGGTTGGTGAATGAGCCGCCCCTACAAATTGGATTTATAGGGGCGGCTGGCCAAGGGGGCCGGCACGACCACTATAGGGGTGGCTACTGATGGAGCCGCCCCCTATCAAAAAAAATGCCATATTGCTACAAATCCGGTCTGTAGTAGTGCTCTCCCACCCACAAGTTTAATTATCATATTTTATGGATTTCACCCATTGCAGTACAGCCCCTCAGGCACTATTTAATACATCATCACGAGGCAACCACCTTCTCAGGTCTCATGCCCTTATTATATATCAACCCCAGCCTTGATCCTCCAGCACCTACACACACATACTACATTTGACAAGCATGAGCTCGATCCGTTCTCCAGGTTACTGTCTCCTACTCTATTATAGAATCATGCACCAAGCTAGGAGTGAGAGGGATCAGCAGGTTAATCGAGACATGAGACTGAATGTACACATCTAGGAGAAGAAAGCTATCCCTAACTAGCTTATAAGTATATGATGTCGATCCCATTTATATGTAGTCACCTGACTCCATAAACATGTTTGCAACCATCAGGCTCAAAGCCAAGGACATTGAGAGGAGTTACTTGCTCCTCATGAAACCTGAACGTTGGGTGCCGAATCAATTTTGCTACAAAAGCCCGGAATCAAATTTCGACCGTAAGATAGAGCCCGTAAAATACTATATGGTCTGTGCACAATGATGAATGGAGTTCAAGAACCTTTCTAAAATGTTGTAACAATAAGCCACAAGAAACGAATATGCATGTGGACGGGTTACGCTTGTCAAGGACATAGCGATGAGCGTTGTAAGATTAGTGTTGCACGATATTGATTCTTGGGCTAATAAGGGCCTGTTAGGTTCGCTAGACTAAATTTTAGTCCCTGTCACAACGAATATTTGACATATGCATGGAGTACTAAATATAGACTATTTACGAAACTAAAAATATAGGGTGAGGATAATTTGCGAGACGGTTTTTTTAAGCCTAATTAGTTCATGATTAACACTAATTGCTATAGTAACAAAATGTGCTAATGATGAACTAATTAGGCTTAGTAAATTCGTCTCGCAGATTATCCACCGAATATGTAATTTGTTTTTTTAATTAGTATCCGAAAACCTCATGGTCAACCCCGGTCAATATCCGATGTAACACGGACTAAACTTTAGCTCATGAACCAAACAGACACTAGGAGGGTCCCCATAAAAGCTCTTCAGATCTCCAATTTTATTTAGTTGTTTTAGTAAACAGTGTAATGTTGTGTAGGACTAAGAGCGGGCATCGCAGAAGAGATCATAGCAGCGGTGGCCTTGGTATACTGCTATTATCTATGCAAGAGATAATAATTGTTGGTATAAATTTTGCATTATCCGTGTCAGCTTTCGCACCAGCACAAATACGAGCGTGGTGGCTCTGATAATAACCAGCATAGTTAAAAATTAGGAGCTAGAATTGATGAACCGTTCTGCAGTAGTGACACAACATTTGTCGTGTTTGACTTTGTAACATAGTTGTGGTAGGTGGGATATTCAATGATATTCTGCAGTATGTGGCCAAGGCATCTAGATTTCATTTGTTTTGCATCTTTAATCAATGGGTCTGAATTATCTCCTGCCCACCAAACAACTTTAATTGTCACATATTACTTGATTTACATCGTTCCGGTACAAACTCTTGGTTATCATTTTATTTAATACATCATCTTCAGGCAACATGCTTCTCGCATCCCCATATATAACAAACCCAAATCCTAACCCACACCCATCACACACATTTGATAAGTTTGAGCTCGTCTAAGATTCCTGAATGCAACAGTGCCATTGAATCATACACTAAACTAGGAGTGAGAGGAATCAGCAGGTTAATCAGAACATGAAGGTCGGCCGTGGCAATGTGTCGCTCTCAACTAGCTGCAAGGTCTCTATCACCAACAGTTGGGCATCTTGATAAATATCCAACTGTGTGGACAACTGTGGGCACATTGAGGAAAAAAAGAGTAATGTCTGATTTGCCACCCTAACTTTGTACTGAATTTAAAAACATACTCAAACTCGAATACCAGATAATTTACCCTCTAGCATCCATTAATGAAATGGGCCTGTCTCACAAAATCAGTTTTGTATTAGTATATGGCCCTTAGGCAGATTTTCAACCCTGCCACCACAGCCTGGCTCTACCTAACCACCCCCAAGGATGCGCCCCCAAGCTTCATCTATGGTGAGGGGCGGCAAATTAACGGACAAGCTGCTTTTGTTTATCTCTCATCGTGCTTTGCCTTTGGCTTCCTTAAATACTTTGGGTTTGACCTGATGTTTTTATTCCTTTGAAATCTATATATCTAAGAACCTTTTCTCTTACTGTTCATACTTTTGTTCCATGTGCAAACTAAAAAAACTTTTCAGGGTCTTGAAACCAACTATTAAAATGACCCCCTGTTGTGCTTACCCCGACATAAATATAATGAAGGACTCACGACGCTATACTCAAAACATGTACTACATTTCTATTAACAAAACTGATGTAGAGGGGAGGTATTTAATGACATTCTGCAATACTTAGGTATGCCATCAAGTTCAATGCTTTGTGTTTTGAGTAAATAAATCAGAATCCCACCCACCAAGTTTAATTAACATATTTTATGGATTTCACCCATTGCACTACTGCCCCTCACTTATTATTTAATACATCATCACGAGGCAGAAACTGCGTTCTCAGGTCTCATGCCCTTATATAAAAACCCCATCCTTGATCTGCTGCCACCCACACGCACATGAGCTCGATGCGTTCTCCTGGTTATTGTCTCCTACTCTATCATAGAATCATGCACCAAGTTAGGAGTGAGGAATCAGCAGTTTAATCAACACATGTCATGAGTGTCTTTGGTGCCTATATCAGCTAGCTATTGTGTATGATGGGGGGACGTTGGTGAGAATGTTCCGCAAGAAAACAATGATGATGTGGCCATGCCTGACATAGCCCTCCACGAGGCTGTTACGCAACCTGTGGCTACCGTTAATGATGTGTTTAGGAATACGTTAGCTGACGACACCGAGCATGAGGATGGCATTGATCAGCTGCTACTTGATGTATAGAGTGGATTTCTTCGTGATAGACAATTAAGAAAGCTTGAGATAATGAGAAAAGATGGCAAAATACCATTGTACCCTACTTGTCCAGTGAGCAAACTGGAAGCCGACATCATGCTATTAGAGTTCAAATCTACACATAGATTGAGCGATAAAGGCTTCGATGACTTTTTAGGTATAGTAAGGAAACTGCTACCAGAAAAAACAAGTTGACAAAAAAGACATACCTAGCCAAACAAATGATCTGCTCAATGGTCTCGAGGTTGAAAAAATCCATGCATGTTCCAATGATTGAATATTTTACCGTGGAGATAAATACAAAGACTTAGATGCATGCCCCAAGTGTAAAGCTCCACGATACAAGCAAGAGCCGTCAAATGAGGGTATCAAGAACAAGGAGGGCCCATAAAGATCGTTTGGTATTTCCCTATAGCTCCTCGGGTGCATAGGTTGTTTGCAAATGCAAAGTCAGCCAAGTTGTTGCGCTGGAATGGCGAAGAGCGTAAGAAAGATACAATGATGAGGCACCCCGCTGATGTAAAGGACTGGAGGACTGTCAATACTATGTGCTATAAGAACATCAGTGGAGAGGTAAGGCACCTTTGGTTTGGTTTGAGCACAAATGGGATAAATCCTTTCGACTAGGTTAGAAGCAATCATAGCACCTAGCCAGTGATACTTTGTATATACAACCTTCTACCTTGGCTTTGTATGAAGCGGCGTACATCTAGAAGCCCCTACTGATCCAAGGGCCAAAATAACCTAGGAATGACATTAATGTGTTTTTGGAACTAGTGATCGATGAACTAGTAGAGATGTGGGAAACAGGTGTGGAGGATGTTTGGGACGAGTACAAGAAGGAACATGTCACGATCAAGGCATTACTTATCGCTACAATCACCGACCTGCTAGGAAGAGATTCCTTGTTCAGAGAGAAGACATGTTGTATTATCACATATATAAAATGGGTACATTTTTATGCTGTTTTCATATTGTGAACTGTTTGTTTTATCAAAATTTTGCTAACCAGTTATTGTTAAGCTTCCATCAATTGTTTTTATGACTGTATTCAAAATTAACTTTTAAGGCCTTTTGATTAATCGGGATAGGTACGTTCTTTATAGTTGCTTATATATAAAATCAAAAGATCAATGAACATCACCATTATTTATTTTAATTTGTTGCACGTGAAGCCATCGATAATTTATGTAGTTATTTATCTCTTATGTTCTGTGCAGGCAAAGTTTTTCTCTCACAAGCTTTAATTTGCTTGATATGAAGTATCTAATATAATTATTTCATTTGAACTAAATTTAATCAAGAAAATGACATGGTCGTCCATATGGTGTTGGATGAACCAAAATTCATGAACAATCTGGTAAGCTTAGTTACGTTCTAAAATGATATATCGATTATATGTTTCTTTTCCCAAAAGCATGTTTTAACAACCAAAGTAGCCTTGTGCGAAGTGGCTGTAAATATTTTATGGTGCATTTGAGTCTTTCATATTGTATTTTATGGTTCTATATATATTGAAAGATATAGTGGACAATTGAGTCAACAATTTGTAAGTTACCTAGGAGGTCCCCCAAAGGTGGACCATTATTACTTACACTTGGTAACGTAGGGGTCTAAGGGAGGTATTCAGCACACTCTGCAGCACGTGGCTTTGCAATCCAATTAATCGCTCTGTTAAATGAATCGGAATCATCTCCGACCCATCAACTTTAATTATCAAACTTCCATTGATTTCCCTTACTGCACTACAACCCCTCAGTCATTACTTATGACATCATCTCCAGGCAGCAGCCTTCTCAGGTCTCATGCCCTTATAAAACAACCCCAACCTTCATCCACCGCCACCCACAATCCTTAGTCATTTGGCAAGCCTGAGCTCGATCCATTCTCTAGGTTAGTATCTCCAACTGTGTCATAGAACCATGCATAAGCTAGGAGTGAGAGGAATCAGCAAGTTAGTCATGAGTGCTCTTGGAGGCTATATCAGCTAGCTACTGCACGTGATGGGTAGATACCATTTGGGAAACACAAGGTGAATGGCAAACGGCACCACCTAGGACTGCTCCGCATTTCACAAGAAGCTCGCTGACGCTGAAGCTCAGGCTGTGGCAGCACAACAAGTATTTAGGGGTTAGGGCAATAATGCACATATCCCTAGGAGTGCTCCCATTTATGTACTCCACAGATCCCTCTGATGCAGGATCCCACCTGGTCCCTCGGAGTGGTCCCTTCCTAATCTTCTCTAGGCGACCATGACATTGCCTCCAAGACGTCATCCTTCTGTACGAGCGTACCTAGGTCTTGGTTTTCTATTTCCTCCATAAATAGACTGTTCACATTGACAAATGGACTCCAAGAACCTTTCAAAATGTTGTAACAATAAGGGAGAAGACACAAATACATGCATCTGGACTGGTTACACTTGTCAAGGACATATAGCTAGACGATTGATGACAATTAATTACTGCCCTCGTTTGACATGTCATAACTCATCGAATTGCGTGGTTTTTGAAATAACTTGGTTGTTTTAGAAAATAATGCAATGGGTACAACTAAGAGGGTCTGTGGGGGCCAATTATGAATAATAATGTATAAGTGATTTAGTCCCGGTTCATAACTATAAATAGTTGTGAAGCTTGTACTGTAATTTCATGACAAGAACTGAAGGTATGTTGACTTCTTTTTTTACAGGGCTGGGGTGGGGGTTGGGGGGGCTATAAACCACTTGTAAAGGCCCTTTTTATCACAAAAGAGACGTAGCAAAAGTGGCACAGATATTGCGACGGTTAGTTCTGGATATACAAATGCTGGCACAAATTTTTCATTACCCATGTGTTAGATATATTATAGGCTAGGCCCATTTTTAATTGAATTAACTTAGTTAAATCCTAAAACCCATATTGAAAGCTAAAGTGTAATATAATATAATTTAGTCTCACATGGGATTTTAACTATACATCGACTCAATTTAAATAGGTGAGCTAAGGCCACAATGTGGTGCAGGGTGAGCTGAGGTTACCGTCACTATGCCAGAAAAGCTTATCAATGACACCTCAATTAGTGACTCAGAAAAGAACCGCGTCACTATAAGAATATTAGTGACGCGGGTGAACGACACGCGTCACTGATTAGTTGTTGTCCATGCTCTAGGAACAATAAGCGTCACTAATAACAATACATCAGTTACTCTTGCAAAGAAAACGCGTCACTGATAAGATTTGTGATGCGTATTACCTAGGCGCATCACAAATAATGGCGTATTGGTGACGCGGATGAACAAAACATGTCACAGCTAAGGAAAATGACGCGTTTTCCTTGTAACTCAAGTCCACGTCAGCCGGTCAAGGTCACGGTCCCGAAAAAAAGATAAAACGCAGCTGACCGAGGACTAAGTCTGCGTCCGCCGCGAGCACCCCACCCCCTCCCCACAATCACTCTCTCATCCCCAGTCACTCTCTCGTCTCCTCCGTCTACCTCCTCGTCTTCCCCATCTCTCTCGCCACCGCCGGCGGCCTGCCAGCCCGCCGCCACCACCACCTTTTCCGCTTGGCGCTCGCGCTCTACAAGCGCGCCGCCAAGAACACACGCCGCCTCCTCTCTCTCTCAGATCGGACCCGTCGAATCCTCCCCAAACCCTATGTGCTGCCGCAGCGAACTCCGATGCGCCCCTAGCTCCAACTCTCCTCGATGCCCGCGACGCCGCCCACGTCGCCGCCCCATGGGCCTCCCCACCACCCGCATCGCGACCATGGCGTCACCATCGGCTCGGGTGAGGTCGGCGGGATCGATGCGCCATCTCCTGCTCCACCTGCCCCCGGCCGCACTCATCTCCAATGCAGTAGAAGGCCAAGGCTACAGCAGGATCCTCGGTGCCCAGATCCGATGGGGGCGCAGTAGATCCAGGGTTGTGGTGGCTGGTTCCGCGGCCCGGCATGCCGATTCGACAAGGAGAAGAGAATCTAGGGTGGTGGCTGCAGGATCCACAACCTGGCGTCCCGATTCCACTCCCTGGCAGGTACGGAGTATCTTCTCACATCTGGCGAGGAATTCCGAGCTCTTTCGTTAGGTCTCTTGCAGTATTTAGGCTTAATTGTGGACTTATTAACCTGATTGGGGGGGGGGGGGGCTCAATGGATGCAGGTGACCAAACTAATCTGTTTACTCATGCTGCCAGAGTGCCACTATATTTTATCTAAGTAGCATTAGTACAAGATTTGTTTGAACTATTGTATTTGTCATTTACGACTAACTAGTCACAGTATGCAAATGTGGTCAATGCAAGGGCTTATCATGGCAACGAAATGTATCCTCAAGGAATTAAAGGACCCTTCAATATCATGCAGTGCCCGTATGAGCTCGATTTACCAATTGACTTATGAATGATGCCACATGGTCTGAGCATTGATGCATTTTGTTATATTTCTAGATACTAATTAAACTGTTACAGCTTACAAGGTAGAAGCTCATAATACAAAATCTTTGTTGTGCTATAGAATTTTGACGTGAACTTATACACAAGTAATTTTTTTTGTCATAGATCTCTGTACTTTGAGTGAACCTAAATAAACTGAAAGTATTCATGGGTTTGGTTCTCTCAGGAATTCATTTTGAGATGTTTCGTTGGAAAATAAATTATGATGTGGTGAGCAAGAATGTGTTGTTCATACTTTGTAATATATGAACATCTGAATGCAACCTCTGAATGCTTCCTCTGAATGCTGTTTGTTTAGAAAAAATGTATTTTCTTGCAAATAAGTCCATGGTTGCATACCTTATTCAGTTAAGTTTACATAGATTTAGGACTGAGGCAACCTCTGCTGGAAGGACTTGTCTGTTGTAGATGAATTCATGGAGGCTGTCCATGCACATTGTCCTAAAGCAGTTGTGCAGGTATGTGTGCTTTAAGGCCATCCACTACATGCTTGTTCAGATCACTTGATGTTTACAAAGACTGATACCCCTTATTTAGATCTGTAACTCTTAGCTAAGAATTCCAGTTTCTCATACACATGTTGATATTGAGTTGGCTTTCTCATACACAGTTATTGCTCATTTTTATACATGTTATTGATCTAGCATGTAAAGATTATCGCCTATGATGTGTTACTGTGTAAACCTGGACAGTCTGCTGTTGCTCAGCAATTGCTCGAGTGTCTGGCTTGAGCTGTGAAGGGTAATATCAATATTCAGAGATTGTTGTGTATTCGTCACTTCTCCTGTTAGCATAGCTGTATGTTTGTATTTTTGGTATGATTGGAGCTCATCATCCCTGCTATTGATGTTTCTGCTTATTTGGTGTTGATACTGCACATGGCTATGGTGTAAGAACTATATGCCCTTTACAAACATAATTCCCAGAAATTCAGACTCTGCTTCTCTGGAATGTGACCTAATGTTTTACAATAGTTGAAAGATTAGTCCATACTGTTCCACCTTTCATCGGCAAGTAATTTAAAGTGTTGTTGAATGGACCTCAATACATATGCTTGCAGTTCATCGGCTGTTCTGTACTCATTTTCTATAGGCATGTCCCTTTTAGTTTCTCTACTCCTGTTCTCTACATGTTCTTTCTTATTTTTAGATCACTGGTTGTGGAAGCTAAGGCTAAGGATATTCCTGTGGCCTTTCTTGATCCACAAGTGATGTCACTGGACAACATAAAGTTTGATAGATACAAAGTTCTGCAGTAGTCTTGCATGTAGGGCTTTTGCAACATACACAAGCAAGATGAAAGACAGACCACAGCCATTGACAAATGCTACTTTATTGTGTTTACAGGTGATCGTACAGAACTGTCCTGCCTGGATATTTCAGTGCTTATTAACCTCCGTCTCAGATGCAACTTGCTTTGCTTTTCCACTTTACCTTACAAGGCTTTTGGCGAGCATGGATCCAACTTATATGAAGTTAGGCCAGGTGAGACACGTTCCAAGTTTGTTCTATGATCGTTGACAATCTGCGATACATTAGTAGCCCATAAAAATCTTTTAATAATCCATGGGATATAGGTTGAATTGTTGACATTTTTAGCTGTAGTAATTTTGGACTTGGAAAATGAAAGAGTCCCCCTAATAGAATGTAACAAATCATGATGCAGATTAGCATGCTCAAATGCTCAATATACCTGTGTTGAGTTTCAAAGGGTGCCACATTTCAAACAAGTAACGTGTCACCTTTTCTTGGTTGTTTTTTTAGTAACTTTCTGATTCCACAATGGTGTACCTTTTCTGCACCTTTTTCAGAATGATGTGCAAATACATTTGGGCACTGCTAATGAACTGTCTGTGTCATGATGCAGTTTATAGCATCTGCACCTATTTTTTTCTTGTGGAGTATGTTCAGGAATTCCATAGCAGTTTTGAGTGAGTACCAGCCGTCCCATACGACGTGATTGAATCAATATTACGCGAGGACCTCCAGCGGCCATTGCATAGTAGAGGTTGATGAATACGTTGATCCAGTGCCAGTAGCCTCTGCCTCGATATCGCAGGTCTCCCTCGGAACCTTTTTATTTACACTATGCGTTATGCTGCCAACCATTGAGATAGTTCATTGTCATCCAGCCTCATCCTGGCATTGAATACACTTTGGTTACTCATTTGAATTTTATCTATGTTGCATGTATTTTCGAGTTCTTGATCCCTGGGCTACACAAGACATCAGTGGTAAATGCACACTTTATTAGGAAGTACAGGAATAATTAGTTTGTATGTATTGAAGTGAGAATATATAATAGACATTACTAAATTTGCATTTATATTTTGCTATTTTTTCAATCTTTGCTATTGTCATTTTCGTCAGGTATAGTCTCTATACTATATGATGACCACTTCATTTGTTGTTCTCTGGTATATGGTGGTTACCAGTTCTTGTTCTTTCTAGGCCCCATCTCAATCAATAAAATTGAAAGATTTAAAGGTAGCCGTAGAGGAACAATCAGACGTTGTATTCTCCAGCTTCTCATGTAGACACAAATCTCTGTTGTTACTGAAGAAAAAGGTATGCATAATCACAACAGTACCTTTATCAGCACATATGAACGACCCTGCTGTCTTCGCACCTGTTTTCTTAAACTGTATTTAGCCGTGTACCTACTATGGCCTATGGGATCCCTTTTTTGCTATATGCATCCTCCATCAGTAACTTTGAATGCTTATGTTCTATGCATGAGCCGTTGCATAGCTGCCATGTCTCTGTGTTGATTTCCATGCAACCAAATTGATATGTTCCATGGTCCGTTCTTGCTGTTTCAGTGGTTTTTGCTGTCATTTCTATGTCTGGTGTCCAGTTTAGGCTGCAACTTAAATATTTGGTTTGTACTATAATTTCTATACCTGATGTACACATATTTTTGCTTAGGCATTTACGAGCTAATTGTCACACCCATTTATCGACCAAATGGAATGCTTACCCTTATGTGCGCCCAGAGATCAATCACACATAAGTTCACAAATTATAACAGAAGTATCATGGCAAATGTTATTACATCACGATATTTAAACACATAGTCTTAACACAAATGTAGCGGAAGTATAAATAAAAATCTCTCTCGTGGTAGCTCCAGTCACAGGTACATTGACTGGTTGACAGCAAGACTAGTAATCCTCAGGGAAGTAGGCGTAGTAGTCGCTATTACCTCCATCTGTTACCCATCCGGGATTTTTATCCAAATAAGAGAAATAAACAAGCGTAAGTACATCTCGTACTCAACAAGTGTAACATGGGGTTCATGAGGCTCAAATAGGCATAATCATGGGTTTATCAGCATGTAGCTTTTAGTTAACATGATTTTAGCATATCAATAGCATCAATAGGTCTCAATGTAAACAATAAACATATGATCCATGTGAAATGATTAATGAATAGCAGAAACATAAACATAAACAATTAATCAACTATTCCATAAGGGTCCAAGGCCACTCGTGACCGTGAGCACGGCTGTTATAACAGTTCTACACTCTGCAGAGGTTGTACACTTTCACTGTGAGTCGTGTTACCCAAATGCCCGGGTTAATTACTCCCAAAACACTACCAAGGTGAGCAGGCAGGGTAAACACTATGAAGTCTTTCGAAGGTTCGTCTAACAAGTTAGGGCCATTAGATTCACTCGGCAAACAGATGTAGAGCCCCCCTTCCAAATGGCACAATAACCCGCAGCCTATACACATAAGGACAGAGGCCGCACTATACCCGATTCGTCAAGCCATTCTTACGCCAAAAAGGTTACCTCTAACAAGCTAGAAAAGGTCCTTCTATATGACTAAAGCCAGAGCCATATAGCCCTCACAGTTGTACTGTAAATCCCGGATTGTCGCTTATAGATGAGTCCTTATGGAGAGCAATTAGAGCATCAAAACAACACACATGCTCTAATTCCCTTTGTACAAGAATCAAAATCATATTTTAATGTTTATTGCATATTCCTCTAATCAATTTACATGATCATAGTCCATGTTTAAGCACTAGCCATACTAATCAATGCATCATAATAGGTACCAAGGTATAGGATCAATCACTAAGTCATCCTTAACAAGGAATAAATGCATAATGATTTTAATTGCATAATGTGAATAGGACAACAAGGATAATCCCATGCTATACTTGCCTTGCTCAAACTGGTCCTGAAGATCTTGCTCGTAGTAAGGCTCTTGATCTCCAACGAATTGCTCACCGTCTATACTCGATCAACCATTATCAACAACACACATCCAGAGGCAATCATGCATAGACAAACAAGACTATAATTAGAATAATACACCAACAGTAAGAAAATAAAATAAAAAGTCTTTAAAATGAATCTACAACTCGCTAGGATCACACAGACGCGAAGATCACGAAAAACGGATCTAAAACGACAAAGTTATGAATTTCCGAAGATTTCCTATAGAAAAATAAATACTTTAATTAAAACTCGAAAATAAATTAATCTAAACCTACTGTACAGTTACACCATTGGATAGAGCTCGCAAATATGAATCTAACGCAATTTGAATGGATCAAATCGGAGTTAAAACGAAGATTCTACGGCTAAAACAATCTCAGTGGCAAAACTGTAAATATCCGAAAGCGTATTTTTCTTTTTCCGAAACGAATTACGTTTTTATTTAATCAAAACGTATTCTGAACTTTACGCTTTAGGACTGCGGGTTATATATTTGAAAATCCCAGGGTCTCTTTAGCAAAAATACACGCGAACCGGTATCATTTAATATGATCCGTCCGTTTTAGATCGGACGGTCCGGATCGATCGGGGGAAAAGAGACGGCGGCGCTCCCACCGGAGAAGGTGACCGTGCGGTGGCGCCATGGCCGGCATCTCCCGAACTCGCCGGAGTTCGCGAAGAAGGGCATCCCGAGCACCAAACGCCACGCAACCGGTACCAATCGAGAGAGGACCTCGACGCGAACTCACCCGCGTAGAAGATAGGACCGAAGGATGGCTGGAAGACGGCGGCTAGCTTGCGGTGGCGGCGATGGCGACGGTGGCGCGCGCGGTAGCTCGAGGAGACGACCAAAACGACCCGAAGGAGGTGGGATAGATGCGAAATAACTCGGGGGTCCCGTTTTTATAGTCCGGATGCGTTGCTAACTAAGGAAGGGAGAGATGGCGAGATCGATTCGATTCGGTTTGAAGAAAGGAAAGAGGAACCACCGACGTCGGGAGGAAGAAGATGGAAGGTAGAAGATAGTCGCTGACAAGCGGGTCCCACCTGTCGGCGGCTCAAAGCGAAAACGGGCGGCGGCTTGGTCAAGCGGGCCGCGCGTGCGGGAATAAGGCAGGCGGGCCGCTGCGGCTGGCTTGGGCTCGGCCGGCCCAAGGAGAGGCGAAGGCGCGCGGGGAAGGAGATGGGCCGCGCGAAGATCACGGGCCGGCTGCTGCGGTGGGTGAAGAAGCGGCCCGGGAAGAAGAATTTCTTTTCCTTTTCTTTTCCAAATTTTTCAAATCCAGTTTTCAAATGATTTTCAAATCAAATTTGAATTTGATTCAAACCACTCAACTCAAAACTCCAAATGCAGCAGCATGAATGCTCAATCATGTTTCTACCCTTATATTTGATTTTAAATTTATAAAATTATTCTTATTCTATAGTTGCATGATTCACAAAAATAAATATAAAAATCACATTTTCCCTATTTTTCTTTTCTTCAAATTTTAGGGTGTTACAATTCTACCCCCCTTAAAATGAATCTCGTCCCGAGATTCGACCGGTGCTTACTCAAATAGTTGCGGGTAGGTTTTTCTCAGATCCTCTTCTCGTTCCCAAGTAGCCTCTTCTGCGGTATACCGATTCCACTGTACTTTACACATCTTGATTGTTCTACTTCTTGTGACTCTGTCCGCAGTCTCCAAAATCTTAACCGGAAACTCCTCATATGTAAGATCCTCCTTAACAGTGAGTTCCTCTATCGGAATCTGTTCTTCTGGTACTCGTAAACATTTCTTTAGTTGTGACACATGGAACACATCATGTACTCCTGCCAGACTCTCGGGCAATTCCAATTGATACGCCACTTCACCACGTCGCTCTATAATCTTGAAAGGTCCAATATATCTTGGTGCTAATTTACCCTTCATGTTAAATCTCTTCACACTTCTCATGGGTGACACTTTCAAGTAAACATAATCTCCTACCTCAAATGTCAACTCTCTTCTGCGAGTATCAGCATAACTTTTCTGTCTAGACTGGGCTATTTTTAGATTATCTCTAATCATTCTTACTTTCTTCTCAGCATCCTTTAGTACATCAGGTCCAAACACTTGACTCTCCCCTGTCTGATTCCAGAACAACGGGGTCCTACACTTTCGTCCATACAGAGCCTCAAACGGTGCCATTTGAAGACTCTTCTGATAACTATTGTTATAAGAGAACTCTGCGTATGGCAAACTCTTATCCCAGCTAGTACCATATTGTAGAGCACAAGCTCTCAACATATCTTCCAATATATGATTAATTCTTTCCGTTTGACCATCTGTCTGAGGATGATAAGCTGTACTGAAATTTAGTTTGGTCCCCAATGACTCATGTATCTTTTGCCAATAATGAGATGTAAATTGAGTACCTCGATCAGACACAATCTTCTTAGGAACTCCGTGTAGACTCACTATTCTTTCCATATACAACTCTGCCAGTTTCGCACTGCTATATGTAGTCTTCACAGGCAGAAAATGAGCAACCTTAGTCAGACGATCCACTATCACCCAAATTGAATCATATCCTCGTTGAGTCCGCGGTAACCCAACTATAAAATCCATACCGACCTCTTCCCATTTCCACTCGGGTATCTGCATAGGTTGTAACAATCCTGCAGGTCTTTGATGTTCCGCTTTCACCCTTTGACATGTGTCACACAAAGCAACATACTCAGCTACGTCTCTCTTTAAACCATACCACCAATATTTCTCTTTCAGATCTAAATACATCTTAGTACTACCCGGATGTATGGAATAAGCTGACTCATGAGCTTCACGCAGAATTGCCATTCGGATTTCCCTATCTTCGGGCACACACAACCTTTTCCCGAACCATAGCGTACCATTTTCATCCTTATGGAATCCTGGAGATTTTCCTTTCGCTATGTTTTCAGCTATCTCTCTCAACTTTTCATCTTTCAGCTGACCTTTACGAATTTCTTGCTCCAGAGTAGGCTCCAATACTAGTTCCACTGCATTAGTAGTAAATCCTAAATTCAGATGCTTACACTCAGCACACAATTCCTTAGGCATAGGCATTACTTGTATTTCATTTGCATAACTCTTCCTACTAAGAGCATCAGCAACCACGTTGGCCTTTCCGGGATGATAATGCACCTCTAGATCATAGTCTTTTATCAACTCCAACCATCTACGCTGCCTCAAGTTCAGATCTGTTTGAGTAAAGATATACTTGAGACTCTTGTGATCAGTGTATATATCACTTTTGTGTCCAATCAAATAATGCCTCCATATCTTTAATGCATGAACTACTGCAGCTAATTCCAAATCATGAGTAGGGTAATTTAACTCATGCTTCCTTAACTGCCTCGATGCATATGCCACAACTCTACCTTCTTGCATCAGAACACATCCCAATCCCATTCGAGATGCATCACAATAGATAGAGAAAGGTTTATTCAGGTCTGGCAAAACTAAGACAGGTGCAGTAGTCAATCTTTTCTTTAATTCCTCAAAATTGGCCTGACACTTCTCGGACCACACAAACTTAGCATTCTTTTCCAACAATGCAGTCATTGGTTTTGCAAGCTTGGAAAATCCCTCTATAAACCTTCTATAATAACCAGCCAATCCCAAAAAGCTACGGATCTCACTTGCATTGGTAGGTGGTTTCCAGTTCAATACATCCTTCACCTTGCCAGGATCTACTGATATTCCTCCATTTGAAACGATATGACCCAGAAAAGAAACTTCCTTAAGCCAAAACTCACATTTACTCTTTTTTGCATATAGTTGGTGTTCTCTGAGCTTCTGCAAGACCAACCTCAAATGTTCAGCATGTTCTTCCTCCGTCTTGGAAAACACTAGTATATCATCAATGAATACCACTACAAACTTGTCCAGATATTCCATGAACACCTTATTCATTAAGTACATGAAGTATGCGGGAGCATTAGTCAAACCAAATGACATCACTGTATACTCATATAACCCATAACGTGTAGTAAATGCTGTCTTGGGTATATCCCTGGCACGAATCTTCAATTGATGATATCCAGAACGAAGGTCAATCTTGGAAAATACACAAGCTCCTCTCAACTGATCAAACAGGTCATCAATTCTAGGCAATGGGTACTTGTTCTTAATGGTAACCTCATTAAGAGACCGATAATCTACACACATCCTCTGAGTTCCATCTTTCTTATCCACAAAAATTACTGGTGCACCCCATGGTGACGAACTAGGACGAATAAAACCCTTATCCTGTAACTCCTTAATTTGTTTCTTAAGTTCTTCTAGTTCATTTACTCCCATTCTATAGGGTCGCTTAGCTATAGGTGCAGTTCCAGGTAATAATTCAATAATAAATTCAATGTCACGGTCTGGTGGCATACCTGGCAAATCCTCCGGAAACACATCTGGGAACTCCTCCACAACTGGATCCTCCTGATTGGCACCATTATTGAGCTGGTTCACTGTAGCAGTCGCTTGTTTTTGCACTTTGACTTCAACCCTGATCCTATCCCCCTTTGGTGTAGTCAGCACAACCGATTTATCCTTACACTGAATCTCTGCTTGTTGTTGCATCATCCAATCCATTCCCAGTATAAGATCAATCCCGGCTGTCCTCAACACTATAGGGCTAACTGAAAACTCTACCCCCCTTAAGTTGAGACTAATGGGAAGACAGCGATAAGATGCTGGCATGCTTCCACCAGGTGAGTTTACTAAGATAGGGTTCTTCATGGCACACAAATGGATTCTATGTATTCTAACAAATGATTGTGATATGAAAGAATGTGATGCTCCAGAATCAAAAAGAACAGTGGCGGGAGTAGAGTGGACATCGAACGTACCAAGCATAACTTCTGGCTCCTCCACTGCAGTGTCCTGGGACAAATGATTTACCCTTCCCGAGTTAAGTGCGGGCTTCTGGTGGCTGCTCTGTCTCTGGGGAGTCTGCTGGTTAGGCTTCTCCGGGCAGTTGTAAGACAGGTGACCTTCTTTTCCACAACGGAAACACCGGTTGGGAGTGTTGGGAGCACTGGTCTTTGTAGGAGTGTTGTTGGAAGGACCCTGGCGCTGCACTTGATTCCCATTCTGCTGTGGTGGACGTTGGTTGCTACTCTGTGGCTGAAACGGGGGACGTTGAGGGAACTGTCCACGAAATGGAGTCTGACCACGGTTCCACTGTCCAGAAGGAGGTCTCTGCTGAGTATTCTGTTGGAAACCAGTGCGTGGACGGGTGTTGCTATTGGAGGCTTGTCCCTGTAACCTCTTCCTCTTAGCATCCATTTCTTTGCGCTTGTTATCCACCACAATAGCGCGGTTCACAAGCGTCTGAAAGTTGGGATAGGTATTGGACATCAACTGCAACTGTAGTCCATCATATAATCCCTTCAAGAAGCGGCGCTGCTTATCATTGTCATTGGCCACCTCATGTGGAGCATATCGTGACAGTTGAGCAAACTTGTCACGGTACTCAGCTACAGACATTGACCCTTGGGTCAGGTTCCTGAATTCCTCCGCCTTCAATTCTATCATCCCTTCAGGTATATGATAAGCCCTGAAGTTCTCTCTAAACTCCTGCCAGGTGACTGCAGGAGCATTAGCAGGACGGCCATACTCATATGACTCCCACCAATCTTGAGCTTCTCCCTGAAGTTGCCCAGAAGCGAACAACACCTTCTGTCGGTCATCACATTGTGCAATGGTGAGTTGTTTCTCCACAGCATGAAGCCAATCATCAGCCTCCAAAGGATCAGCAGCATGTGTGAACACTGGGGGACGACCCTTCAAAAATTCATCACGCTTATCACGTGGTTGCACTCCAGCAACTGGCTGATTCTGCTGATTCTGCACCAGTTGTTGCATCAACTGCGTCTGTACTGCCAGCAATTGCTCAATAGTTGGTGGCGGTGGTGGTGGTGGATTCGGGGAATGTTGCCACGACCTCTGCCTCTTCCTCTTCCGGCCATCTGCCACCCATAACATGCAACTTTAAGAAATCCAGGTTATCAACCACTTATAAGATTAAGAATGAGATCTGAAAGTTTTCTGGACGAGTAGCAATATTGACAGTTCAGTATTTCAATCATATCTCGGCCTACAGAAGTCCAAAAGAGGCGTGCTTTATATGGTTGGAAAGCTTATGAAATTATCCACAATTTCTATTCAGACCTCAAGACCAGATTCTGTCGTTAAGTCTATGAAAAATAAGGCGCAACAGAAACTGTTCCAGATTCCAGACTGTGCAGAAACCTTAACTTGTGAAAATTATATCTCTGGAACCAGATTAGATAAAAAGGTGATTCCAGTGGCATTTGAAAGATGCTTGAGTCTAGTTTCTCTCATAAAAATTTCATAAATGTTGCACGAACCATTTTTAAACTATAACAGAAACATCAGAGACTGCTCCAGAAAACAGCAAGGACAGAAACGAGATACTATCAAACCCAACTATTATTCCTTGACTATTAAACTTATTATTCTTAATAATGGAACTTGTAGACATGCCTACAAGTCTAGACACTCAAACAAAGATCCAACTCACACATAAGCATAATAATAAAGCAACTAGCACACCAAAGTTCAAACCACACGACAGACTCGACTGACTCAACTGACGTTACTAAGAACGTTCTTATTACATAAAAGGACTCCTACTTCCTAAGGAAGTGGCTCATGCTCTAACTTCTCGTAGATCTTGGGCAAGCCTTGGTTTGCTCGGAGCTCATCAATGGTTGCTTGGCATCTCTTGATAGTCTTCCCTTGTGTCCTCACCATCTCTTCTAGTTGCAGCTTCCTGTCCATCATGTCATAGACAAAGTTCACCATCACCCGAGGTAGTGGCTCTAACTGCACTGGATCTGTCATAGCCCAACCAAGCTCGGGGTGTGCACGAGGAAGGAAACGATGGATGTCATGCTTCATGAGGTTAAAGCGAAGATAGCGAAGACCCATACATGCTTCAAAAGCAGCATCTTCAATGCTATCCTCAATGGTAGCTCGATGTCCCACATGAGAGAACATCCTGTCCAGCTGATATGCCCCCTTGTCTTGCTTGTGTGCAAAGATGCTTGCCCTTGCCTTCCAGTACGTGCTCTCCAGTGGATGAGTGTACTCCCAGCAGACGTACTCCACAGCCGGATGCCAATCCGCGAAGTAAGCAGTGAGCATCCCCACTAGGCGAATGTGAGAGACATCATCCCCTCCATTCCTGTGGTAGATCCTCACAGTCCACCCCATTGGAGGAGGTGGCATATCTTCAGGAGCTTCATGTGGTGGAGACGGGGGTTGTTCTCCTCCATTATCTTCTTCCTCACCATCTTCAATCTCAACGATCTCTGGATCTTCTTCAGGTTCAATCTCTTTCTGGGGAGGTGCTGGTGCTTGGACTGGTGCTACAGGGGTCTTCTCTTGTTCCTGAGGTTCTGGCTCTTGTGGCTCTTCAGTTGCAAGCAGGGCACGAGGTGGGTAGTATCCTCCAAAGCTGATGCGGGCAGTCTTACGGTCACGAGTCATCTACAGAATTTTTAGATGAAGTTAGAATAGAGGCAAAATTTCGTAATAGAATGAGACATAAGAAGCATAAAAATTTATCAAGTAACAAGAGCAAGATAGTGAGCATAAAAATAGTGTAAAGATGACACTACTTCGACCATTGCTAACTAGGCTTGCGTCCTACAGTCAACAAGAGCTCCGATACCAATTTGTCACACCCATTTATCGACCAAATGGAATGCTTACCCTTATGTGCGCCCAGAGATCAATCACACATAAGTTCACAAATTATAACAGAAGTATCATGGCAAATGTTATTACATCACGATATTTAAACACATAGTCTTAACACAAATGTAGCGGAAGTATAAATAAAAATCTCTCTCGTGGTA